>CM041523.1:12918913-13521413 GCA_023091065.1 Dianthus caryophyllus | reverse complement strand
TCGAGTTGTGTGTCTTGTCATGCCCCTCTTCTCTGAATTCTACTCCTTTTATAGTGTCCTTGGGTCCAACGTTCTTCTCCCTCTTTGTAACTAACCTCCCCAACTTTCTCTCCAGCAGTTCCTATCTTTTAGGCTTGATTTCTGCTCCTTGACTTAGTCTTGCAACTTCCACTCCTAGGGTTGCTGTTGTACTTCTGGGCTTGTTTCTTAGGGTTCACTTCATTTTTGTTGGGCTTGGCCCACCTTGACCTTTTCCTCTCCTGACCTGCACCTTTGTTTTGTCTGTACGTCCTGGACCTGCTCGTGGATCCTGGACCTGTGCATCTGCACGGCTGGACACATTTGTAGATCCTGGACCAGCCTGGTTTTCTAGTCCCAACAGTTTGTCTCTCATCTCCTTGCCCTTCAGTGCTGAACTGGGGGTGAGGAGATGCCTTTGTTGTCCTTCCTGGCCCAGGCGTAGCCCTGGTCCAGGCTTCTTAAGTTTGCTATGCTCTTGGTCCTGGACCTGAGTTTTGTTTTCTCCTTTCCTTGGCTTGGGCATATTTGCTTTGTTCAGACTATTGGACCATGTGAATATTTTGGTCCCAACATTTGCCCCCCATTTCCTCAGTCTCCTGGCCTGGCCTGGAAGTGAGGAAATGTATTCCATCTGCAGGGTCGGGTAAACCGTGGTTCGGGATCGATTCTATCGTGATCAAGGTTTGTATCATTTGTCTTGGCTAGGACAGAGCGCAGGTTCCTTGGGAGGCTGGTAGTGTGAGTCCTGCAAGGAACTTTGTCTTGTTAATTGGAATTCTGAATTTGGTGGGGGTATGGCCCCTATTTGGACATGTTTTGTCTTGGGATCATTTTGTCTTTGTAACGGTAAGGACATCATAGATGGTTGTGTGGCTTTGTTTTGTTTTGTTTTGTTTTGTTTTGTGGATATGTCATGAGTCTTTTTGTTTTGTCATCTGTTTTGGTGCGCACAAATTTTGTTTTGAATTTGTCAAGTAGCATGCATGCGTTTGAAAGTTTAGGCGACCACACCTTGGGCTCTTTAACGGACATTACTCCCTGTCCCGTTTTTGTAGTCGTGCTGGGGCTGATGCCCTTATTTTTGTATTTGGTTTGTCAGTTTGTTTTGTTGATCCGGTGTGCTTGTCTGCTCTGCATGTCTGCTCTGTAAGTCTGCTCTGTGAGTCTGCTCGTCACGGTTTTTCGATCTGTCGGCCAAGAAGATTTGGGTCGGGGCCGAGTCATGGCGTTTTTGCAGCGGCCTCAAACGCTTCAAGTCGATGAATTGTTTTGATATGAGATAAAAATTACATATGACAAAGCTTTGAAATGAGTGACCTACCACGATTTAGGGATTATTTTACCTTCTAGGGTTTTTAATTTGTAGACATCCTTACCTGGCGGGAAGGTTTGGTACGTCTGTAACATTCTTCTTGGCTGTGGATCCAGGGTTCGCCTAGCAGGCGTGTCCGGTACTATTTCCCTATATTTGGATTCTGCGTCTTTATCTGTTACTCTCTTGGAGTTGTGTCCTGAATAAAGCATGTCTTCTTCTACTCGATCCGGGCGAGCCTTGGCCTGCACATCTTCAAAGGTAGAACAAGGATAACGGGTTAGTTCAATATAAAGTCTAGAATCTCTTACCAAGCCTCAGGAAAGCCTCTATTGCTGTGCCGATGTCACATCTCGGAATGGAAATTTTCTCCTTGTTGAAGCGGTACAGAAAATCTCTCAAGGTCTCATCCTCTTCCTGGACAACCCTGTACAGGTCACTTGTCTGTTTGTCCAACTTTCTGCTACTGGCGAACTGGACGTTGAAGATGTTGACCAGGTCAGCAAAGGTCCTGATACTCCTGTTTGGCAGATTGATGAACCATTGCAGGGCTGGACCCGTTAGGGTAGAGCCAAAGCTCTTACACATACAGGCTTCACGTTTCTCCATGGGAATAGCCGCATTGATCATTCTTTGTTTGTATTGTGCAACATGCTCCTGAGGGTCAGTTGTCCCATCATAGAGTTTCAGGTTTGGCGGAGTATACTTTTTCGGCATCTCCACCTTTGCTATGCAATCATCAAAGGGCGAATCAGCGTAACTTTCTGGCCTGGCCAGCTCTATTGGTGGAGGCAGTCCTGGGACTTTCTGCACCATGTCTGACAACTTTTGGATCTCCTGGACCATGTACAGCATAATCTGTCCTGCATCGATCTTTTTCGGTGTCTGGATCGTCGTCCCTACTTTCGTGGTTGACTTCGAGTCATCTTCGTGGTTGCCCAGAGTTGTTTTTGGATCTGAACCGTAAGAAAAAATAGAAAAGTCAATTTGCTTGATCACATCAGAAAATGGAGTACCTGGTGGGATCCTGGATCCTGAGGCTTTCTTACGGCGAGAGGTCTCTTGTTTCTTGAGATGACCTCAGCCTCCTTCAGTCTTGCTGCCTCAGCCTTGGCATCCTCTGCAGCCTGCTTGGCTTGTTGCAATTCCTCCTGGAGCTTCAGCATGGCTTCTGCGCTTGGTCCTTCCATCTTTCACGTTGGGCTGATTTTGTTGATTTGGAAAACTTGTAGGATTAATAAACTAGTATCCCCACAGACGGCGCCAAACTGTTCGGGGTGATTTTCTCACACGGTTTGATTTAATGATTGTGGATCTACTAGTACTATCCTTTAGATTGAGTTTTATGTTGTATGCGATTTAGGAATTAAAACGTATGAAAGACAACAAAAATCGAACAAGACACACGATATGGTTACGTGGGAAAAACCCTTAAATGTTAAGGGAAAACCACGGGCGCCAAGCCAGGAGAGGTTATGCACTAGTTCTGGTTCAGGAAGCAGTCTGGACCAACTGGTACAGAATACAAAAAGCGTAAAATAATTAAGTGGTGTTTTGCTGCTTGTGAATTGCGTAGTATGAAGTAAATTCGAGTTGTGTGTCTTGTCATGCCCCTCTTCTCTGAATTCTACTCCTTTTATAGTGTCCTTGGGTCCAACGTTCTTCTCCCTCTTTGTAACTAACCTCCCCAACTTTCTCTCCAGCAGTTCCTATCTTTTAGGCTTGATTTCTGCTCCTTGACTTAGTCTTGCAACTTCCACTCCTAGGGTTGCTGTTGTACTTCTGGGCTTGTTTCTTAGGGTTCACTTCATTTTTGTTGGGCTTGGCCCACCTTGACCTTTTCCTCTCCTGACCTGCACCTTTGTTTTGTCTGTACGTCCTGGACCTGCTCGTGGATCCTGGACTGTCTGCATCTGGCCCTGGACCTGTTTGTAGATCCTGGACCAGCCTGGTTTTCTAGTCCCAACAGTTTGTCTCTCATCTCCTTGCCCTTCAGTGCTGAACTGGGGGTGAGGAGATGCCTTTGTTGTCCTTCCTGGCCCAGGCGTAGCCCTGGTCCAGGCTTCTTAAGTTTGCTATGCTCTTGGTCCTGGACCTGAGTTTTGTTTTCTCCTTTCCTTGGCTTGGACATATTTGCTTTGTTCAGACTATTGGACCATGTGAATATTTTGGTCCCAACAAATTATATAAAACATTATTTTAATGCTACGACATTTAGTAGCAAAGTAGCAAAAATGTACATAAGTTAATTTATTTTTTTATTTATATTTTATCGTAATCGGTAAAAATTTATTTCTGATGTACATTTTTTTGATAAAATATCGTTACGTTTCACGTACAATAGAGTTACATTTGAAGCAAGGTACAATTACTTTTCAAGTTAAATAAATAGGTTACGTTTGAAAAGTAATATAGTTACTTTTGAGTTGTCTCATACTATGAGACGGATGCACCATAGAATTTGTATAAATAATATTGTGTTTTTCATATTACTTAGGTTATAGTTTACAATATAAATTGATGTTATGTATTCACAAGTTATCATAACTACAATTTATAAGAATTATTCTCTTTATAAATTTTCCCGCTCTTAAATTCTAATAGAGAGATGTCATTTAGATCACTATCATAGTTGTAATAATCTATGATAATGATCAAGTATATGAAAAAGCGTTATAGTTGTACTCCGTATAAAATAAATTATGGAGCATAATAAATAACACAACAAAATTAGCATGTTTCAACTAATTATCAAAACAAAAGTGTACGTCCACCTTCATTTACTTATTTGCATTCTCGATTAACCAAGTGGTGGTTGCCCAGGTGGAATTTGGGTTAACCTGGATGTGTGCAACAAAGTGTGAGGTCCAGGCTCAAACCCCACCTGGAACCAATAAGAATAAAAAAAACCAAAGCACACCACTTGGCCATCGCAGCCCCCGTCGAGGGTGGCTTACATGGTACATAAGGTGGTGCGGGAATGCATGTATCCGGGGGAGACTCAACCCCCACGTCATCAAAAAAAAAAAAAAAAAAAAAAAACTAAGCTCGATTACAATACAACTAAAATCGTTCCCTGACTCGCAACTAATGTTAGTTAATTAAAGTTAACTTGTGATATGAAGCACTCGATTGTTCTGTAATTACAAACATATACATAATGCAGTTTTCAATATTTTCAAAAGACTACATAAAAAGTGGTTATTAATTAGAAAAAGTACAAGACAATCAGTGTAAAAATAATTTGTAAAGTTCAATGATTTTCTTCTACATTTTGGAAAAACAAAAGTTTCCAAAAGTTAGAAAATTCTTTTGAAAGCAAAGTTTGATATTTGCAAATCCGTTTTTCATAGGAAAAATATAATTTGATAAAATAAAACTTAAGATATTTATAAAAATTGGAAGGAATGAAGATGTCTATATTTGATCAAAATTATATTCAAACCAAATTCTGCCAATGTTTTTAAGAGTGTTTTTTTTTTTTTTTTTTTGGTAAAGGGTAAATATCATTAATATCAAAACTGTTTTGTACAGGACACTCATCCAAGGACATGTCGCTAATTACAAATACTTCTAAACCATAGGCTATCACTCATTTTCAAGTTGTTGGCTAAGCTATACACCCTCAACTTAATTTCTTCTCGTAACTGCTTATATACTATCACAGGACGCATGACATGACCCAAAAGTCGACATTCATTTCGTACATGTCAAATATGGTATATCAATCCTACTATATACGCAAAGGATATCTGTCTTTGAAATCTTGAACTCCTTCGTCGCTTATGTAACATCATCCACTCTGCTCTGCTACGCACCTGAACACCAACACTCCCTTGTACAAAGCTCATACAAGCTCGGCTAAAAGGACATTCAAAGAACAAATGAGTAGTGGTCTCCTTCTCTCCCTGACAAAGATAGCATAAGTCATCATTGGTTATTCCAAACCGTAGCAATCTATCCAAGGTAGCCAGCCGCTCTAGTGCAGCAAGCCAAGCTATAATCATATGACGAGGCACATTGTATCTGGACCAAATAAAACTGGTCCACCCTTGTTTAACAGCATCCCCTCGAAGCCATTGATAGCCTCTCTGTATGGTGTATATTTGATCTTGTTGAAGCCATCCCCTTGACTGAAAGCCTGCTTTAAGTTTCTCCTTGACACTACAAATCTTCCTCCAACACCAACTTGAATTGACGCATGGAGAATAATTCAACCAGTCACTCTCTGTGATGTAGATGTGGTGCACCCAACGAACCCAAACGTGATCAGCCTTGGTGTGCACCCACCAGGCCAGTTTCCCTACAGCCGCCAAGTTCCATGTTCTGCTGCTCATGATCCCCAAACCACCTGCTGTTTTTGCAGTACAAACGGATTCCCACGCTACGGGACAGCCCTTAGTATGATGAATGTGCCCCTCCCAAAGATAATTCCTGCATATAGCATCCACTTTCTTTATCACACTTATAGGCAACATGAAAATCTGAGCCCAATACAGATGTAATGTGTGGAGGACAGCCTTAACCAAAGTTAGCCTGCCTTCATATGACAATTTATGAGCTCCCCATCCTCTGATTTTAACCACAATCTTATCAATCAGCTTATCACAGTCTAAAACAGACAGTCTCTTGGAGGAGACAGGGACCCCCAAGTATCTAAAAGGCAAGGTGCCCATAGTAAAACCAGTGGTTCTTCGGAAATCAGCAATAACTTCATCGGGAACACCTTTTGCATAAAACTCTGATTTGTTTTTGTTCATATCCAGACCAGAAGTCTGGGAAAAGATGTGGAAACCCTTCATCAGCAGCTCCATGGACTGTCTATGGCCTTTGCAAAACAAGATCAAATCGTCTGCAAAGCAGAGGTGGTTCAGTTTCATGGTGGAACACATGGGGTGAAACTTAAACTCCTTGCACTTGCCAATCCTCCTTAGCATCCTACTCAAATAGTCCATACAGATTGTAAATAACAAGGGGGATAGTGGATCCCCTTGTCTTAAGCCTCTCTTTCCTTTCAGAAAACCAAAACTAGAGCCATTAAGTAAGAAGGTATAGGTAGGGGTAGTCACACATTGCATGATCAGATCAATGAACTTCACAGGGAATCCCAAAGCTTTCATTAACCTGCTCACAAACATCCACTCAACAGAATCATAGGCCTTTTTGAGGTCAATTTTGAAGAGACACCTAGGAGAGCATGTTTTCCTTTTATACAGTCGGACCAAATCTTGACAGATGAGAATATTCCCCAGAATTGAACGTCCTTTTATGAAAGCACTTTGATTATCACAAAGGATATCAGGTAGGATCTTTGCCAGTCTTTCACATATCACCTTAGACACGATCTTGTACATCACATTGCAACAAGCAATCGGTCGAAATTCTAGAACAGATTGAGGATTTGCATTTTTGGGGATTAGTACTATGTTGGTAGCATTAACCTGCTTCAGCAGGTTTCCATTATCAAAGAACTCCCTCACTGCCTTGCACACATCTCCCCCCATGATATGCCAAGATTTCTTAAAAAGAGCACTTGAGAAACCATCAGGTCCAGGTGCTTTGTTCTCATGGATAGAAAAGACAGCAGCCTTTATCTCTTCTTCACTCACAGGACCCATTAAGCTTTCTCCCATTTCCTGAGTAACCAGATTCCCACACTCCACGACCTCATTTATCACATTGATAGAAAAGAGTGTTTTTCTCATGTATTTAATCGAACGAAAATCCCCTTAAAATAGTGTTATCATGATTGTAAAACGAGAACGAATGCCGAAATATCATACCATGATTAGAGATTCGTAGTGTTACAAGTTTTTTTTTCTTTTTGTTCAATCCGTTTTGGTTTTGAGTTTTGATTATATTGACCTTTTATGAGTGTTATTTGGTGATTTATTAATGAATTAGTTTTCTGTTGGAGGGGAAAAAATATATGTTTTTGGACAAAAACATTATCCTAACTTAAAATAATGTGCATATTAAAACAAGGTTAGTAGGAGAACAATCTCTAGCTAAAAAAAATGATTATTTGGTGGTGTGTTAAATATTTTAGTCATATAAGGTGAGAGTTATTACTAATTAACGAATCAATCGTAAGTTTAAGATTCACATAAACATAAGTTTTAATTTTGTTACATTCACATAAACTTATTGTGAGTCCAGTCTCACATGAGAATTAGTGTAGTAATAATAATAATAATAATAATAATAATAATAATAATAATAATAATAATAATAATAATAATAATAATAATAATAATAATAAAAATAATAATAATAATAAAAATAAAAATAATAATAATAATAATAATAATAAAAATAATAATAATAATAATAATAATAATAATAATAATAATAATAATAATAATAATAATAATAATAATAATAATAATAATAATAATAATAATAATAATATTTAGTTCAATTTAATTGAACTTCATTCATTGATTCGATTCATTCCAATTCGATTCGATTCATTTGATTGATTCATTCGATTGATTCAGTTTAGTTCAATTCAGCTCTAAAACGTCCTAAAGCACATGTTCATAATAGACAAACATGAAAATAGCTACTCTTTAATTACTTTCTTTCAACAATTTATCGCTTAATAAGTCTTTCTCTCTTTAAAATAAATTCTTACCTACAATTAACTTTATGCGTCACCCATGATTTTATAATGCATATGACAATGCATGTTAGGTTCATGCATCGGGTTTGGATTGCACCTGTCGAGAGTAGGGATGGCAACGGGTCGGAGACCCGCCCCGGACCCGCTAGTCCCGACCCGTATGGGTCGGGTTTAGGTCGTAATTTTTTGGACCCGGTGAATTCGGGTCGGATAAGGATATTCTATATATGAATACGGGTCGGGTCTGGTCTTATAAATTGAATCTGGACCCGACCCGTAAATCCGAAAAAAAATGAAAAATACTTTAGTCTCTCATAGTCTCACTCTCAAAGTCTCACATAATCTCACACACTCAATAAACCCCTAAAAACAAAAACTGCACTACTTGCCTTCCGCTGCTCATGCTTTCTCTTCTACTCAGTCTTCTCTTCACTTTTTCTTCTTCAGTTCTTCAGTCCGTCACTTGGGTCTTATGGAGTATGAAAATTGTATTTGAACATTATGGACTTATAGAGTATGGAAATTATGTTGGATTTTTATTCTGTACTTCCTCCGTTCCACAATGATAGTCCCGTTTCACTTTTAGAAAGTCAAAATTTTAAAACTTTGACCGTAAATAACTTAAAATATGTAAATAATCGTTATACGATAATAAGATATTTACATTTGTTGTCAAAATATCTTTCACAAAATTTAATTTTCAACCAAAAAAAATCGTATATAAGCGATGAAAAACATGGTCGAAGAGGAGCGTTGGAGACCGCGTAAAGTCAAAGCGGGACTATCATTGTGGAACGGAGGAAGTAGTACTTATTTATATTCGTTTTTTGTAGTCTTCATAAAAAAAATAATTTTGTTAAAAAAAAATAGCGTGTAGGACCCGAACCCGAACCCAGATCCGGGTAGACCCGATGGGTCTGGATCTAGGTCTCGATTTTTTGGACCCGGCGGATCCGGGCCGAATCTGGGTCTTACATTATTTATGCGGGTCCGGGTTCTCGGACCCGTCCCGGACCCGACTCGTTGTCATCCCTAGTCGAGAGAGTTGAGCACTTCGTAAGACAAGGAGCTTCCATTCCAAAACCAATTAGCAATGAATGGAGTAATCCCTTATTTTATAAAGTACTCAAGACTCTTTAAATTGGTCGATGTGGGACATTACATGTGAAGTTTCTTTCTTCACACTCCCTCTCACGTGTAAGGCCCCATTTTCAGTTCATTGTCAAGAACGTTGTAGTAGTTTTTTTCAAACCTGTGATTCTGATCGTCACACGATAACGTCGTAACTTTTCGAAGTGGCAACCATGGGCTCTAATACCATGTTAGATTCATGCATCGAGTTTAGGCCACGCCCATCGAGAGAGTTGAGCACTTCGTACAATAAGGAAGTTACATCTCAAAACCAATTGAAAGTGGGCGGAGTAGCCCTTTGTCTTATAAAGCACTCAATGCAAAACTCTTTAGATTGGTCAATGTGGAACATTACATGTGGAGTTTCTTTCTTCAGTGCACATTCACATGATTATATTTTAATAACATATACACATAACACACTTTTAGTTTATATAATAAATATATTCCCTCCGATCTATATGATTGTTTGTATGTGACCATTGTTTGTAAGGGAGTATTATATTATTTTAAAAGACAAATCAAACAGTATCATATGTGCCGCCTACTTACTTTTTTCACATGGTTCCATAAATTTCCTAAATTTATAAATGTCGTCAAAAATGAAGTTAAATATATGGGGTCGGATGAAAAGAGTGCCTAATATGTTACCTTTTCTTACACATTACTACTATAGCTTTGATGAGTAGCTTAACAGAGTTAATGTTGGACTACCGCTTCCACCACATCGTCACATTAGTATGATATTGTCCGCTTTTGGTCAAGTCTATACGAATTTATTTTTGGGCTCCTTCCCAAAAGGTCTCATACTAATAAAGTGGTAAGTCTTCTTATAAAGTATAGAAAACTACTCATCTTCTTCAATGTAGGGCTTGAGTTGCTACCCCAACAATCATTCCCTCAAAGCGAGGATCACGTCATTGGTCTCCCTTCCAACGATAATATACGTCCATCTTTCACCGCCGTTATCACCCAACATGACCTGCCGCCTGATTATCACATTATCAGGATCAGAAAACTTTTGATCTCCAAATCGTGAGGTCACAAAGAGGGCTTTCATCCAAATTGATGGAGGCAGTCCGCTGCCTTGGGCTCCTACACATACTGGACCCCACCGAACCATCGGCTCTGATACCACATGTTCCACCACACTGTCACGTTAGTAAGATATTGTCCGCTTTGGGTCAAGCTCGCACGAATTTGTTTTTGGGCTCCTTCTCAAAATGCCTCATAAATTGGAGAGTCTTCTTATGAAGGAATAAAACTACTCATCTTCTCTAATGTAGGACTTAAGTTGCTACCGAACAATAAAGTGTATACGTAAATTCATTAGTAATTTGAAAAAAAAAAAAAAAAACGCAGAATTAAGGTAGTGCCAGGCCTGACATTAAGACCATCCCCATTGATGCATTTTACCAACGTTCATCACTGCCAAAAGGTGAAAAAAAATTATTAAAATATTTAGTTGGGCTTGAACGTTGATGTCAGGCGTTTTGCAGAAGCCCAAAAATTACCAACGTTTGTGCCCAAGAGATGCAACTTTCTTCCTACACTCTTTGACATGTGACACTATATTGTTGGTTAATCATTTTACAACAAATATCAAACTCTTTTTATGTGTAAAAATGATTTTAACTTTAATTATATTAAATAATAAAATATAAAAATTCTACCAATATTTGTAATTTTTTATGCTCTACAAATAGAGTTCATATTTGATATATTTTAGAACCCGTTTATTTTTTATTTTTTTATATTTCACCTCTAAATACTAATTACTTTGTATATACATACTGAAAAATTTAAAAATTTACAAATCGACATTTTAACATGGTGTCAAAAAAAATTAAAGTGAGAATTGTAAAAGAAATGGTCACTAATGGGAAGAGAAAAAAAAGAAAAGGGTCACAACCATCTTGAAATAATAAGATCATATTATTTTAATAGGTGACCACTTGTAAAGTGGTCACCCAATGTGGATGGTCTAAGGGTGTGCACAGGGCCTCCATTTTGAAGGGGCCAATGTTAGGCTGCACGGTACCTATACTATTACTGCAACATTGATTCATGAAATTGTATTGGTCTGCTGGCAGTTGTGCTACTTATCGTTGCACGCCACCCATGTTCAATTCTAGTGGGTGTAGTGCTAAGTATTTTTTTTTTCTTTTTGTAATTTTTTTTCTATTTAATGAATGTAAAAACTTATCGTTTAAGATGTGAGAAGTATTGAACCTTGGTCATTTTAAAGGTTAGTTGTCCATATCACTACTGTTTCGGGTATAAAGTTAGGAACTAAATACCAAAACTAAGTATAAATGATTACAAGTTGAATGTAGGTTACAAACTAAATAAACTAAGTCTTGAACGGTCCTTAGCTCCCGGTTCTCCTCTACCTTCCTCTCGTCCTGAAATCACGTAACAAACCTAGCCCCGGGGCCTTCCGGGTGATGGCCCTCCGACGCTCAAGTCAGTTATGAAAACAAATGAAGTTAGAGAGAGAAAAGAGAGAAAAACCTTTTGTGTAATATTTTTGTGTTGTGTGTGAATGAATGGGTTTTTAGGGTTTCTGGTTGCCTTTTATACTTGTCTCCAATTTGTCCTCTTCTGCTGCCGCTCCGTACAGTACGGTCCTGGGTGGGCCATGCCTGCCCCAGACTCGGGTGGACCACTGGATCCCTTGGCACACGAGATGCCCCGGTCCACAATCCTCCCGGCCCTATGCTGCCAGACCCGGGAGATATTGACAAATCAGCGGGTGTATGGGCACCCTCCGGTCCATGGTCCTACCGGTTCGAGGGTGTCGGACCCGGGAGAAGTCACCCCCAACAACTGCCCCCATACAGGGGAAGTCGTAGGCTTGTCCTGTATGACCTGACCTTCTAGGCGGGTTGTTTTTTCCCCCCAACCCGGATAAGTAAGTTCCTCTTGCGTTCCTGCTTCTTGACCCTGTGTCTTTCCCATCCCGCTCAAAGATGGTGTGCTGAGTACGCTTTTATCTTTGGCGCAATTTTTGAATTCCAAACCCCAAGGCAGGCGACGCTTCACCTTCTCTGGTCCGACACGTGTCGTACAACGGGTGGAGAGTGTACTGCTCACGCCTCTCTCTATAAATACCCCCTAAATTCGTTTCATTTCACCCTTTATTTCTTCTTCGAACGCTATTAACCCTTACAAAAACTCGTCAAATCTCCTCAGATTTCGCTTGTGCTTCGCCTTTGCTTCATCTTGCCTCCAATTCCCTCCGTGTTCGTGTTCTTGCAAGAGGTAATTTTCGCGTTTGATTTTAGATTTCATAGGCTCTGATTACTTAGAGAACAATGAGTGCCTCAGCCGATTCATCTTCTAGAACCGCCTCAGATTACAATATAGTGACTGATTCAGAGGTTGAACCTGAGATTGAGGACTTGACTATAGGTCGGGAGGGGGAAACGGATCTGGAGGCCCAGGCCGGAACCTCTCAGGCTGGACCTTCTCGGGCCGGGCCCTCTCAGGCCGGGCCCTCGTATGTACGGATTCTGGAGCCTGCGGTGTTTCAGATTCCAATGGACACTAGGATTCATATAGGTTATAGAGACTTTTTGAACGAGCGTAATCGTTCCGAACCGTTGAACACTATCACCGCCAGTAAATCGAAATTGGCCGCCGGAAGGCATCAACATGTAGTTCAACCTCCGGACCTTCACACGGCCGTGTATACAAAAAACCTGGAGCATGGGCTTCGGTTTCCCCTCCACCCCTTTATTGAAGAAGTGCTCACCCGGGTTAATATAGCCATCTGTCAGATGACACCGTTTGGTTTGAGAATCATCGTTGCCTTCGTCTGGACGTGTTTGTACCTGGGCTTTCCCCTCACGATAAATCTTTTCCGCCGCCTCCATCATTTCCGACCTTGAACCAACAAGTCGACGAAGGGATGGTGGTCCTTAACCACCGAGATGGGTTACCTGACTCACTTTCCGGTCAGCACGTCGATGAAAGGGTGGAATGAGAGGTGGTTCTTCCTCAAATCCCCTGTTCCTTTCAACCATCCTCGTTGCTTTCATAATGATGTGAGGGGCCGCTTAGAGACCCGAGAGGAGTGGATTCCGGGGAGCCTCCTTCCCTGGAAGAAGGTCCCACTGACTAAGGAGGAGTCGGATGTCGTGGCCTATTTTAAGGCCTATAAGGTGGGGAAGGACCCATACCCCAAGAATTGGCTTCCTCCGACAGATACGATTTCTGAAGATAAATTTTTGAGCGTGGTCGGCTTGGTCCCGGCCCTTAAAGCAGGTAAGCAGGGGCCGGGTGGCCAAGAATTAAGTGTCATAGTTATCTTTTACTTGTGTTTATTTTGCTTTCCCCTTCCTTCCGGTTCTGATTCATTTTCGCCTTTTGTAGGTTCCCTGGGCTATCTAACTCCGGAGGATTTGGCGTCCATCGGCTTAGATAAGGACAATCGCCCGCTTGAGCAGCCAACTGCCGTAGACTTGAAACGACATAAACCTACGCTTAGGGAGCTGGCGAAGGATATGCAGGGTGACATTCCGGACAGACCGATGGGGAGGAAACGAAAAGCGTTCAAGCCGACCCGGGAACTGCAAGCTGAGCAAAGAGCTCAACCGGCGAGGTCTGTTTCGTCCCCCCGCCCCGGCCCTGAGGGGCCTGTGGTCGAGTCTGCACCCGAGGGTCCCCTTCCCAGCCCTCCGAGGGAGGTTAGGGTGTCTCAGCCTCCCCCTGCCACGGAGGTTGAGATAATTGAATCCGAGTCTCTGCACTCGGAAGATGCCAGGCCCTTCAAAAGGCACAAGCAGGTCAGTTCCGCCCTCTCCTGGGGGAGTTTATCTGAGGGGCACCCCCTGGATGTCCCTTCAGACGGTCTCTCTTCTGTTTTTCCCATCAGTGAGCAGGACATTTATGACCTGTTATCTTTTTCCATCCAGGGCTCTTCTCACGGGGCCAGGGCCGCCGCTCAGAGCAAGGTTTCTGTCGCTGTTCCGGGCGTGGGAGCTTCGGGTACGGCTGGAGCAATGGGGCACCCAGCGGGTTTCGTTGAAGAGACCCCACCTATTGCTGGGGGCCTAGCTATAAGGGCCGTTGAGCTGACTATGGAAATTCGCCGCTCCCTGGATACTTTCTCTGCGTTCGCCCAGGATACCGCGGGCGAGCTCGACCGTTTGCGGAGGGAGGCGGCCTCCACTGAGGCCAACAAAGAGATGAAAGAAGCGGCTGCTCGCCTGAAGAAATCCATCAAGGCCCGTGAACGGGAAACTGTCGCCCTGAAGGCTGAGGTGCAGACCCTTCTGGGCAAACTGAAAGAGAAAAAGTCCCAGCTGGAGGAGCTCTCCAAGGAGAAAGAGAGTCTTGCTCTCCAATATTCGGAGCTCTTCCAGGCTCGTGATGCCGCCGTCGCCAGGGCAGAAGCGGTTGAGGCCGAGAAGGCAGCCGGGCAGGCCAAGGCTGCCCGCCTTGAGCTCGAGATGGAGCGGATGAAGGTGGCCCACCAGGAAGAGCTTACCCGGGTCCGGGCCGATTCCTTCTACGACGGGGTTGATTATGGGTCCCTGGAGACTAAAGGGTTTATCGACAAGGTCGACCCAAATTTCATCTTCGCTCGTTTGGCTGAGCTGGAGGAGGCCAGGGACCGAGAAAAGGAGGAGGCCCAGAAGAAAACGGGCCTGCAGACAGGAGATGCTGTGACCGGCGGTGGCGCCGGTTGCTAGGAACTCGGGCTGCTGTCTTCCGAATCATCCTGCTCGGGATGACCTGATGGGTCTCCCTTTAGCCTACATTTTGTCTGTACTTTAGATTTCAATAAGACTCAAACCAGTCTGCAGTAGGCGGGCCTTTTGGTGTAGACGGCTGCCGGCTCTGGTAGGTCATTTAGCTTGTATCTTTTTCTTTTTGTTTGCATTAGTATGTTCCCGGCCCGGTGTGTGGGTCCGGGGGCAACAACCTTGTAATATACACTCTTTTAATTCACGCGTTCCTTCTTTTATCAGTGTTGCCTGTCTTTTTGTTTTTCCGTACTTAGCTTGTTTTGCCCTGTTCTCACTTGCACTATTTTTAACCGAGGCCGGGTGATTTTTCCATTTTTAGCTCATTTTCCTTTCAACGTTCAAGCTGTTTTTCGTTGTTTGTGCCGGGACCGGACGATATTGTTTTGCCCCGCCATCTTGTTTATACTTAGCTTATTTTATTACGTTTTTGCTTGTATTGTTCCTTCTGGGGCAGGGTGATTTCATTATGTTTCCTCACATCCCTACTTTTCGCTTAATCTGCCATTTCGTTTTTTCTCTTTGTTATTCGCATCGAGGCTGGGTGATGTTGTCTGGCTACATCATCGTGTTTATACTTAGCCAAATTTCTAGCTTTCTCTTTGTATGTTATATATTCCGGGACCGCGTGTTTACTCAGCGTCCGGCGATTGTAATTATTTCCGCATACATTCATGTTCCTCGTCTTCCGTTGCCGGGTGGTCTTTCACGTCCGCCTTCCCGGTGTTTTTGTATTAGGCATGCTCTGCCCCGGGTACGAAGAATCGAAGGCCGCGGGTGAGCATTGTGCCTAGAAGTGCCTTCATCCGGGCTCGACGACCACGGATGAGCATTGTACAAGGCCATACGAAGGGCGCGAGCCGCCCAGGCCCCTGGCCATGGACTCTCAGGGCGCGATGTTCATCCTTTCGTAGGCATGGGAGGTCCGCAGCCGCCACCGGCTACAAGGCCGGCATCAGACACTGCGGTGAGAGCAGCCTAGGCACGTGGGCCATCATAGACATCCCGGCTCTTTTGCATAAAGGCAACCTCATTCGGGCCCGACGACCACGGATGAGCATTGTGCAAGGCCGTACGTAGGGCGCGAGCCGCCCAGGCCCCAGGCCATGGACTCTCAGGGCGCGATGTTCATCCTTTCGTAGGCATGGGAGGTCCGCAGCCGCCACCGGCTACATCCCGGACCTCATCTAGAAGATCCAGGGACTTCTTTCTTGCTTGTTCATTACTGGCAGGGTCGTGCAGGTTTGTTCGAGGACTGGGAAGGATTGCTTCAATCCGTAGTAAAGCTTCGGCCCCGTAGACCATGTTGAATGGAGTGTGGCCGATAGACTCCTTGACCGTAGTTCTGATTGACCAGAGAACGCTTGGCAACTCATCGGCCCATGCCCCCTTCAGTTCATCCAGTCGTTTTTTCATGCCGTTCAACATTTGCTTGTTGGCGGCCTCGGCTTGTCCGTTGCTTTGTGGATGACAAACGGACGAATATGCGACAATTGTCCCGTTTCGCTTTAGCCAGTCCCGCATGCTGTCATTGTCAAACTGCCTGCCATGATCGAACACCACCACTTTGGGCACTCCAAACCTTGTTATTACATTCCTCCAGATGAATTTTCTCACGGCCTGTTTAGTGATGGTTGGGATGGCCTCTACTTCAATCCACTTGGTGAAGTAGTCGATAGCTGCTACCACGTACTTCCTGCCCCCGGTCGCCGTTGCAAACGGTCCCAGGATGTCCATTCCCCATTGGTCAAAAGGTACCGGGCTCAGGACAGGTCTGAGATCTCTGGCGGGAAGGTGGATATCCGGGGCAAAAATCTGGCACTGCCGGCATCGCTTGCTCAACTCTTTGGCATCCTTCAGCATGGTGGGCCAGAAGTAGCCAGCCCTCAATGCTTTGTGAGCTAGCGTGCGCCCGGTGACATGGTGACCGCAGACTCCAGAGTGTATATCATTTAGGATGAACTCGGCGTCGATGCCCCCTACACACTTCAGCAGTGGTGCCGAGAAAGATCGTCTGTAAAGTTCTCCGTCCACAAGGATGAACCAAGGGGCTAGTCTCTTCAGCTTAGCAGCCTCTATTTTATCATCCGGGATCTCTCCCTCCAGCTTATATTTTAATATTGGCTTCATCCAGCCGTTGTACTCAGAGATTGCATTGACCGTTAACACTCCCTTTTACCGCCGGATGTCGACCGTGACTGTCTTCGACTTGTTGTCTGCTGTTGCGCTGGCTTGGCCAGTGCGTCTGCTTTGTTGTTCTCGGACCTGGGTATGTGATGGGCCTCGAAAGACTTTAGCCCTGACGTCAAGCTCTTTGCCTTTTGAAGGTATAGGGCCATTCCTTCTTCCCGGGCTTCATATTCTCCCTTGAGTTGGCTTGCCACTAGCTGCGAGTCTGTCCTGAGCTCAATTTCTTCTGCCCCTATGGCTTTTGCAAGTTCCAGACCCGCTAGCACCGCTTCATATTCAGATTCATTGTTTGTGGTCGGGAAGGCGAACTTCAAAGCGTGCTCAAACTCATGTCCCTCGGGACTGATGATGACAACCCCTGCCCCGGAGCCTTGGAGGGTGGCCGACCCGTCTGTATATACCTGCCATACTCCTCTCGGTGCATCCCCCCTGGCCGGGTGGGTGCACTCGGCAATGAAGTCTGCCAGGGCCTGGGCCTTGATTGTTGTTCTTCCGGCGTAGGTTATGCCGAAGCCTGACAGTTCAATCGCCCACTTGAGTAGTCTGCCGGATTTTTCAAATTTCTCGAGTGCTTTTTCCAGGGGCTGGTCTGTGCGCACCTCCACCGGGTGAGCATCAAAGTATGGTCTCAGTTTCTGGGTTGCTATGACAACGGCGTATGCTGCCTTTTCGATGATTGGATAGTTCCTTTCTGATTGACCTAGTGCATGACTGACGAAGTAGATTGGTTGTTGTTGTTTTTCTTCCTCCCGTAGGATTACTGCTGATATTGCGCTCGCGGTCACGGCGATGTACAAAACTAACGTTTCGCCCGTGACTGGTCTTGCCATGGTCGGCAATGTTGTCAGGTGTTCTTTTAGCTGCTGAAAAGCTTCATCCTGCTCCTTCCCCCATATGAACCTCTTGTTCCCCTTCAGTACCTGGAAGAACGGTGTGGACTTATCGGCCGATCTGGAAATAAATCTGGAGAGTGCTGCCATTCTCCCGGTCAGGATTTGAATATCCTTGATTGTCTTCGGCGCCGGCAAGTCTAATATAGCCTTGACTTTCTCGGGGTTGGCATCGATCCCTCTTGAGCTGACCAGGTACCCCAAAAACTTTCCTGACCGGACCCCGAATGTGCACTTCTTCGGGTTCAGTTTCATTTGATATTTTCTGAGTGAGCTGAACGTTTCCTTCAGGTCCTCCAAGTGTTGCTCATCAGACTTGCTTTTTACAATTGCATCATCCACATATACTTCCATGTTTCTCCCTTTCTGCTTTGCAAACACGGTGTCCACCAGGCGCTGGTAGGTGGCTCCGGCATTCTTAAGCCCAAATGGCATCATTTTGTACATATAGACCCCATGTCCCGTGATGAAAGCACATCGGGGTCTGTCTTCCTCCGCCAGATAAACCTGGTGGTACCCTGAGAAAGCATCTAGGAAGCTCAGGGTCGAATGACCACTGGTGGAGTCTACCAGATGATCAATCCTCGGCAACGGGTAGCAATCTTTGGGGCATGCCTTGTTTAGGTTTGTGAAGTCAACACACATTCTCCAGGCCCCGGACGCTTTTTTCACCATCACAACGTTTGCCAACCACTCGGGATAGTCACAACGTTCAATGAAACCTGCCTCCAGTAACTTGTTTATCTCTTCCAGAATGGCCGCGTCCTTCTCTGCACTCATGGGCCGCAGCCTCTGCTTGATTGGCTTGTAGCTGGGGTTGATGTTTAGCTGATGCACAATTACTTCCGAGCTTATCCCCGGCATTTCGGCAGCTGAGTAGGCAAACACGTCTTTGTTCTCCTCCAAGATACTAATCAGACTGTCTTGAAAGTCGGGACCTAGCTCCGCCCCAATGATCACACTCCTTCCCGGTGACAACTCAATTTCTTTTGTCTCGCTCTCCGGTCCTGGGGTTACTTCCAGACCCTTCTTCTCCTTCTGTTCCGGGAGCTTCACCTCCGCTACTGTCTTCTGTTTTGCCCCCCGGGCCGATAGGGAATTGCAAGATCTCCCGGCACTTTGGTCCCCGTAGATCTTCCCCTCGGTCCAGTTGTCCGTGATGTAGGCCATGGTGAGCGCCCGTATCGACACAACGGCATCAACGTGATCCAAAGTGACCCGGCCGATGAGGGCGTTGTATGCGGACGGGGCATCCACGACCACAAAGCTTGCGTCTACGCTTCGGGCCATGTCCTCCTCCCCTATCATGACTGGTAGAGTTATCGTTCCCATCGGTCTGATACCGGCTCCGGCGAAACCAAACAGCGACCCTATGTAAGGTGTCAGTTGTTCTTTCTTCAAGCCAAGTTTCTCGAATACCTCCCGGTACAGGAGGTTGGTGCAGGCTCCGGTGTCTATCATGCATCTGTGGACCAGGTGAGGTCCGATGTCCAGGGAGACGACCAACGGGTCACTGTGTGGGTAGGAGACCCGCTGATAGTCCTCGTCACTGATAGTGAGGTCTGGGACAGGCTTTGGTGTCGTCCACCCGGCTGAATATATGCCCATCTTAGATTGTTCACGCTTCTCTGCCTTCCTTTTCCTCCCGGACAAGATTGATTCTTCCGTCCCGACGATCATATGAATTTCACTTATCCTTTGTTTGTTCCTTTTCGGACCCGTCTGGATGGGGTCCCTACTTCCTTCATCTCCCTCCTTGTCCCGCTTGTCCTTGAATAAGCGCCGCAGTGTGCCCTGCTGCACCAGACGCTCGACCTCGTTTTTTAAGGACACACAATCCTCCGTTGCGTGGCCGGCCACCTGGTGATATCCACAAAATGCTGACTTGTCGTTCCCTGGGTGTTTCAGCGGTCGCGGGGTAGCCCACTTGATCTCGTTCTTTGTCATCTCGAAAATCTCCGGCTGCGATCTAATGAGGGGTGTGTAGTGAGTCCAGGTCTGAAATTTCTCGCCACCCGGCCCCTGCTGGCCGCGACCATCTCGGTTATCACGACGGTTGTTGTGATTGTTGTTATTGCCGCGGTTGTAATTGTGGGTGTTATTATTGTTCTGTTTCCGGGGTGGGGCTCTTCATGCTTGCTGTGTCCCCCCCTGCTCTTCTTTCCTTTCGTTTCTCTTGCTGAATGTCTTGTGAAATTGTTCTTCCCTTACGAATCCCTCCGCCATCTCTCGGGCTGCCATTAGACTGGCTGGGGGGTT
This sequence comes from Dianthus caryophyllus, assembly GCA_023091065.1. Taxonomy (NCBI): domain Eukaryota; kingdom Viridiplantae; phylum Streptophyta; class Magnoliopsida; order Caryophyllales; family Caryophyllaceae; genus Dianthus; species Dianthus caryophyllus. Next base: position 13,501,232 of record CM041523.1, on the reverse strand, counting down.
CCTGATCAGGAGGCTTTTCAGCTCCCCTTCTTTCAGCCCCACTGTTAAGGCATGAACGCCTATCTTTGGGTCTAAGTCTCTGATTTGCTGCGACTCCCGGTCGAATCTGGTCATGTACTCCTTCAATCCTTCGCTCTTTCCTTGTACCACATTCAGAAGCTCCGTTGCCACCTTTTCTCTCCTCCTGTTCCCCGCGTACTGCTGGCGGAACACCCGACACATATCCTCATATCCGTAGATAGAACCAGTTGGGAGATTACGGAACCAAGTCTGGGCAAGTCCTGTCAGGGTCGTAGGGAAGACCTTGCACCAGACGTAGTCCGTAGGGTCGTACATCATCATGTGGCTCTCGTAGGCTGCTAGATGTTCCTCCGGGTCCGTCTTCCCATCATATTGTATCGTTGGAATCTTCATCTTGGGTGGTAGAGGGTACTCCAGCACTGAGGGGGCCAGGGGCGACTTTACTGAAACTTTTCCTTGCATTCTGTTCTCTCTGGGCTTGTTGCGCCTGGGCCTCTCAGTGCGGGGAATCTCGGGCTTGGACACCTCCTCAACTGAGGGTGATGACTGGGACGTTGAGTAGGCATGCTCCGACTCTTCCCATGGGCTGTCACTGCTGGATGTCTTGTTTTCCTCATGGAAAAGCTTCTTGGGTGTTACAGATGGGATGGGATCCCTTCTTGGTGGAGACTTCTGTTGACTCGGCTCGGGTGGAGGAGATCCATTCGGTGGTGGCTTCCTCATCTGCTGGAGGAAGGCACTCATCATTCTTTTCTCCTCTGGAGTCAGGGGTGTCTGCAACTCGGTCTCTAGAGGGGTGCCGCCTGCACCTCCTCCCGGGGTGGAAGTTCCCTCCACTGTCTTCTGCGGCTCCTGCGTAGGGTCGGACATGGCTTTTTGTACGATTTCTTTAGAATTTTCCCCACAGACGGCGCCAATTGTTTCGGGTATAAAGTTAGGAACTAAATACCAAAACTAAGTATAAATGATTACAAGTTGAATGTAGGTTACAAACTAAATAAACTAAGTCCTGAACGGTCCTTAGCTCCCGGTTCTCCTCTACCTTCCTCTCGTCCTGAAATCACGTAACAAACCTAGCCCCGGGGCCTTCTGGGTGATGGCCCTCCGACGCTCAAGTCAGTTATGAAAACAAATGAAGTTAGAGAGAGAAAAGAGAGAAAAACCTTTTGTGTAATATTTTTGTGTTGGGTGTGAATGAATGGGTTTTTAGGGTTTCTGGTTGCCTTTTATACTTGTCTCCAATTTGTCCTCTTCTGCTGCCGCTCCGTACAGTACGGTCCTGGGTGGGCCATGCCTGCCCCAGACTCGGGTGGACCACTGGATCTCTTGGCACACGAGATGCCCCGGTCCACAATCCTCCCGGCCCTATGCTGCCAGACCCGGGAGATATTGACAAATCAGCGGGTGTATGGGCACCCTCCGGTCCATGGTCCTACCGGTTCGAGGGTGTCGGACCCAGGAGAAGTCACCCCCAACAACTACAATAATACGGAGTAAGACCTTTTGTATTGAAATGATTTATTTATTAAATATATAAGGACCATAATTTTATATATTTTTAGTTTTATGAATTCATTTTGTTAGCTTTTTATAAGTAACTTTGTGGTTCAATTAAGAATTTTGTACGCAATATTAATAAAGGAAGGAAAATTAAAATTTTCAGTTATTTATTCTCTAGTGAAATACATTTTTTTTCACAATGTATTATTGACTATTTTCAATTTTTTTTTTATTGTTATAAAATACTCTAATCATTTTTATCTTATTAGTTTTTTTTTTCTTTCTTTTTTTTTCGAACTATTACAACATATTTTTAAAAGTAAGCATTAGAATAACATAATTATAATTCAAATGCGAGGGCCCATTTTTACAATTTTGCATTGGGCCCCAAAATGTCAGAGACGCCTCTAGATAGTACAAATATTTTTGAAAAAGAACTTACTCTGTATTAGGTTTCTCACAAATTCTTATTTAAGACCAAATATCCGTCTTAAGGTTATGACGGGTCGGGTTTTGCCCATTTAATTATTTTTTTTTCAATTTTTTTTCAAGACCCAATTTTTTTTTTTTTCGAAAACTTTTGTCAAAAGCGGGAAATAATATGGAACAAAATTAACAATAAAAATCGCATAGTAAAGCAAATATTACAAAAATCACAACCTGTACAACGATGATTTCAAATTGCAACATCAGTAGAGAGTTATAAACATCAATACAAAGTAGCAAAAATTGTATGAACCCTAAATTGAACTTACATACAAAAAAATTAAAAAAATCTAACGAAAAAAAGCAAATTATTGCTCAAATATGAATGTTAAAACTAAGAAAAATTGGTCCAGAAACAAAAAATAAGGAAAATACGCTTTAAAAAAAACGAAAAATGAATGTTAAAACATTAGATCTATATAAAAATTAAACGAAAAAAATTCGTACAACTAAAACTTACCATAGAGAAGTCGTTCAACGCTATGGAATAGAGAAGATCGAAAACCTAGGGTTTGATTTTCCTAGATCTGAGTTTTCTTATGTATTCATAATTAATTTAATTTGTAGTTTTCTTATGAAATTGATCGAAAACTCACCATTGAAATCGAACAATAAAACAAGCAAAGTCTGATAAAAAATCGACGAGGAGCGAATGAGAACTCGCGAAACACCGTTGAGAGTAAAATAAATCGGAAAAACGATAAATATACGCCGGAGATAGGTGAAAACGTCGGAAAATTGAAGAAAAAAATGGTTCAGAAAGCAAATATGGAGAGAGAGATGTGAAAAAGAAGAAAACATTTAAAATGAAGTTGTAGAGAAATAAAAATGAGAGAGAGAGAGAAAAATATAGGAGAGAGAAAGTGGGGAAAAAAAGTGATGCCACTTAAACTGAAATTGGAACACTGGGGGGGGTGGGGGGGTGGGGGGTTGTTGGGCGTGGCAAAATCTGGTGCATCCAAATATTTTAGATCTAAGGGTCATTAATTGGATGCAGGACTCATGAAAATTAGAGGGATTCATAGGATCCTATTTATATATATATATATATATATATATATATATATATAGGGTGTAGATCCTGTAGTTAACACTAGCTTTAGTAAGAATCAGAAGAATAAATAAAGTACATAATAATTACACGTAAGGTACATTTAATTAACACACAAAAAGTACATTTCCTAAGGTACATTATAAATATATGTTAATATATGTTATGTACTTTTCAAAATAATGAGATATATTCAAAATTTATACGTATATTCGAAGTTTAAAAATAAAATGTACTTTTGGTATAGCATAAATGTACCTTAAAATTTTGTCATATATCTACAATATAAAGAGATTATACAATATAAATTTAAATTTCGTGTCACATAATTTTCATTACTAATATAAATGATAAATTTAAAATGTACATTATGTGTATATATCATGTATCTTGAATGTTCTTACCGTTCTTACCTAAAGGACTGTTCTTATTTGATCTTATTCCTATATATATATATATATATATATATATATATATATAGAAACAAGTTCAAACGAGACACCTAAATATTATGAGACCTGGCTTGAGATATGACATTTTAGCTTCTTTGGTGAAACTTTAACATAGTTTCATGAAACTTCTAAATTTGTGAAACTTTTATGTCCTAAAGTTTCACAATTTTGTTAAAGTTTCACAAAAAAGGCTAAAATGTCATGTGTCTCAAGCTTGTCTCTAATATTCTTGCCTTGATATAACTTTACTATATATATATATATATATATATATATATAGAGGTAAGTTATATAGAGTCCACATATTTTTTAGAGTCCTAGAGTCCACTTTTACGATTTGAAATTTTAACCAAAATAATTGAAATTTTAACCCAAAAATTTGAAATTCCAAAAATTCCAGGAATTCTTGAAAAATTTGGAATTCCAATGTTTTTGGAATTTCAAATTTTTGGAATTTTTGAAATTCCATTTTTTTGGTTAAAATTTCGATTTATTTGGTTATAATTTCAAATCAAAAACTGGACTCTAGGACTCTAAAAAATATATGGACTCTAAAGAACCTAATTCTATATATATATATATATATATATATATATATAGATTTAAGATCCTATACGAACTAGTGTTAGGATACGAACTGTACGAACTCAACCTACACCATCCGATTAAGATCCTAAGGTTGAAATTAAAGACTCCTTCAAACCCAAATTCAGATCTCACTTTCCCTCGACACTCTTATTCTGACAAACACTACCAAACTCTCCCGTCTCTGACATACACCTTCAACCGCCTTCCTCCGACCACTGTGTTCTGACGACGACTAATGGTTTCCGGTGGCACACTTTCTGTCGCCTTGTTTTGCACAAAACCACAAATTGATTTTTTTGCTCAAATTCATCGCAACAAATCATTAATTTCTGTAAGATTTCATGTAAGTTACTTTGATTTCAGTTTCATAGTCTTCATTAATTATGTTCATAGATGTTAAATTTTCCCCAAATTTGACTTACTTTGAAGAAGCTAACCCTAATTACTCACATGGTGTTTAATAATTACTTATTTCTTTTTCATTTTTCTTGTTTTTTTTTTCCTTATTTAATCTAGCTATATCTATGCGGTAATTGTGAATCGCTGGAGGATCGATTAGATTTTTGCTGTGTGCCGATCGATTTTTATGAATTGTTTGTGTTTTATTGGATATTTTGAGTTATTGTATTCTAATTTGACAAACCATTGTTCCTGTCGCTTCGTGTGATTTACTGATGATGAATGATTAGGGTCTGGTGGTAGACACTAGACAGTCTCGGAAAAATATTGTATAAGTTAGTTGAATTTCCAATAGATAGTCGGAAATAAAGTGAAGGATGTCATTAGAGATTCATATTTGTTGTTGTATTAGTCTGTTCAATGTTTGTTTATGGTGCATTGTCATGCTTGTGATGGTGTAACTTTTTTGATGATGCTATCGAACTGCAAATTGGCTAATGTTGGTTTGCAAAATGTTAACATAGCCGTAAGTTGTGCAAGTCGTTAGCTTTTTGACGGCATTGAATTAATGAAGTCTTTTTGAGAGGCATTTGAACCCTAAATCTATGGATGGTGTAGATATGCTACATTTTCTGTCGATAAGGAATGAAACTGAATTGATTTATGTGATGAACAACTGCTGTGGTGTTTCAAATTTATCGAATCTTCGATTATCTAGAGAATTTTGAGAGGGATATGAAGTCTAATACTTTGTAGTTAAGATTTAAGAACGTGACGCAGATGTCTGATTGATTCAGTCATCAATTACGTTGCCTGACGTATCTAGCATGTGTTTACAGCTTCACAGCTACTCTTCCATGGAGGGTGTACTGTACTGGAAGCCTTAAGGCAGAAGAGTCGGGAAACTTCAACAAGAACTTCCAGTCCCGTATTTATTCCTTCACTTCTTGAATCTTTACCAATGATTTTGAGCTGCGTATCTTGGTTATACCGACTTACTAACCATTATATTCTTCTCAACAGCTTCAAGACTGGCGGATGGGTCACCCGACTCGAAGCCCGAGCTGGTAAATTATCTTGTTCACGTTCTCTCGGTATAAAGTCGTTTGTTTCTTTGTGAGTCCCTATTTGACTAAACTATGCATGTTTCTCTCAGACAAGGTCACCAAGCAAAGCTGCTCGCATGTTTTCTGGGACTTAAGAGAAATGCTTAACTTTCTCCAAAACCGTTTATCCCATCGAGAAGGTAATCAGTAATTAGCTTGAAACTGCTTGTGTTCTTTCCGAGTTTCATAAATTGGGTGACTTGTTGGTGTTGTCATTTGAAGTCGACTTCTCTAAAGTCTTTCCTCAATTTCAAGCAGAAAGTGCGACTTCCCTACTTGTTTGCCGTTCTTATATCCATAGATATAGGACACCTGTAGATGTACTACTGAAATCTCCCAAAAACAAATTGCGACAAACCGTGAAAAATATACCTAGTTTAATTGTGATGTTTTTGCTTGTCTCAAGATATCTCCACCATCTGACGGATTATGTTTTACAAAATTCCGCACAGGTGACAGTTGAAAACCAATTCTACTACAAGTCATGCTTCAAATACTCCCACGGCGGCTGCTCAATCACACCTTCAAACTACGCTGCCCTTAATGGAACACTGTACTGCAAGCACCACTTCTCGCAGCTTTTCAGGGAAAAGGGTAGCTACGCTCACATAATGAAATCGCCATGGCGCGCAGCCTACCCCAATTCTCGAACCCATTGTCAGAGCACCGCCGCCCCCGCTACCGCTCCCGGCTTCGTGAGCCTTCTAATATCAGGTTTCATGGAAACATTAACCTCTCACTGCCTCTTTGATCATCGTTCTTGTCTGTAAACGTATTCTAGACGACCATGATTTTACGATGGTTATTCTTGCAACTTTCGTTTGTATTTTCTATCTGGTGTCCGAACTTTTGTGTATTGCAAATTTAAGACTAAATCTTGGTTATGCGAGGAAAAAGTTCAAATTCTCAGATCGATGCGGCACAGTCGACTAGGAAACCAGCAGGGTACGAACCGTGTGTATTAGACTACATCGACGTGTACATGAACCAAGAAGACGTGCAGGCTGCTCTGCATGCTAATGTCACTAAAATTCTGTATCCCTGGACGCACTACAAGTAAGTGTGAAAGTAATTTCAGAATAGTCAAATTTTGTGTAGAGTTTTAAAAGTTTGACAATCAATATTTTTGATAAACTTAAAAGCAGTAACAATGAAATTATGATGGATTTAAGTTGTTCGATAGTGACAACATAACTTCATGGAGTGATTCACCGTCTTCAATGCTTCCGACCATAAGAAAGCTGATTGCAAAAGGCCTTCGTATTTGGATATTTAGGTAAATTTTCAGCTGAGAGTAACTTTGTCTTGAATGAAAGAAGTGGTTAATGCAATGCAAGTAAAAGCGAGAAAGAGTACGTTGGTCCACCCAACAAACGACACTGATCACTGTGATCAGGTTAACGAGGGCAACATATTTAAGCTGACTCATTTGGTTTCACGTAATCCAAGAGTCGACAAGACATTCCCACATATCAATGGCTATTTGCTCAGTGGTAAAGGCTACTAGCTCAATGGTAGAGCGATGTGCAATATTGTACAAAGTGTGGGTTCGAATCCCACGTAGCCTGAGTTTCATTTATGTAATAAGCGTAACCACAAAGGGGAAACAATTCATAATTACTAGAGGTTAAATAACTGTAACTAGAGGGGAAATTTATGTAACTAGAGGGGAAATTCATGTAACTAGAGGGAAAATAACTATAACTAGAGGTGAAATTCATGTAACTAGACGGGAAATTCGTGTAACTAGAGGGGAAATTCATGTAACTAGAGGTAAAATAACTGTAACTAGAGGGGAAATTCATGTAACTAGAGGGGAAATTCATGTAACTAGAGGGAAAATAACTGTAACAAGAGGGGAAATTCATGTAACTACAACGAAATAAAGTGTAACTAGAAAATGTGATGCTTATTTCAACATACTACAAGGGAAAAGTGATGCTTGACTCATAATAAGTGTAACCACAAAGTGAAAAACAATGTAACTAGGACGATAAAACCTGTAGCTACACTCATAATAAGCGTAACCACAAAGGGGAAACAATTCATAATTACTAGTGGTAAAATAACTGTAACTAGAAAGGAAATTCATGTAACTAGAGGGGAAATTCATGTAACTAGAGGGGAAATTCATGTAACTAGACGGGAAATTCGTGTAACTAGAGGGGAAATTCATGTAACTAGAGGGAAAATAACTGCAACTAGAGGGGAAATTCATGTAACTAGAGGGGAAATTCATGTAACTAGACGGGAAATTCGAGGGGAAATTCATGTAACTAGAGGGGAAATTCATGTAACTAGACGGGAAATTCGTGTAACTAGAGGGGAAATTCATGTAACTAGAGGGAAAATAACTGTAACTAGAGTGGAAATTCATGTAACTAGAGGGGAAATTCATGTAACTACAACGAAATAAAGTGTAACTAGAAAATGTGATGCTTATTTCAACATACTACAAGGGAAAAGTGATGCTTGATTTAACAATCTTTGAAATAAGTTTCCATTCTTGAGTTCTTATCATGGTTTAGACAAACCGTAAATGTATCCCTTTATTTCAATCAATAAATTCAATTTATTTCAACATACTACAAGGGAAAAGTGATGCTTGATTTTTCAACAATGTAACTAGGACGATAAAACCTGTAGCTACACTCATAATAGGCGTAAGCACAAAAGAGAAACAATTCATAATTACTAGAGGTAAAATAACTGTAACTAGAGGTAAAATAACTGTAACTAGACGGAAAATTCATGTAACTAGAGGGGAAATTCATGTAACTAGAGGGAAAATAACTGTAACTAGAGGGGAAATTCATGTAACTAGAGGGGAAATTACTGTAACTAGAGGGGAAAGTCATTTAATTAGAGGGAAAATAACTGTAACTAGAGGGGAAATTTATGTAACTAGAACAAAATAAAGTGTAACTAGAGCGGAATTATCAGAACTAGAGGAAAATTTCTCAGAACTATAGGGATAATTAATGTAATCGAAATTAGAAAGGATTTCTCAGAATCATTTCTCTCAGACTGTAACTAGAGTTAAAAACCATGTACGTACAGCGGAAAAAAATGAAACTAAAGTGGAAAACAATGAAACTAAAAGATCATGTCGAATCTCAAAATTGTTTACGATGATGTTCCAACATTGTTCTACATATTAGATGATGATATTCCTCGAGTTAGATTATACTTCATGCCAAATCCAAAAACTGTTTACGAAAAATCCTGCATGAAAAATAAAAATAAAAATTGTAACTATGATAAAAAAATCTGTTAACTAAACAAAAAATTATTGTAACCTAGATGAATTTATTGAACACAAATTTACAAAAGGTAACTACGGGGGAACAAAAATCATCCAACTTTGTGTATCTGAGATACATATTCAAGTATTTTATTTGATACATATTCAAAATCAGATTTGTGTATCTGAGATACATATTCAAGTATTTTATTTGATATTTAATGTACCCAGCACCATCCAACTTTCCACCACCACTCATTTCAATTTTTGTTGTTAAGCAAATTTAGTCGGTGTGAGAATCGAACTTACACTTTGTGCATCGCACAATGCTCTACCATTTGAGCTAACCGACTTCACGAAATACTTGAAGTAAAAACCAAGGTGTAAACTAAACCAAGTTTATCTAGCATACAGCTACATAATAGCAAGCGGCGACAACATAAACAACAATAATAGAACAATAACAAAGATACAAAGAAGAACTGACAGCAAACAGATAATAGCACAACAATCTACTGCATAAACAAAGAATAAAGACCACAACAACATTTGTTTTTTTTTTATTATCTCGCGCTAAAAGAGCCAACCATTATAAAAACTATCCAAATACACATACAAAACACTAAGATTTACATATTAACGGTTCACATACACAAATTGGCACTCCACATACACAATGGTAGCTAGACACACAAAATCGATTTTTGTATCCAAGAGTAAGTTAAATGTACCTCGCATGATTTTTAATGTGTCTAACAAACGTACCCGCAGCACTATGGATCGATCATACTCGTGTAGCTGGCCTTTTCCTTGTTGGAGACAATAAATACCCAATGATCAGAAATAGTAACTACAATATCACAACCTTGCATGAAAATGAAAGGAAATAAATAAATTATCCTAGAGATAGTCACCTTAGAGTGCAAAGATGCGCCAAAACTCGACTGAAACAAGTTAAACCAGCCAATATGTGTTAGTCTAATACACATTATGCGACCTCCACCAAATAGCTCACCGATGAGAACTCTTTATGTATCTAATTGCTGAAACTCATTCCAGACCATAGTTGAGGGTATTCTCAAGCTAGTAAATGAAGCTCAACTACTTAAAAATCAAGAATTAAATAGGATCAAATCTAAGACATGATGTTGTTTCACTTTTAATCATATTGATTGGGTTCCATAACTCCACACACACACACACACACACACACACACATGACTCATTAACTGCTACACACATCAGAATCAATTTTAAGTTCGTGTAGAGCAATTGAACACGACGAGTTCCACAATTCGAATAATGACCAAAAGTACATCAAATCATCTGATCAACATAACTTGGAATATATAATCAGCATATTTACATAAACCACAAAACCCGTGACAGCACCTGTTACCAAAGACAGTGACAGCCTTGTCGCCAAAGAGAAGAGTCTTCTCATCCTTGACCTTAATGTCATGGTGCTTCCACTGACCGTGAACACTGTCATACTTGAACATGTAGGTCTGCAAAGCGCAAAACCGAGCATTCAAATACCGAATATATAACACTAAAAACTGCAACACAGTCCATGAACCGAGTACAGAAGACGCAATCAATCAAGTATATCAGCACAGACGGTAGTACCATGTATTCGGTTCATGATTTCTCTTCCATGAGTGCAACTGAACAACAACGATTCAACAGCATAACAAAGAGGATTAATCATACACACAGCTCACACACTTGGCCTAGCATCCAACACCTCACACACGCTGCAAATCATGTAAATACTATCAATTACTACTAAAACAGTAGCCATTCGACACTTTAAATCGTAATAAACCGACTCAAAATCAAAAGCCCCAAATATTAGGTCAAAAGTGGCGAAAATCGAATTTGAAGGATTAAATACGAGTTATACCTTAATCAATCGAAAAGAAAGGCTAGAACTCAAAGAAAACCCGTGAATTGAAACTAGAACTCGGAAATCGTCACAACGGAGAAGAAAACGAAGATGCAGCCGACTAACGCCGAGTATTAATGGTGTTAATGATGATGACGATGATCGGTGAAGATGATGCTAAAGGATGATGATGATGATGATGATGATGATGATGAAGGATGATGATGAAGGATGATGATAAGAACAAAAAGAAGGGAGGAGAAGAAAGTTCAGAAAATATGGAGGCTATAGTGTTTTGATTTTAAGTGAGTACAAAGAGGCGGTAGAGTTTTCACTTTAAGTGGAGTTCGTAGAGTTCGTAATGAACAGTAGTTCGCACCGGATCCCACCTCTATATATATATATGTATACAGTTAGGATCCGGTGAGACCACCCCTTAAAATGAGACCGTCCCGTGATTCTAAGCCGTTGGATGAAGCACGATCTAAGGGCTCAGATTGAGCCACGTCATTAATGACAACCACCCCTCTCCTTCCCTTTCTGAATTCGCTCTCCCCTTTCACTTTATCATGACTCTATCTCCCTCCTCATTCTCTCACTCTAAAAACCACAAAAACAACAATAGAAACCCTATAAACTTCTGAAATCGAAATAGCAAAACTCAATCAACGACGTTTCTGATTTTCATCAAAATAAAGAGGTAAGTTTCTACTTTGCTACACGGTTTAAAATTTTAGTGATGATTTGTTCGTTTTTTCTTATTATTTTTGCGATTTTCATGATTAAAGTTTGATTTTTTGATGTCGTAGTTTCAATTTTTCTAAATAATGTATCAATCATCTAATATTGGTGATTTAATTTTGTGTAACAACATGTCTTTGATCTTTTAATTGAAAAAATTAGGGTTTCGAAATTTGTGGTATATTGCTATTATAACTTTTGAATTTGTGAAATCTTGATTGATATTTGAATAATATTGTGTTAACTTTTAGGATTCTAATCAATAAGCAGATTTGGATCTTCAGTTAATTATATTTCATTGTTTGTAGCTGCCAGTTTTCATTGTTTCATTTTTATATGTATTTTGATGCGTAGTATGAACAAATACGTAACTTGATGTTATTATAACACAAATTGTTTGTTATTATAACACAGATTCACTCTGTGTGTAACACATTTGTGGTTGTTGTAACACATTTATTTTTGTTATTATAACACATCTTTTCGTTATTGTAACACGAGTTTGATTATTTTTATTGTAACACAAGTTCGGTTATTGTAACATATATGAGTGGTTGCTGTAACGATTTATGTATGAAACATGTTGAACATTTAGATTTTGTAAAGTATATAAGCCAATTAGCTCAAATGGTAGAGCATTGTGCAATGCACAAGATATGGGTTCGACTCCCATGTTGGCTAATTGTTATCAGTTTTACTCTGACGACAAACCATTATTTCATTTACTACCAACTATTGCAACTTGCAAGTCATGATTTTTAAGGTTACAAACTTAAAAATCTTACTTTGATTTATATGTGCATGACGTTGTTGTTTTACCACTTAAAGTCACCACACACTTAATTAACCAGGCTATATGGGATTCGAACCCATATCTTTGTGCAAAATTTGCACATTGCTCTCCCATATTTGAGCTAATAGCCTTTAATCTCTTTGGCTTTTCTATCAAATAACGATTACACACACATTTAGTTTTCAAAACACCACCTTTACTTGTTTTGGCAGTGTACAATCTTGGTGTAAAACCACATGCGGAAACATATACTCTGTAAAATGCAATCCCCTTCTTTAATAGAGAAAATATCTTACCCTTAGTAGGCGTAAACTCGCTGCACACTTTCACAAAGCATATAGAGGTGTTTTTATAAAGTACCACTATTGTTATAGTAACAATTTTATTGTAACAATGTTATTATAACATTGTTATTATAACACCAAAATAAGAATTACAACGAAAAAACGTAACTTATACAAACAAACACATGATGTTGACGAAGATTACAAAGACAGATCTACAAATGAATAAAATAAAATTGAAAGAGTTTGGACCGAAATCTCATAACGATAATTCGTCGTCATCATCATCATCATCATCATCAACATCAACATCAACATCAACATCAACATCATCACAGTAAACAATTATCTATGAAATCGATTCGTGGAGAATTCAACCGAAAACACACGACGAGATTCAAAACCAGAGAATTCAACCTACAACAATTAAATTACAATTAAAATGATCAATTACACAATAACTAAACAATTAAACTGAAAAATTGATCAATTACAACACTTACGATTGAAATAGGAAGTTGATCAAATATGTGAAAAACAGAGAAAATCATAGAAGAATAAGCAGCGAAACAATTCGGTGAATTTTGAGGTTGAATTGAGTGAATTTTGATGTCGAATTGACTGAATTTTGAGGTCGAATTGAGTGAGGTGAGAAAATTAGGTCGAAATAATTGCGTTTGATTTTGAAGGTTTTTGATTTTGCAGAGAAATTATAAGAGAGTGATAAGAGAGAGAAATTTTAATTTTCTAAATGAGTGAGACAAACTTGGCAGTGGTTTTTTATTAGTTAAGGATTGACATGAATAAGGGGGATTAATCTCCACCGTTGATATCCTTAAATCCAACGGATGTGAATTGTATGACGGTCTTATTTTAAGGGGGTGGTCTCACCGGATCCTATTTCTGTATGTATGTATATATATATATATATATATATATATAGATAGTGTTTCGGGTATAAAGTTAGGAACTAAATACCAAAACTAAATACAAAGGATTACAAGTTAATGTAGGTTACAAATTCGATAAACTAAGTCCTTGAGGGTCCTTAGCTTCCGGTTGGTTTCTCCCTTCCTTCTTTGCTTCCTGAAACGGCGTAACAAACCTAGCCCCGGGGCCTTCCGGGTGATGGCCCTCCGACGCTCAAGTCAGTTACAAAGACAAATGAATCTAGAGAGAAAAGAGAGAGAAAAACCTTTTTTGTAGTGTTTATGTGTGTGTGTGTGTGCTTCTTGCTTAATGATTTGCTAGCTTCGTGGGTATGTGTAGTGGTGGGTTTTTTCTTCGTTTAATAAACAATAGTAGCTAATAAACAATAGTAGTTGGTTTCGTACAACATTTTTGGTCTCACCTGGGGGATCTCTCGTGTACTCCGTAGTACCCACGCGTATAATAAGTGGTGCCGGCCATTTGTCCCGGGCATGTAAGGAATCCCTTTTTGGAATCGTGTTTTAGGTGGGTTATCATGGGCATGGTCTTCTCTCCCCACAGACGGCGCCAATTGTTTCGGGTGTAAACTCGGGGTCTCGAGGATGACGTCATGGGTGGCCTCCAGGGTCTGGGCCCGCTCCATGTGTGCCCTGCAAGGTGAACTCCGGGCCCGGGGGGCTTGCCCCCGGCGGAGCCTCCGACGCCCAAGTCAGTACCGAAATATCAAAAATATAGAGTTTATGTGGTAAAATGAGAGTAAAGAGAGAGAGTGGGGAGAGTGGCCAAAAAACCAACCCTTTTACCTTTGCCCCCTAGGGGCTATTTATAGAGATTTTGGGCCTTTGGGCCTCTTGGGCCTTTTATTTGTCGTCTTGCTGTCGTAAGCGTAATCGGGTATTCGACCCCCAACAGATAGAAATAGGATCATGTAAATCCTACCCATATTTGTAAATCCTACATCCAAATCTAAGCCGTAGGATCATGTAGATCTAATGGCTCAAATTAATTCTCAATAATTAATCTAATATTACACGTATTTAAACCCTCCCTAAAGGTTTCATCTTCATTACGTAAATTTGTTTTTTCTCTCTCTACCTTCTCTCTGTCTAATTCATCCAAAATCTGGTGCATCCAAATATTTTAGATCTAAGGGTCATTAATTGGATGCAGGACTCATGAAAATTGGAGGGATTCATATGATCCTATATATATATATATATATATATATATATATATATATATATAAATAGGATCATGTAAATCCTACCCATATTTGTCAATCCTACATCCAAATCTAAGCCGTAGGATCATGTAGATCTAATGGCTCAAATTAATTCTCAATAATTAATCTAATATTACACGTATTTAAACCCTCCCTAAAGGTTTCATCTTCATTACGTAAATTTGTTTTTTCTCTCTCTACCTTCTCTCTGTCTAATTCATCCAAAATCATCCAAAATCAAACGACGATTAATCGACTCACGTCGATCATCTTCTGCAATTCAACTTCAAATTCATCCGAAATCAAACTCAATTTCTTCATTCAATTTCGATTTTATCATCATGTCAGGTATGTTGTCGATCAATTTGCGTTTGTTTACATTTATCAAATCCTTGATTTCGATCTAATTTCAATCACGCATCAAATTTTCCACTAAGTTTTATCTACAATTCATGATTTGATCAATAACTGTATATTTTTGATCTATTTTAAATAACACCTATTATGATTTTGCTTTTTCAGGATGAATTCATCTGGTGTAATTGATCCATTCCTTTCAAATTGTATTTGTTGATTCATCTTATTTTTTAAATATTCAATACTAGTTTAATGATTTCTTACTCAAATTTTGTCATGATTTTGATATTTAATGTTTTCATCAATCGTTGTTGTGAATTTGATCTGTTTATTGATAGTCTTTTACTTATTAACAATTTCTGATGTTGTGGTGGATTTAATATAATCAATTAAGTTATCATATTTTGTGTTCTTGTGTCCTGCACACTAGATGTTTGTTGTGGTGGATTTAATGATTTCTTACTCAAATTTTGTCATGATTTTGATATTTAATGTTTTCATCAGTCGTTGTTGTGAATTTGATCTGTTTATTGATAGTCTTTTACTTATTAACAATTTCTGATGTTGTGGTGGATTTAATATGATCAATTAAGTTATCATATTTTGTGGATTTAATATGATCAATTAAGTTATCATATTTAATAAAGTATTTGTAATTGTTTTTCAATAGAAGTATCACCAATTTACCCTGGAAGTATCACATTTTTACACTAGAAGTTTCACGATTCTGTTGATTTCATTATGATTTCGATTTTACAATGTTTCATTACTTAAAATATGAATTTCAAGTATAAAGTATCACATGTTAATATAAGAAGTATCAAAATATTACATAAGAAATATCATAAAGGTAGACAATAAGTATCACAAAGTCACATGATGTTGTTTAAGTGATCAATAATATTTCTCTCCAAAAGTTGTGTCTATTAATTTTTTGTTCATCGTCATGTCAGGTAATTTGTGTAATTTGCATGATCGATCAATACCGTTCGTTTTCCCTAGTTGTCAGTGATTATTTACGTTGAGTTTGTGTTTTTGTGTTTGCTCGCTAGGTGTTTGATTAAATGTCTCAATGAAGTGTTTGATTAAAAGCTAGTGTCACTATTTCACATTGAAAGTCTCACAATTTTACATTAGTAGTATCAAAATGTTATATAAAAAATTTTACATGTTAATATAAGAAGTATCAAAATGTATGTATATTAAAAGTATCACAAGTTAATATAAAAAGTACTTATGTTATATTTTTAAACATTTATATTTAATACTCCGTATGTTATCATAATAATTGAAAAATGATTGTTGGTTTATGTTTGCAGCCTACTTTTAATTCAGATTAATTTTTGGCGTTGAGTGGAAGATGAACGAGAAAATGCTTCTTTTCAAGATCATAATTCATGTTGCTTCGATGGTGTTTTAAGCTACTTTAGTATTTGATATAAGAATATTTTTCAAAAATTTCATTTACTGTACGTTTGAATTCGTCATGTATATGTGGTTGAACATATGTTGTTTTGTAATTACTCTGCATTTGGACTTCACATTAAAAGTATCACAACTTAATATATGAAGTACCACAATGTTACATAAGAAGTATCACAACATTTTATATAAAGTATCACAATATTTTATAAAAAATAGAATACTAAATGTATCATAACATTCTATAAAAGTATCACTCCATTCTATTGAAAGTATCATCATTCATAATTAAAAGTGTCACAACAATCTATAAAAAGTATCACAATCTTTTATTCAAACTATCAAAACATAGCATCCCAATGCTGTAGAAGAGAGATAAAGTGCGGTGACACTATTCCCAACGTAGCATCTCAATGTTCAGCATCTACTTGCTTGTTAGTATTCTGCTTCATCTTCTTGACATTTTTGGCATGTAAGTATCACAACCTTATATTAAAAGTATCATACCAATTTGTATTAAGTGTCACCATACAAAACTATTAGTATTATGACATTCAATAAAAGTATTATCACCCTATCAAAGGTATACATAACATCATTCATAATTAAAAATATCGCAACGATCTATAAAAAGTATCACAATTCATTAAAAGTATGAGAGCAATTAATCAAAAGTATCGCTATCCATAACGAAAAGTAACACGTATTCTTACATAAAGTCTGACAACATTCTATTAGTAGTCACAACATATATTAATCACAACTTTTGCCATATAAGTATCATATTTTTAAGATAAAAGTATCAAGATATTAACATAGTAACCTACTATGACATAAAAAGGTTAATCGAAGTTACAATAATTGCAAACACTTCATTGAGACATTACCTCAAACACCTAGTGGGCAATAAGTGTCACCACTACACAAAATAATTGCTAAATATATACACTACCAAGTATTACACTTCATTGAGAAATTTCATCAAACACTTGGTAAGCAACACAGAAAAACACTAAACATAACAACTTTATTGATTGAAATTAATCTTAACCCTAATTTCAACGCAATGAATCTCATAAATGTAATGATAATGCAAAAACATCAGAAGTATCACAACAACACATACGAAGTATCACATGCCAACATATAAAGTATCACTTACAATTACAAAAAGTAACACTATTGTAAATAATAAGTAAACAGAGGTTAAGTAAAAAGTATCACATACTAACACATAAAGTATCAGTTAAACTAAACAAAGTATCAAAACAATACAGAAGATGTAGCCCATGTACGAAATTCAAAAGTTTCAACAACAAACATAATTATAATTTACCAAACATTAGAAATTCACAATTGAACAATAGAAATTAACTATATTACTGCATGAAATCATCAATAATTGAAAGTAAGTTTCGAAACATTTGAATTCAATAATCTCCAAACATCAATGATTTTCACAAATTTCAATAACAAACACCATCATAATGAAGAAAATATCAACAAATTGCAATTGCACACTAAATATTGACTTAATTACACAGAAAATCATAACGAAAATCAAAAAATTAAATTCAACAATCTACATACCTAATGAACGAAGATTGAACAAATTTTTTGTGATTAAAGCTGATGATTATCGATTTTCGATAAATGTATGAACAAATATTTAGCAAATTTGATGAATTTATGTATTAATTTAGTTGATTTGTGAACTAGAGTTTTGGATTTTGAATGAAAGTAGAGAGAGAAAGTGTGGAAGTTAGTAAGGGTGAAGAATGAACAAAAATCAGCGCAGGTGAATTGTGGGTTTTGTTAATATGACGTGGCTCAATCTCAAGCGTCGAAATTAGTTTAATCCAATGGTTCCTATTAGGATGTAGGATTTAAATATATAATAGGATGTACCAGATCTTGACTATATATATATATATATATATATATATATATATATATATATATATATATATATATATATATATATATATATATATATATATATATATAATTTATTTGAACTTCTCTTATATTGGGTCTGTCTTATACTATAGGACGATCAGAAATTGTCCTCTCATAAAATATTACTAGCATATAAATATAAGTAATAAATTAATAGGAAAATAATATTATAATCACTTTAATGATATTTTACTGTACATATATTAATGAAAAAACAAAGATTCTATATAAAATAGCAAAAATATATGAGCTGCATAAATTTTGTTTTAGGGACTTTATAACATTTATTTTCGATTAGAAAATATAAATGATGTAAATATTAAAATAAGCAAGTAATGAATTTAGAATAAATATATTGTTAAAAAAAAGTTAATTAGTTATTCCAAGTACATATTTATATTAGAACTTTAATATGGAGTTATAAACGAAATAATAGATTAAGTTACTTAATTTTATATTTTATTATAGATATAGATATATATAATGAAAATTAATATATTAAAATAAAAGAAGTAATTAATTTAAGATACATGTTACTATATTGTTAATAAAGCTAAACTTTTATTATTTTATGTATAACATAAGTGTAAACATGATTATTGAGAAATGATAATCATAGATGATGAACCTAGACTTAAAAACGTAGAGTATGATGAATGATGTCAGCATTGCATTTTGGCGGGAAAAAATTACACAGAATCGCGACATGTGACAATGATAATGTCAGCGAGAACTGTCATTTAGTATAATAAAGATGCTCTTGGAGAATAACATTCTCTATTTATAGGCCATAGTGTATAATATATCCCCTCAAAACATTTAGGAGTAATTTTTTTCCCAAAAAAAAAAAAAAGAAAAAACATGAGTGTATTTGGAGTGCCAATAACAGATGAAACATTGAAAAGAATGTCAAAATATAGAGGCAAAATAATTACGCAAGAAGACAGAGCAAGGGAGGCAAAGAAGATGATCCAAGCAGATAACAAGAACTGGAATGCTCTTAACCATGCCGTGAAGCTTAAAAGCGTTTACGGTACAGGCCTCAGCACACTATGCTTGATCTACAATGCCACGGGTTCTCGACTCGAGCAGGTTCAGGAGTTAAGAGAGGACTGGAATGGTTCCGTCTACAAAGAAGAACCTGCGCAGACGTTTGAGAACGGTCAGTGGATCGCGTTTTTGCATGTGAGTGGGTTCTTAGGCTCTAAAGCCGCTCGTGTCTACCGTGGCACTAATTCTGTTGGACAAGTTTGCGACTACTTGGTCTCCTGGTCCACCACCAACGAATTCAACTGTAACTCTGTGAGATCGACAACTACATTTCATTCAATCAATATTGATTAATTTCTTCTACCAACTTTCATATACATGTACTGATTATATTTATGTGCAGGCATTCACAAAGGCGGGCCGAAAGGACACAGTGAAGCCCGATTTTAGGGACCTCGAAAAGATAAAGAAAGTCGTAGTTTACGATGCCTACGGCCTCAAAACCACCGTGAGCATAGGCGGGGCTACCACGGCAGAGTTTATTGGCATAATTGAGCTCAAATTCGACTCCTAACTTAATTATATACTACTACTACTTCTACTTCTACTTCTACTTCTACAACAGTCTTTTATATGGAGTATCTTTTGTTTTTGTATGTTATGTTATGTTATGCTTCTTTGTATTGTAAGCAGTTCATAATAAATAATTGGAGACGTGTCTATTCTCTGTGTATTCTTCAAAATCTTCATAGTTTATGTGACACAATATTAATTTTTTTTTTTTGTCAAATAGGACAGATTAGGCCATTACAACGGGGAGGGGGATTCGAATCTGAGACCTACTGCTCAGAGTACCTCAGTCTTGACCATTAGGTCATGACATGCATCCTTGGTATCTGACCCAATATTATACAAGTAATGATTTTTTTCTCTTCGCGTTAGGCCGCCTAAATTTTAAAATATAAAATTATCTGAAGTTATTTAAAATTTTATGAAATTCATTGCCTTTAATAAAAGAATTAATAAAGTTAAAGCATACTTTGACATTTGCGTAACATGACTATATGAGAAATTTGTTGATGGTTTTTTTTTCCCTTTGAACTCGTGAGTGAAGTAGATGGGGTTTATGTTGACACTTTTATAAAAATTGTTGTGAATTACTATGTTTACCATTTTATTTTAGGATGAATTAACCACATTGGCGGATGCACATAGAGCCGTATGGGGTCACAGGACACCATATCGTAAATTATTTCGGTTTATTTTGTTCAATTTTAATTTTAAAAAAATTATTTAGTATATTTATACAACAAAAATATGAGAAATTGTTTTTAGGACCCCATAATGAAATATTTCTGGGTCCGTCACTGATTAACCATTGACGTTTCTATATGGAAATATTTTTTTAAAAATTACATAAATACAACTATTATTTTCCCTTTAAATTGATTTTAAAGTATTGAAAAATAAAATTGCATGAATGAATCCTCGGCTTGTGTCTCTTTCCAAAAGGATTATTAAATCAAAGATAGTAACTACTAAGAGAGACGGTAAAACATGTTAATTTTTTTTATTTAGTTTACTAAGTTGATTTCAACATTATAATGAGATCAATTATAGGTAAAAGGATAATTTGTATAAAAATATGTAGATAAATAAAAAGAAAATTATGTGAAAATTTTACCTGAACATATTAAAACGTTTAACGCACCTACCATAATAATGGAGGGGTATCTTTTACCAAGTATATATATGAATGATGAATCGTGTAGACTATAATAGTAATTATTTGTACGGTATCAAACTATCAATTGTACGAGTATATAGCTACCATTCTATAGTTACGAGCACTGCACGGACATAAAAACTACTCCGTAGTTTTTAATAAGTGTTAGAATATTGGATGTGTATATTATAATATTCGACTCTCAATAAGAAATATGGAAACTCTTGAAGAGTTTAGGTGAAATAATCGAAAGGTTAACTATTTACAAAAGAAATCATTTTCACTAAGTTTAAGAAATTTGTTAATATGATCGGTTTTGATTGTTCGAGCGAATTTATCGATAGACCAAATAAATTATAATTTGTGGAGATGAGCTATCATAGGGGCTGCCATATGTTGACTCATGATATTCGGAACCTCAACTCGACTACCCTACACCATCGTTTGTGGTCCAGAAGAACCACAATATTGAAATGATAAGTCATATGTAGAAGGTTATGACCAGATATTTAGAGTGACGTCCATATATTTAAATTATCTATTTAGAAATTACTTGAAATTTTTGATTAAGTTATAACTAAATTAGTGCTCTTGAAGAGATAAACGTATATCATCTAGCATAGATAATTGCTATGATCTTTTTACCTTTGAATAGGTTTTTATCCCAACGAATTTTTTATCCTAGCCAGGGTTTTAGTAAGGTAGCATATTGGTTGGGCGCTTGAAATTTTTACTTATGATTTTAGTTTGTCTAAAAGACAAGTGTTGTAGTCGTATATGTGTGTACAAGTAGAAAAATTGAAATTGTTTGCAATTACAAGATTGCAATTACTATTTCAAGTGACCTAAAATGATAGTTAAGAATTATTCATCTACGCATTACGAGCTTTGAAAAAATAACGATGACTAATTTTATTGATCGAAAATTTATCCAACTTTATCAAGGTTGAATTGAAAAATTCATATGATATGATTACAGTGGCGGACCCAGGAATTATCGGTAGGGGGGGCACGACACAAAAAAATTTGTATGAATAAATTGGTTGCCGGTAATTTTTTTTTTTTGTAGTCTTCAAAATCACTCAAATTAGTGTTATCGTCCAAACTATGGTTTTTTCTTATATTATGTCCTAATATTCATGTACGGAGTATCTAATACATGGTTTTTAATGTACGGAGTTTCAAATTAGTGTGATCGGCCTAACTATGGTCATTTCTTATATTATATCCTAATAAAAAACGAAGAAAAGCAAAAAAATTAAATAAAAAACGAAGAAAAGCAAAAAAATTAAACTAAAAAACGAAGAAAAGCAAAATAAAAAGGGATATTTCACGATGCCTCGACTTTGGCGGATTCTGCGTAGTGCATGTGTGAGGTTTGTTCACATGGTACCCCTATACTTTGTGAATATGTGCCCAATATGCCCATTTTGTGACGGAAAACTTGACGACGTTAATTTTATGGAAGAAGGCACCAATTATGAGTTTAGGGTACATTTAGACCCACATTATTCCTCGATTAAATGCTATTATTTGTACTCTAATCAACAAAATTTATACTAATTAATCAACACATAATAGCATTTAATTGAGGAATAATGTGGCTTTAATTGTACTCTATACTCATAATTGGTGCATTCTTCTTTAAACTTAACGTCGTCAAGTTTTCCGTCACAAAATGGGCATATTGGGCACATATTTACAAAGTTTAGGGGTACCATGTGAACAAACCTCACACATGGGGTACCATGTGTAATCTGCCAAAGTTCGAAGGTACCGTGGGAAATATCCCAAATAAAAATAAACATGGTGGATTAAGGAATCGAACCCTTGACCTCCTCCATTACTTTGGCTTACAAGTAAGTCATCAACCAACTCCACAACTCCAACTCTTTGTTTCATTTTGGGCCTTTAAAAACTTATTTAATTTTTCTGAAAATGGGTAGGGGGGGCACGGGCCCCCCCTGGCCCCCCCCTAGGCCCGCCCCTGTATGATTATCAGGGGAGTAAATGTATGTGTTCTCTTTTTTCCTTAGCCACAATTTTTTTTCTATTAAGTTTTCCTGGTATAGGGTTTTAGCAAGGCGGCACTCTACATACGAAGAAGACTGTTAGCGATATATTTGCGTATGAATCTCGTATTCATAGCAATTAGTTATTTGTATATATTATACTTATATTTAGTTTATTGTTTCCTAAATCAAAGCATGTAACATAGGAAATAGTGTGGTGTGTTCACACATATAGTTGTGTATATATGTATGTCGTTTCAATAAAATGAGCACAGAAGAAATCATCAAAAACATATCTCTTCTCCTTTTTCTATATGGTATCAGGTTTGGTTTCGATTTTTTGATCCAAAACCTCCGCAAAAATGACTGGCGGTGACCTCGTAGTACCCACGCCTGAGTCGCGTTGCTGGGAGAAACATGGATACCCAGAGGGTCGTGGTCCTCGTTCCAGCACGGGTTCTGATGGTGGGAGCACATCCTCTACAGCCACAGTAAACTCCGTTACGAGTGTTGATGTCAGCCATATTCGTCTTAACGGTAAACATCACGTTACCTGTATTGTTGACACAGGTGCATCGACCCATGTTAGCGGTGATTTAGGGCTCTTCGAACATGTTGCTGCCATCCAACCCTTGGAGGTTGGGCTTCCGAATGGGTCTCAATTGAAGGCCACACATAAAGGCCGTGCTCGGATTAATAATGATCTTGTGTTACATGATGTTTTATATGTTCCCGATTTTCAATGTCATTTATTATCCGTGTCACAGCTCTTGTCGACACAACATTTTCGTATTGAATTCACTAATAGTAATTGTGTTATACAGGACCCTATCTTGAGGACGAGGATTGGTGAAGGTGTACTCGTGAATGGGCTCTATTTATTGAGTGTGGCGCCTCCAACTCGTGTTAATGTGGTCAAAGACAAAAGGGATTTCGACCTTTGGCACAAACGGTTAGGGCACCCTTCTTCTCAAGCAATGGAGTTTCTTCCTCAAGTTAGTAGTTGTAAGCGCAATTTCGCAATTAAAACTTGTGATATTTGCTTTCGAGCCAAACAAACACGTTCAGTTTTTCCCTTAAGCACTAATAAGGCCGACTCTTTATTTGGTTTAATTCATTGTGATGTTTGGGGGCCTTACGATCCTAATCGAGCTTGTGGTTCTCGTTATTTTCTGTCCATTGTCGATGATTTTTCGCGTGGTGTATGGGTTTTTTTGATGAAAACTAAAGATGAAGTGACCAGGCTTTTAAAAGAGTTTTTTGCTCTTATTAAAAGACAATTTAATTGTGACATCAAAATATTACGTAGCGATAATGGTACGGAGTTTAAGCCTTTACTCCCTTATTTACGTGAACATGGAATTATTCATGAGAGCTCGATGGTTCGAACGCCACAGCAAAATGCTCGGGTGGAACGTAAGCATCGTCATATCCTTAATGTAGGTCGTGCTTTACGGTTTCAAGGGGGGTTGCCTATTGATTTTTGGGGTGAATGTGTTCTTACGGCTGCTCATTTAATTAATAGAACTCCTACTCGAATTCTTGAGGGAAAAACACCGTATGAATTATTATTTGGTCGAAAAGCGGATCTTAATTTACTCCGTGTTTTTGGTTGTTTAGCCTATGCTAAAGTTTTGACCCCGTCTGATAAATTTGCCAGTCGGAGTCGTCGTTGTATTTTTGTTGGTTATCCTTTTGGAAAGAAAGGTTGGAATTTATTTGATCTTGAGACAGGGGAGTATTTTCAATCTCGTGATGTAAGTTTTATAGAAACGGAATTTCCTTTCTCCGAAAATTCTGTACCAGTGTCTTATTCGGAACTTAGTGAATTTGATAATGAAGTGGTACATTCTGACCCGGAACCACGAGTCGATGGTCCGGAGCCACGGGTTGATGAAAGTGCTCCTACTGTTGATTCGGCCGCAATTAACGGTGATATTTCTACTCCTAATTCTCATGAGGTTTTAGGAGATCTTGTTCATGGAAATACTGGTCAGGTTGAGCATGAAGTTGTGCATGATACGGTTTTGGGTACGGAGGATTTAAATGAAGAACGGGCAGTAGAACTCGGTCGAGGCAAGCGTGAGAAAATTCCAAACAAAAATCACAAAGATTTTGTCTCTTGGGATCACATTAACACGAATGAGCCATCCGAGTCATCTTCGTCTATTCCGTTCTCAGGTAGTCTTTATCCTTTAACTCATTACGTGAATTATAATACTTTTTCGAGTGCCCATCGTCATTTTCTTGCAGCTTTGAATCATGAGGTTGAGCCCACGTCTTTTAACGTGGCTATGCGTGACCCGCGGTGGCAGGCTGCTATGGCAGAAGAGATAGCAGCGCTTGAGTCGAATGAGACTTGGTCTGTTTGTGACTTACCACACGGCAAGAGTGCTATTGGTTGTATGTGGGTCTATAAAATCAAACGTCTTGCAGATGGGTCTATTGAGCGGTTCAAGGCACGACTGGTTGTACTCGGTAATCACCAAGAAGCAGGTATCGATTATACTGAGACTTTTGCTCCTACTGTTAAAATGGTGACTGTTCGTACTTTTTTAGCTGTTGCAACCATTAAAAAGTGGGAATTGCACCAAATGGATGTACGGAATGCTTTTCTTCATGGTGATCTATCGGAGGAGGTTTATATGAGAATGCCGCCTGGCTTCAGTCGTGGTGTCAAGGGAAAGGTTTGTCGACTTCGCAAATCGCTTTATGGGCTTAAACAGGCCCCGCGGTGCTGGTACGCGAAGCTTAATGCCGCCCTATGTTCTTATGGTTTTGTTATGAGCGCTTCCGATAATTCTTTGTTTACTTTTCGTAAGAATGAAGTTGACCTGCATATTCTTGTTTATGTCGATGATTTGGTTATTGCGGGTAATGATTCTAGTGCCATCTCTGATTTCAAATCCTACTTGAGTACATGTTTTTTCATGAAAGACTTGGGTAAATTGAAATATTTTCTTGGGTTGGAAGTGGCACATAGTTCGAAGGGCTTGTTTGTTTGTCAAAGAAAATATACTCTCGACTTGTTATCTGAAACTGGATTACTGGGTTGTAAGCCGGCTAGTGTTCCTATGGATGAGAAACATCAACTTGCTCTTGCTACCGACCCGCCTCTAGAAGATGGAGTACGGTATAGACGATTAGTTGGTAAGTTAATTTATTTAACGCTAACTCGTCCCGAGATTTGTTATTCGGTCCATATCTTATCTCAATTTATGCAAAAACCTACTCAATCGCATCTAGAGGCTGCTTTGCGGGTATTACGGTATTTGAAGGGAAGTCCGGGGCAGGGGATTCTGTTTCGGCGTGACTCTGTTTTGTCTCTTGAGGCGTATTGTGACGCGGCTTATGCGAGTTGCCCAATTACCCGTCGTTCGATCACTGCTTACTTTGTTTGTATTGGGGGTTCGCCTATTTCATGGAAGACAAAGAAGCAGGCTACGGTGTCTTTATCCTCAACCGAGGCTGAGTATCGTGCCATGGTCGCGGCTACTTGCGAAATTCTTTGGCTCAAAGGCCTGTTCTCGGGTCTCGGTATTGAGGTTAGTTTTCCGGTTCGTTTGCATTGTGACAACCAATCCGCTATGCACATTGCTAACAACCCGGTTTATCATGAGCGCACTAAGCATATCGAGATTGATTGCCATTTTATTCGTGATCATATTCGTAACGGTTTCATTCTTCCTTGCTATGTGCATACTACTTCTCAACTTGCAGATATTTTGACCAAGGCTTTGGGACGACCACGTTTTCTTGATTTGATCGGCAAGTTGGGCATTTCTAACATTCATGCTCCAACTTGAAGGGGGGTGTTAGCGATATATTTGCGTATGAATCTCGTATTCATAGCAATTAGTTATTTGTATATATTATACTTATATTTAGTTTATTGTTTCCTAAATCAAAGCATGTAACATAGGAAATAGTGTGGTGTGTTCACACATATAGTTGTGTATATATGTATGTCGTTTCAATAAAATGAGCACAGAAGAAATCATCAAAAACATATCTCTTCTCCTTTTTCTATAAAGACTTTGTGTAATTTTAGGTAATGTACATTCAATGGGAAATGTTGTGAAATATGAATATCAATCACCGAACTATTGCTCTCATCCACGTAACACTAGGAACGTAACTTCCATATATATAGTTATATGTAGAACGTTAATGTATCATTGTAATACTCCATCTGATTAATCAAGGTTCTTATCATAATCCTTATTGGGATGACTTTACAATTCTTATCCTTTATTTTTTAGTAACTTTTTTTATTCACAAGAATCAAATAAAATGTGAATCCTACCATTTATAACTGTGGCAAAAGCAAATAATAAAAACCCTAATAAATCAGAAAAAATATATCTTTATACTCTATGATCAATATAATTTTTTCCCCTTTATCTTATACTGAGTATTATTTATATTTATACATTTATGCATACATTTATATAGGAGTGAGCAAAACCGTATATACGGTTTTAAAATCACAAAAAAATTGATACGGTTTTCGTGTAATCGTATATACGGTTTTCATAACATGCCAAAATTATTTGTAATTTTTATAATAAAAATGAGCGTAATAAAAGTTCGAATGAGTACTTAGTAAGCAAATTAATATTAGAGAACGATAAACGGATAAAACAAACAACAAAACTAAAAGATATACTATAACAAATGTGAAAAATACATGTGAAAAGATGACACGATTAGATAATAGTATGCAACTGACGACTTGTGTAGTGGTCAATCGGAGATAAGTAAAGCAAGGAAGTGAGATTAGTTTGATAATATGAAAAGAGAAGAGAAAGTAGGAGAAATGAATAATAATTGGGATAATAGACAAATATTGAGGGGGAAAATCAACCTAAATGTGATAAAATCATCATGAAAAATAATGTAATGGTTTACACTAAAAAATTTGTATCGTATATCGTATATACGGTTTCAAAATAATCTGATACGGTTTTGATACGGTTTCAATCGTATATACGGAATTCGTATAAACGGAATTTCGAATATACTAAAATTCGTGAAATTTAAACCGTATACCATATCATATTCGTATAATAAAACCGTATCGTATATTTTTGGCCACCCCAACATTTATAACATTTTATTCGTTACAACTTTATAAGTGTGATCTAATTTTGTATATGTAAATTAATTTAGTGGAGAAATTGAAAATCAGTATGGTATACCATCCTACACGCAAACGCAAGCAGTCTGTCAAACTCTCCAATCCCACTTCCCAAAACCGCGTCTATTCTCTCATTTCTACTTCTCCAAAGTCTTTTCCACACTCACTCACTCTCTTCTCCATAATTCAACTCTCCGCTCATTTCTACTTATCATTTTCACTCATTTTTCGTTTTTATTTTTTTTTTTTTTTTCTAATATTTTCATATAAGGTAATAAAACTCCAATTCATTTACTTTTGTTCTATTTTATTACCAGTATATACTATGACTTGGACACTAATTTTGCTCTTTTATTTCTTAATTTTTGGTTTTTTTTTTTTTTTTTTTTTTTTTTTTTTTTTTTTTTTTTTTTTTACCTTTTAATTTGTTGTTGTGTTTTGATCTAAACTTTTGACACTTCTGACATGGGTTCTTCAAATTTTTTTCTGGGTTCCTTTTAATTTCCCCCCAAAATTCGCAAAAACCCTCCTTTCTTACTTTCTATTGTTCATGTTTATGTAAATATGTTCTGTAATTGCGTTATTGTTTGTTCATTGTAAGTGTGTTGTAATTAAAATGTTGATTTCTAGTCATTTGTGATTGATTGATTTGTGTTCTTCAGTTGCGCGTGTCCATTTCCTTCTCCAATTATTTAAATTTAAATTCAATCTTTTAAATTTCTGAAACCCTAACCCTAATTATTAGGAAATCAAAAATAAAAACCCCAAATTTTACCATTAGAAATATAGGTGTGGAAGTGAAATTGTGGAAATAACAAGCATGAAAGTGAAATTTGTGAGAATTTTTGTGTGTTGATTGCTAGAAAAGGCTTACATTAGGGGTATAATTAACTCTTTTGATTACAAAACCGAATGCATTTTGAACGACACCGTCCTTAACATTGAAACATGTGTCGATAACGTATAATATGGACTACCCGGCTGCTTAAATGGGCTGGTCAGCTCAGTGGTGCCCGGCCACGCAAATGCGACTACTTTGGCATCTGCTGAGGGCGAATGTGCGCAGAACTGAATTGGGTGCCGGTTGATCAGTTGTTGCCCTTGTTATCGGTCCTATCAGTACCATTGATTATTTGCCTCCTGATTTCAAGATGAAGACGAGAATAACACTTGGTTGGTTTTCTGAGATGGGGAGCTTTTCGATGAACTGAGTTTGCAGCAAGTGCGTACAGCAAATTTAATTTTAGCGAATGTGTATATATAATATAGTTGGTACGACTTGTTTATCGTCTTCCTTGCAATCTGTAGTAAGTAGATTGTTCATGTTAGAGCTGCTACTGCTGTTTGTAAAGGAAAACACTTAAACTTTGATTGATGATGGATTTCACTTCGATGCTTGATGAAGCAGAAAATACTTCGTGTACATTGATTAACCTTTTTAGGTTGGCTGCCATATCTGACTCGTTATCGTCTTTCACGTCTTCCTACAGCTCCCTAATGATCAAACTTTCGTTAGGATGAAGGCTTGTATGGAGTATTAGGTTTGTCGGCTTATGAACTCCCCTACGCTTTATAGTTGTACGTATTGTTTGGTCCTACATTGTTGGTGAGTAACAGATTATCGCAGAATCTGTGTCTTTTGTTCTTTGGTGCTTGACAAGCCCTGAATTGCATATGAGCCGAGCGTGTACAACTCTTTTATGCTTCCGTTACTCAACACAACAAAATAGACACTGGGATTGCTCAGTGGCTTAATTGTCGGCCAAATGCTCTGTAGTTGTTGCATTAGGATATCGGCGCTACTCATTTCGTGTTGATTATTTTCTTTGTTTTTCATTTACGGTAATTGAAGTCGTTATTGTCAATGTGAAGACTATTACTCGAAACATCTGAGGAGTGATGTTGTTGACCTCAGAACTGAAACAGGGAAGGGCTGTTTAATACTTGTTCTTCTGTCATGTTGTTAGTCACGCAACAAGATTCGTATCGTGGTGCCAGTGGAAGGTGGAAAGATAATTGGATAAAATTTGAGTAGTTTTACGAAGAAAACCATCGGTCTATTTGTGACAATTTTTGCAATAGAAATATTAACATTAACTGAAATGGGGGTTATCTTATTGTTATCTTCATCTTCTCCATCTTCAATCGACGATTAAATTTCCATTTTGATGGGCAAAGCGGTTTATAAACATGACAAATTGACGTGAAAATGTAAAGATTTTGTAGCATCAATCAGTAAACAGTATAATTCAACAAATATTTCTCACGTTCAATGGGTCTAACAAACAAACTGCAAAGCACACATTTTTTCCATTTACAAGATTTTATCCACAGCATAGATTCACCGTATAAAAAGTTTTGTATTCGCCACAAGAACGTTTTAATATGCACAAGAAAGTATGAATCAAAATGATCATCTATTGTGGAATTGTGCACACCATTAGCTGAATGCCTTGCAAACCCTAACAATGATCGGGGGTTGTAGGCGTATAATATGGAGTATAATTCTATATCCTAAATGATGTTTCATCTTCTGTCCCACCATCTTAATTCGTCACACCATACTTCGAAAATCATCACTACCAAATATTTTGATTGTTTATCGACACCTATGTTGTAGTTAGTCACATGACTAAAATCATACTTCAAAAATCATCACAGCCGTTCTTCACTAGACAATGAATATCAATATCATCGAGGAGACGATTTATTTATGCCGGGGGTGAAAAGAGCGTAGCTAGAGCTTGATCAACTGTTACCGTTAATTTGCCGTAAGACATCAACGATTTTTCATCACACTTGTATGTGTCATTACCTCTAGCAATCACCTCCCCGTCACAATCTATGATTCCTCCCTTAGATGGGTTATCGGTACGTTGACCAGGCTCCAAAACAAAAGCTTTAACCTACAAATTGATAGCCAAAAGAATATGTCACCGCGAAAACTTGCCTTAAAGTCGCGAAAACTTGCCTTAAAGTCGCCTGGGGTAAGGGGGTCCGATGGCTGTGATTACCGTGAAGTGAGCAAATGTGAGTGTATTCTAGACTCTGTTTACCTTTCAATTTGATATTTGACAAAATTTGATCGTTTAAATGTATATTACGCGGGCAGAGGTCCCTTTTAAATGATGATTTTGGACGATGAGTTAAATCAAATGTTGTGCACAAAAAAATTAACACACTCATTTCAAAATAAAAAAAAAATAAATAATAATCAATGTACGGTCAAAAAATAAAAATATATAAATGTAAACAAAGACGAATACGGATGGAGTATTATTTTCTAATGAGCTTACCTTGAAGTACAAGACATGGGGTGACTTAACATGGTTTCCACTGCCCAGTTGCGTCATTAACGACAGCAAACCCAGTTTCGAGCCGTCTTTAAAGATCACTACATCCACATAACCATCTGAAAACTACACATTGAACCATTTAATTAGCAATTTTAGCGAATTTACATTAAAATTTTCAAGGAGGAGAAAATTAAGTTTCTTGATAATTTAAAATAAGGGAATGATAATGTTCCAATATTACGCTCATGTAAGACGTGATATAGTTCATATTTTCCGGTGTTCAAAAGACCCACAAAAGGAAATCGGCACACTCTTGTCTGAAACTCGCTAATATAAAAGCTACTCTATATTAAAGTAAAAGTATTTAGCGGCACCATGAAAAATAATAGGGATTACATGTACTATAGCCTTACCTTGGCGTCCGGTGCTGGCATTGCATCTTGGCTACCCCAAGGAACGTTATGGATCCAAACGGAAACAAATGGACCCTCAATGGTTCTCCAGTTCAGTTTCTCCAAGTTTAAATTAGGCCCTAAATAGCCGCTTTCTTGAGCATCAGCCTGCGTATGACTGGAACTACCGAATGCTATATCTTGAAATGATACAGCTTTTTGACTGAATTTTGCAGCATAATCTTCAAATCCAGAAGCCGGGACAAAATGAATACGTCCATTATATTTCCTGAGACTAAGTATTCTTGTGACCGCCTGGGGGAGATCATACAACCGTGTCAGTGAAACTATGGACGAAACAGAAACTCAAAATCATAAAAGTCAAACGGTGAGTATTCATCAGACTAAAAGAGCTTTAGATACGTCGAAGGTTGGACAAAGCAATCCACCACCAAAGTTGTTTTGCTCACGAGTCACGACTGTTCCCTTGCTAACAGCAATTTTCTCATTAACCCAGGAATCATGTAATGAATACGGAGCAATTTATTTCTCTTTATAAAACCTTCAAGCTCCGACAAACAGAGTTTATCGCTCTCATAAAATAAAATCAAAAGTTAAAAACAAAGATTGTACACTATGTCAGTATCATAGAGGGTGAAGCCGTGAAGATATGTGCCAAGTCGACAACTCACCCGTAAGTCCAAACCCGTCAAAGCATACCACATCTAACTATAGGACGGTGTTACTTAAGCTTGCTTATACCGATTTTCCAAAGAGCAGTTCAGAAAGAAAGGAAGACAATATCATGTACTTACATACAAGTCTAAACGGGCACTTCCCATCCACCTCCACTTCTCCGATTCAATGTCGATGTCAGCTACCAGACCTAGAACACAGCAGAACAATCAAGAAAGTAAAGAAAACACTTGTCTGTTCACGATAATATTCCAACAGAAAAAATCGATGTCAAATTCGTATGGTAATAGTAAGGACCATACCCCACGCTAGCATCAAGACGCTAAAAAACCTTGTCTTCCCTTGTGATACCATAGCAACATCGAGTGACCTTTTGCGTCCTATCATAAAAGACACTGGATTTAGGAAATGAATGATAAGATGAATGTGAGAAGCTGCTATCAGCAAGGCTATGCTTAACCTCTAAGAATTGCAAGTGTGGAATTAAATGCAGAGCACGGTTCACCAACTAAATCCGAGAGAGATTTAGCCACCCCATTTCCAGTACCTACATATAACAATTGTCTAGGCAGTAAGATAACAATGTTCGTCTTAATTTCGTTGCAAACCTTCAGCTAAAATGCATGATAGCCAGTATGGGAACATGAACGAGAAGAACAATCAAACTATCATTGGTAAATGTGTCGTAGCTTGGCACTGTGACAAGCTAATAACGGTAGGATGTAATATATATATAAGAATGTTTCAGAGCACCATCAATAATTTTCCCTATTTACATCTTTGAAAAAGCATTAGAAATCCTTAAGCAGAAAGACCCTAGGATTATCCTACTTAATTATAATGAGTCCTATTTGAGTGATAAGTGATAACTCTATCTATAAGTTATCGATGTGAAATGTTTAAACTGCTACATGCGACATAATAGTACATAAAAAAAAGTTTCAGACTTGGTCCAAAGAGTGTCGTCCATACAAAAAATAAATATCACGTTCGGCGTAGATCCAAACAAATGAACTTCAAAATTCCACGCACAATCAAATGACATAAATACAAAGTCTTGTTTCTACTGATACACGGATCAAAGACTAAGTGACAAGAAGATACCTGCAGGGATCACTCCAAGAGGCATCTTGATCGCAGTTTCCCAGTCACCTCTTTGCAGTAGGCCATTTACCACCTACTAAAAACACAACGCTTTTTAATAGGGAAAAGCAGTCTAAGACCAGTACTCTTTATGAAAAGAAATATTAGTAGAATTTTGTTTTTAACTCAACGAGTTTCTAACCATTTCAGTAAAAAGTGGCACACAAGTTCAAATCAGTTAAACAGTTGAAGGATCTAACTTTTTGTTGAAATGCCTTTGGTTAAAATTGCATAAATTGAGAAACATAAAGTACAACCCACT
Source organism: Dianthus caryophyllus (assembly GCA_023091065.1). Classification (NCBI taxonomy): domain Eukaryota; kingdom Viridiplantae; phylum Streptophyta; class Magnoliopsida; order Caryophyllales; family Caryophyllaceae; genus Dianthus; species Dianthus caryophyllus. Next base: position 13,467,132 of record CM041523.1, on the reverse strand, counting down.
TATGCAACATCATCACGAATAAACAGATACAAAAATACCTCGACTAAAATGCCATCACCGCTGACACAAACAACTCCATCATACTTGGTAAGATCCAGTTCAGAAGCAATTTCCTTAGCGTGCAGCTGATATCTAGTTTCTGAAAAGATTGACAGAGACAGCCAAAAAAAAAAAAAAAACTTTCAGTCTAAAGATTTCTAAATGTAAGCAAGATACTCACACTTAGGTTTACAGCCCTACAGGAACTGCAAGTACAAAGTAGGGACCTTTGAGGGTAAAGTCCGTTCCAGCATCCTTAAGCAACGGCTTTACAACATCAACAAATATTTTCAAAGCAGTCTTCTCCCCACCATACGGATTCACCAAAACGAGTAGCCTTTTTGGTCGCCCTACATTAGCAACATCATCAAAATCACATCCTAGCTAAACAAACCGCTAAAGTTTCTTCTCAGTCAAGTAAAATTCTTTTCTTGGTGATGAAATAATGCTCAACACCGTATGTCCCTAATCGGCTAAGTGGCCAATGTAGATTGTTGAAGGTAATTCAAATTACATGAAGTCAAATGTAATTACTTCTATTTATCATGACTCATGAGTAGTGACCGTTGAATTAGGAATAACACGTACTACGTATGAGGTATCATAAAACTAAGTAATAAAGCATGAACTACAAATATTAAGTTCTCAATATGATATGAGATATCATAAAGCAAAGAAATAACCGAGCATCATACTGCTTGTTGACTAAATTTACAGCATAACCAGTTCATTACAACAAGTACTCATAAGCTATTAACTCAATCTTTATGATCATACAATAGACGTACGTTACCCACAATTATAAGAACTCAACTACGACGAGTGATATAGGATTAATGGAAGAGAATTGTTAAATGAGAGTTTGTTAGAGTAGTTACAAAGTTAGTTACAAGTTAGTAGAGCTTTGAGCCTATAAATAAAAGGAGCTGTCATTTTGTAAATACTCAATTCATGAAAATTCAATACAAAACTCAAGTCTTTCTCTCTGATTTCTGTTTCTCTCTCTCTCTTTTACTATAATTCTCTGGTTTAGTTCTTCACATTCATTCACCATTGTTGTACTGAGTTCAGAGAACTCGAGTTACAAGAGATAACTCCTGCACTATGTAACAACGAGCTAAATACAAAACATAAGAACGTAGAAAATGTTTGGCAAAATGGTTCTACAATCATCCATCTCTATCTAAAAAACAGTCTCACAGTACTTTCTACGAAATCGCTTCATTTACCCTATAATTATCCATTAAACACATTTCATTCTACCCTAACTAATCGTACCCAGGGGTGACGGGAGAGGGTAGCATGGGATATCACATGCTACCCATTAAAATTGATTAAGAATAAGAATATTTGCAACACCAAATTCGAACAACTAAAAAGTTCAAGAGAAATAATTAATGTCATATTAAATGAACATCAAACTATTAGTACCACATATGGTACACAAACGCAAAAATAAGACGGTTTTACTCATACGGCATGTGTGCTTAAACAAGTTACCACTTTAATGCTTGTCATGAACATTAATGAGTAAAGCGGACACTTTAGGAGGATATAAAATGGTCACAATAACTGACTAGGGAGAGGGGGGATTTGAACCTGAAACCTATAGCACAGGGTACGTGACCACTAGGCCATGACATATTCGGTATCTTTTCAACACAAATTGCCACAAATTGAACTTAAAATAAGTGATGAAATTCAACTCCTTTAAATTAAGTTTTTTTTTCCCTAAGTTGTCCAAAATGATACTCTATACGGAGTATTTTTTTTTTTTATAATTTACTGTCGTTAACAAGTTATGCACTTTCTTAACTATAAGGACATTCTCCTCATCTTATTTTTACTTATTTTATCACACTTAAAAGAGGTTTTCAAGAGCCTTATTACTTGAAGTACATTGAACTTCTAGAAAATTTAAGAATTCATACTATATACTTCAAACGAAGAGAACAAACCCTAGGTCACATAGTCCTTTATTTGTTATCAATTATTTTGACAAAAAGAAAATGTGTGATTAGTGATTAATTATTCCACGAATTCCATTTATTTTTATTTTTTTGCAAAAGTATAAAACCCTACATACGGAATTTTTATAAAAAAAAAAATTAAAAAAAATCATACTATAGAATTGGTTGAAATCATACGGAGTAATTTATAACATCTATAGAAGCTAATGACTACACAAACAAATATCAAATTTATTTTTGAGTTTTTGAAAAAAAAATACTCGTAGGTAAAATTGTTATTGAATTGGTTGAAATAGCATAAACTACAACAATTGAGAAAAGGGTACGTATTTTTTTCGGCATTATTATGGGATTGAAATTTCTGTAATCCAACTTTCGAATCGATCATATTTCACAAAGTCTTCTCTACATATGAGACGGTTTCACACCAAAGTACACAGCTAATAATCCACATATCCAATAGTTCAACTCAATTCAACTAAATAACACTATCATCTAAGCAATAATTAGCTACAAAATATCATAATTTAGCAGTAATAATGACAGTGATTAAGCAATAATTACCCAGAGAATCAAGAAAATCGCGAATTTTCTGAAACCAAACATCCACAGAATCATCAGGAAGCTGAAAAACGAAACACTTCCTCACCAACTCATCATTGCTCGCGCAACAGAGAATTCCACCGCCACTTCGCCCGCCGCCGAATTCAACAACACATCGAAGAATAATCCTCGAACCACCGTCGACTGAAACACCGAGAACCTCCTTCTCTAAGATCAACCGCCGATCATCGCCGCCGTCGGACCACCGGAGAGTTCCGTCGGAAAAGAGGATCAATGGCGTCACTTTTCCGGCGATTATTACGTCGTCGGAGAGGATTACCGAGGGATTTTCCGGTGGTGCGTTCATGATTGTTGTTGTTGTTGAGTGATTGAATTGAATATTTCTGGGGGTTTGGTGAGGTTTGTTTATGTGAATTTGGGGGCGGTTGTTCGATACGCGCCAAAAAAAAGTCTTACGAAAATGTCTTACGACGTCGGAAATTCGTTTGAATATATCTAACGTTTGTTATTGGGATGTCATTTTCATTTGACTTCTACTGCGTAATTGTTTTATTTTGACCAGGACCGTCTTTGAGATTTCGAGGCTTGTAGGTATGATTTTTAGGGAATGGATATCATATTCGGCCCATATTTATTGGAATCTATCTTAATACACAAATTCTCATATGAAACGGGTAACCCGTTTCATATGAGAAACGGGTCAAATATTTCACAAAAGACAAAGGACAAGTGGGGAAGAAAGATGTTCTTCCCACTGGCCCTTTCTTTGAAATATTTAACTTGTGCGCTAAAGCATTCTGCTTCACACAAGACTTACACATCTTAATAAGTACTTCCTCCATTCCGTTTGATTCTATACGTTTGACCAAAACACGGTAATTAAGGTAGAAGAAAATCAAGTGGGGTAGATAATGGAATTACTTAAATACCCCTACTTTATTGTTTGCAAGTGGGTTGAGTGGGTATTAGTGAAGGGTATATTGGTCTTTTAGTTTAATAAAGTAGAGACTAAAATAGAAATGTATAGAATTGATTGGAATTTCCGAAAAAGGAATATGTATAGAATCAAATGGAATGGAGGAAGTATGATATAAGTTGTAAATTTTTAGATTTAATGAATATGGGTTATAAATTTTTAGATACAACGGATATAGGCTAACTACATGTTAAGGTAAGAATATGAGTATGGAATCTAAACTCATATTCCGCACTGAGACCCATTTTCTTTTTATTTTTGTTTTAAATTGGATTTTTTTTTTTTTTTTTTTACCAAATTATTCATTTAATGCACTAACTTTTGTACAGTAAAACTAATTACCTACCTTCTATGATAGATAAAATATGAAGATGTTACATCGTTATTTTTCTATCAAATTATGAAAGACTTTCTTCGGAAAATATTTAATTTTAATGTTTTTAGTAATTGTACTTAGACTATTGATTATGTTAGTTGTTACATCGTGACTTGGGTGTTTAAACCATCTATAATCTATAATCAATTGAAAATATGAGCCCATTGTGGACTCATATTCGGCCCATATCTAGTGGATATGGGTATGGGTCTAAAAACTTCAAACCCATTAGATACGAGTATGATATGAGTTTAGGGTAAAGCAAATGGATATGGGTATGGGTGTTATAGGGCCCTACCCATATCCGTCTCATTGTCATTCCTAGTGTTGCGCTTATCCACTCTAAGTAAATATTTATTCATGAAAATCTCATAACTAAAATGAATACGAGTACTTAAATTTGTACTCCATCCCTTCAAGTCCAAACACTACGGTTGCTTTATTACATTTGTCGATGCGAATGTCGGAACAGAAATATATATAATTTCACTCGAGAAAAAAAAAATAAAGATTGGATATTAATATTGTACTCATAAAGACAAATTAAACAAGATCACACATGACTATATTTTCACTTACAGGTTGTCGGGAATTTCAAAGATTCCCGACGTAGATGAATAGTGTCAAAAAGGTAAATGTAGTGTTTGGACTTGAAGGGAGGGAGTATAACTCTGTGTTACTAACATAAATAAATCGAGTAGAAATAATTATTGATTTTAAACTACAATTAAATATTATTTTTTTTTCATTATTTTATAAATAAAGTAGACGGATTAGTATATCAGTGAAACATAGAATTTCTTGATTTGAAATGGATATGTTATCTATTAAAAAAAAAAACACTATTTCTAGGAGTTGAACCTGCGCACTACATGTACAAGGTCGCGCCTCACTTGGGCATCCCCAAACATGAAAATGCCTAAGACTAGGCTTTTGTCCAAAACTCATAAGGTGCGTTGACAATTGATTATACATATTGTTAGAACAAAAATGCTTATATTAGGATTAGAACAATAATCATAAGGTGTGTTGACAATTGTAACTCAAACATATCATTGGGTCATGTTTCATGTCTTCATTGTTCTTTAACCTCAATCAACGCACCTAGTCCCGAGCTTCATCATTTCCCCGTCCTTTGGACTTCGTCTTCCACAATTCAATTCAAATGCAACGTCAACCATCAATTTCCTGCAAATCACGTGACAAAAAAACACCAAAAACGTCACTCGGCCGAAATGTGAAAACAAAATTTATAGGAGTTTAAAAAGAACACTTATTGGGCACCTTCCCATAATTTGTTAATATAAGTTCAAACTCAAATTTAACCAATCATTATAATCTCTTAATTCTATTGTAGATACATGTACCCGTAACCTCCAAAACAAGCCCTATGATATAACAGAATTTTAAAACATGTTTTTAACGTAGTGTCATGAGGATAGTATGTCGAAAACAAGTTAAGTCTGATAAAATGCTTCAAGTCAGCTTAAAATGCAAAGGTCGATTAATTTCAATGTCTGTTTCGGTCATTTTAGCCATAGGTCGACCCAATGCAGATACACGAAACGACCTAGCTACGAAACGGTCCAAAACACCTAAGCAAAGTTATTTTACACATAAAGGCCCAACGACAAAGCCTTCTAACTTCAGATTGAGTTCACGTCTAAACATGGTCTAAAACCGAAATCCCGAGCCAAACCAACCCAGTGAATAAAATCGTCTTTAAACATCCAAAACACAAAAGTCAAGCTCACGACTAAGCGTAGAATAAATTTTCTAGCAAAAATATCATATGTCGAAAATTCGAACCCGAACCCAAAGCTTTTGGCCCACTTATCGAGGCTCAAACCCCACAAAATATTTCCATAAACCCTAAAGTCATTTACATTGGAGGATAAGCAAAGAATATTATGGAATTATATCATCATAATCCTGCAAATCAATGAAAAAGAATCAGGTGTATAAAATTTACTTAAGCACATGACATCGTAGGTGAACGTGCGGCTCCACAACCAAATCACATGTGCACTGACTTTTTCACAAGGGAGGAGCAAGTGAACTGGCAATTTCACATGTTTTACCCCATTTCTCCTATAAATACAAGTTTTAACCCGAGGTTCTAAAACACACATTAACACCATACATTCTTATTAGGAATTCATCCCTAAGCACACTTCTCACAAACACACATACTCCGTGCAAAAGCAATGTTATCCTTAGAAATATCGATGAGGTAGGGCGATGGTGGATATAGGTTCCCCCACACTCGTACCCACCAAGGAAAACCTTTATCTATACCCGTCTCACCACCCACGACGGGTACAAGTTTTCAAACCCATACCTGCTCCACCACCCATGGTAGACAATTAATATTATTGTAATATAAAAATCAATTTAGAATACCTTTAATTATGACAATAATTCAAAGATGATAACTCCTTTTCATTAACAAAAGTAAAAAAAAAAATGACTATTTTGTGATATAAAAAACATTTATAAAAAGCAGGTAGACGGGTTACAAATTCCCACAATATGTGCTGGCGACTTCGAATGTGACACCACAACCCCAACAAAAGCCGAAATGTCACTCATGGTAGCTCGCTCATGCGCATCCTAAAAAACTTTCTAGGAAGTCACATATCCCAAGATTGCTCTCTTCGAGAGTTAGCACGCTTAATTGAAGAGTTTTTAAGATGAGCCACCAGAAAATAAGATTCATTTTGTTGGAATGAGTGGTATAGTACTTCCAACCCTTTTAAGCACTAGTCAATTGAGCTTATCACGTGAACATATTCAATGGGGTACCTGAGCCGAATAACGTCTTTAGACAACCTCAGGTATTACATCGAAAGTAACTTTTAAAGGTTTTTAGCATTGAATCTTACTTTAACACCCCGACTCATTTCATATATTTTATAATTCATCACATTAGTTTTCATACTTCGTTTCATGCGATTCTCTCATTTCTAACTCGAGAAAGTCGTTTTTAAAGCTTACGTGTCGTATTGTGTGGTCGGGTGTTACGTTTACCCAGGGTTGGAGACGGGTTTGGATGAGTTAGTAAGTGTGTTGGGGTGTTAGGTGAGGAATGGGGAGCAAGGAGCGAGGTAGTGGCCGCCTGGAGTTCGCGAGGAGAAGAAAGAAGAAGTCGAGGAAGGCAGAGGCGTAGGCGCGATCAAGAGGCGTGTGAGGCGCGAGCCGGGAGCGGGGGAGACGCGAGCCGCGCGCGTGAGGGGCGCGAGCCGCTCCTGCGAAGAGCGGTTTTGTTCGTGAAAATTCCGTGAAGCTTTAGGACTTAAATTCTCAGCTTTATTTATTATAATTGGTGCCCTAATTCCTCATAATCTTATATTACTCTCCCTAATTCATCTCATATCCTCTCATCTCTCTCTTCTCTCTCATAAACTCTTCCTTAATCTCTCTTTAATTCTCCATGAAAACCCCATTGAAGTTCATCCAAGAATCAAACTTTTTGCCCTAATTCTTTCTTAATTCAATTCCTCTTATCTTTCATTCGGTAATCCTTCGTTCTTTCCTTATTCTTGGTATAATTTTGATAGTCTAGTTATTATTCCTTATATTAGAGTTTGTTTCTTATATTTTATATATGTATTTATGATCATCCATGGAGGAGAAGATGAACTCGAGGAAGAAGACGCCATCTACATCAAAGAGGAAGAAAGCTTGGATGGTTATGTGCTTTAATAAGGTAAGTGGGTGTAGCCCTAGCCATATATTTGACTTGTGTGAGACCCTAGAATTTGTCTAGGTTGTGTTGTTTGGTTGTATACTTGCGAAGTTATGAACTTTGGGTTGTATGTGTTGAAAAGTTGCAATCTTTGGGATGAATTGGAGTCGGTCTCACACTATTGAGTCTAATAACATGTTTTAGGATGTTGGTTTGCCTTGAGGTTGATTATATCGTTGTTAAGTCACTTAAAGGTGATAACTTGGGGTTGATATGATGAATTTATCATGGTTATTATTCGGTTACTAAGTTAATTACTCCGTATTAAGCTTGTTACTACACCATAACACCATTAACTATAAGTTATGATGAGAATGGATATAATATGGATAGTTATGATATTAATGAGTTTAAGTTGAGTGTTATGTTTGTTTTTGATGAGTAAAGGATGATAATATAATGTTGGTTATGAGTTGGTTCACGTTAAACCTGCTTGTTTGAATGCTTGAGTTAAGTTTGCGTACGGGTACTATTTGGCACGTACGTGAGGAGCTACAACGTCCTAGTTTGGGACGAATACTGCCCATAGTGCCCTCGACTATTCTAGTTCTTTAGTTAGAGCTATTATGGGTTCTCAACCGGTTATGGTTAGAGACTATGGTTATTATTATGTCGTCACCGTTCCAGTTGTTCGGTGGAGTTTGGCCAAATTTAGACAGTTGTTTTGAGGAACTTCCAGTTGTTGTTCTGCCATAGGTGTGGTATGATTCTAGTTGTTTCGTACAGGGTGATTCTAGTTGTTTTACCTAGTGCTCCGTGCTTACTCTTGCGATTGTTTGTTTGTTGATTGAGATGACAGAGGTTGAGCTTAAATAACTCAAATGAGCTAGTTGTGATTGAGTGGTATCAGTTATTTATTTGTGGATTGTTTACACTTTAATTATAGGCCATGGGCCAGTTGGGTTGTTTGTTGTATTGTTGTTTATGTTGGTTATGTTGAAATATGACTGGGGAGCACCTAGTTACTCCCCACTGATTGTGACTGTTGCATTATTTGCGGCAGGTACGCGTGTAGGGACGGGTCAAGAGTGAGGATAACCACGAGAATAGCTCTAGTACTACTGTGGTCACCGGTTTAGTCGTTTCGTTAGTTTAGAATTCGTTCTTCAGTTAGCTTTTGTACGGGTGACCACAGTAGTACTAGAGCTATGTGATTAATTGTTAAACACAACTTTTAAAAAACACATTTTGTCAAACCTCACCTTTCAAAAAATAAGTTGTTAATTATCATCTTTAATTTTTTTTTTTTCAAACACGACCTATTGGCCTGAGTTTGACTTAAGTCAACTAAATTCTGACATTTTGGTCACCAGAACACGTTTTTTTAAGTTGGTAAGGATGAATTTCTAGGTTTTAGTCGTGAAATCCTTGGTTGAGAGTAGGGGTGTTCAAAAATTGGTCTGGACCGGTAAACCAGACCGACCCGGACCGAAAGGTCTGGTCCGGGTCTGACCGGATACTAATAGGTCCGGTCTTCGGTCCTCAAGAATTTTGATATCCGGTCTTAGGTCCGGTCCGGTCCAAAATAGAAAAAACCCTCTAAAACCCCTTTATTATGTGGTCCGGTCCGGTCCAAACCCGGACCTAAGGGGTTTAGGTCCGGTCCGGTCCGGGTCTCCTTCTAACCGGTCCGGTCTCCGGGTTTGAATTTTTTAGGCATCCGGTCCCCGGTCCTAATAGGTCCGGTCCGGTCCGGTCCGGGTTTGGACCGGTGAACACCCCTAGTTGAGAGGGTGTATTTTGGGTGTTAAAGGATGAAAATTTGAATTTGAGGAAGGTAAGAAGATAAAGATGAAGAAAAAGCATGAATTCCGATAAGTCAATGTCGGAATTTGGTCAACTCAGGCCAAAAGGTCGTAGTCGACAAAAAAAAAAAAAAGGTGGTAGTTGGCGATGTTTTTTAAAGGTAGTGTTTGACGATAACTAGTTTTTTACAGGTTATATTTGGCAGTTAATCCTTAATAATATGAAAATTTATAAATTACAACATTAAGAAAAATATCACAAGACATGTTATAGTTGTCGATCATAATCTCAAAAAAGATGTACTCCGTTAAGTAAGATCATTTTTTTTTCTTTTTTACGCTTTTACTACTTTTGTATAACATCTTTTTATTTAGGGTTTTTCTACGGTGTACCTTCAATATTTTCCGTTTTCTGTTGTACCCTTATCTTTTCTATATGTCATGGTGTGCTCCTAAACTTTAAAATTTTCTATAATTAACCCCTTTCTTCACATCTACTCCGTATTAATTATCTAAATTAATCATCCTTGAACCTCCTTTAACTTTATTTCTTTTGAGTGCTCTTCATTTAACTTCTTTTCTTTCCAATTAATGTCAAATGACCCTATTAATAATATGAAAATTTATAAATCACAACATTAAGAAAAATATCACAAGACATGTTATAGTTGTCATAATCTCAAAAAAGATGTACTCCGTTAAGTAAGATCATTTTTTTTCTTTTTTACGCTTTTACTACTTTTGTATAACATCTTTTTATTTAGGGTTTTTCTACGGTGTACCTTCAATATTTTCCGTTTTCTGTTGTACCCTTATCTTTTCTATATGTCATGGTGTGCTTCTAAACTTTAAAATTTTCTATAATTTACCCCTGAACTTCACATCTATTATCTAAATTAACCATCCTTAAACCCCCTTTAACTTTATTTCTTTTGAGTGCTCTTCATTTAACTTCTTTTCTTTCCAATTAACGCCAAATGACCCTATTAATAATATGAAAATTTATAAATCACAACATTAAGAAAAATATCACAAGACATGTTATAGTTGTCATAATCTCAAAAAAGATGTACTCCGTTAAGTAAGATCATTGTTTTTTCTTTTTTACGCTTTTACTACTTTTGTATAACATCTTTTTATTTAGGGTTTTTCTACGGTGTACCTTCAATATTTTCCGTTTTCTGTTGTACCCTTATCTTTTCTATATGTCATGGTGTGCTTCTAAACTTTAAAATTTTCTATAATTTACCCCTGAACTTCACATCTATTATCTAAATTAATCATCCTTAAACCTCCTTTAACTTTATTTCTTTTGAGTGCTCTTCATTTAACTTATTTTCTTTCCAATTAACGCCAAATGACCCTATTACATAGAAGTTTTCGAAACTCACTCTTAACAACGCTTTTTTAGCATGAAAAATAACTTTCGTTTCATAAATTGTTAAATAACTTTATGCATGATTTTTTAATCATCTGATATATAATTAGACAGGTTAACGTGTAATTGAATGCTATTATTAGCAAATGAATTTGTTAATAAGCAATCGGTTAGATTAAAAAGTCAGTTAGTAGCTTAAATAAACGACCAAGTCAATAATGACTAATAATTTTTTATTTTTTTTATGACGAGGGGGTTGAGTTCCCCCCCGGGTACATGCATTCACGCACCACTACATGTACTATGTAAGCCATCCCTGACGGGGGCTGCGGTGGCCAAGTGGTGTGCTTTTTTTGGTTTAATTCTTTTTGGTTCCATGTGTGATTTGAGTCTGGGACCTCACACTTTGTTGCACACTTTCAGGTTAACCCAAATTCCACCTGGACAACTACCACTTGGAATGACTAATAATTTGGTCATAACCTAAATAAATTTTAAAGTTTAGCGGCACACCATGAAATATAGATAAGGTAAGAGTACAACATAGAAACCAAACGGATACACCATATAAAAACCCTTTTATTTATTATTAGTTTCATAAATTTAAGAGTATAATATAATCTTTAATAAAACCTATAATCTAGTAAATATTAGTAATATAATTGTTGTTATGCAATCATGGGGTGAAGACGGCGGATTTGTATCCTAAAGTCAAGCTGAATTCATGTGGATGCTTTAAATTGGTGAGTATGACCAATGCTAACTAATTGCATCTGATTACAATTTACAAGAGATAATTTATGTTAATTAATGCTACGGCATCTCTACACTAAAACTGCTTTAATCCTGCTCTTTTGTCAGTTTAATTAACTTATAACTTATGTAATTTAATCTAATGTAATGCTGCAATTTTCAATGACTTCTGTTAATTACTTTTCATGGGTTGACTTCACTTAACTTATACGTACACAACCATTTTTTATATACTAATTAAATTTAAAATTAATGATCAGACTTCCCTATTGTTAGGAACCAACTCAACCAAAAGCTTAAGCTGATGGTTGAAGGCCCAAGATCGGTTTTATATACTCTAACACGCCCCCTCACGCGAATGCCCCAGGCCAAGCGTGACGCAACTACAGCCTACTACCAGTGCGAAATATACCACTTTGAAAGTGAGGGGTGGTGAGATTCGAACCCGTGACCTTTTGTCACAAGGCTTTGATACCATGTTAGAGTATATAAAACCGATCTTGGGCCTTCAACCAAAAGCTTAAGCTGATGTTTGAAGGCCCAAGATCGATTTTATATACTCTAACACCTATTGAAACTAGGAATGCATGGTGTAGTTAAATTATATTAGAAAATTTTACATCAAATTGTCTAACATTAATCTTAATTTATCTTCATAAAATATGATTGATTACTTTATCTTATTCTGATTCGTGACCATGAGTACCATGTTTTGAGGTCTAACAATGGTTTCGTTTACTCATAAAATGGTCACTCTAAAAGTAATCATATTTTGTGTATAAAAATTGTTTGATGTGTTAGATAGTCTAATACAAAACTAACTATTTTTTAATACAGCAAAATAACGATGTAATATTAAATGACTTTTGTTATAATATGGTTATTTTAGCCGAGCAAATTGTCACCGTCTTAATTAAGCTAATCTATCTATAAAGGTCATAGTTTAATAAATAAAATGATTATTGCATAATTCATAACAGTTCATGTTGATGCTGTAGTCACTAATAATACTTAGTCAAAAGTACAGAGTATATTGTATACAATAATTTTATAGGAGAGTTACTCAAATTTTGCATAGAAAGAACAATTAAATTACCTGAATACATATGAATTATAATCGATAGTATCAGTACTAAGTTACTTTTAGGAAAAACAAACATTCAACCACTGGAAAAAAAATAATATAAGAATTACCTATCAAAACTTTCTTTTAATTAGGACTATAATTTGCCGATAATATATTTTTATTTGAAACTCACTATTTTATTAGTAAAGCTATATTTTTTTCACAAATTCTTAATTAAGATGGGTATATCCGTCTTAAATTAAGACGAGTCAAGTATTATGAATAAGACAAAAGACAAGTTGATAGAAAAGATGTACTCGTAATAGATTTGATTTTTATATACAAGAAGGAGAATACTTGACCCGTCTTAAGCTTAAGACGGATAATCCGTGTTAAGTAAAACTTATTGTACTTTTTTTGGGTGCTCGATCATAGAAAACAAAAGGGAAAAAAAGGTAGTGCTCCATTTCATAAACAACATGTTGATGAGGATTAAAGTCATGTGTTAAATTGTGTAGCACAATTATTATCATTATACAAATATTTTCCACCAATAATAGCACCCCATGGTCCCAATCATACACCATTATGTATAATTAAATCATGATATACGATGTCATTATTAACAATAATGTGATAAATTGTTGGATCTTAATTATTTTCTAAGGGTGGAGGGGTTTTCTGATTATTCTTTGTAAAACTAAAATTTAAAATAGTTTTATATTTCTTTTAGTTCTCTTTAGAGTCTAATTTTAAAAGTTTGATCGTCACATTTTAAAATATATAAATAATAAAAGTAATGATATTAGGATGTTAAGACTTCTTGTTAATAGATATTATTAATGTTTTTTTTTTTTTTTAATCTGAAAGGACGCGTCAGACCTACTGTTAAGGGTACCTAATACCTATGTCCTAATCATTTGATCATAATATTTACGGTGAAATTATTAATTGTGGTAAATAGGTTTCAATAAACTCAAGAATATAATTCCATACATTAAAAAGCATTTTCAATATGGAATACAATTTAAAAGAGAATTTTATCATTAATCATTAATTTATTAAAAACAAATACTCTTCCCTTTGAAAAAAAGAAAAGAAAAAAAAGAAAAAAAACTATGTATCGTGCAACTACTAATTCCAACAAAATTTCAACCGTTACTAGTTTTTATTCCGTATGTTGATAATAATCAACTTATGATTGTGAGATTAATCAGTTGACCTCTTGTCTCTTGATAGTGTAATTGTAATGTAACAAAATGAATACCACTTGAATATTCATTTTGAACATATTGTAAATATTAAAATTTCATATTTTTTTAGTTACTCCCTCCGTCCCGGTCATTTGTTTACACTTTCCATTTATGGGTGTACGGGTCATTTGTTTACACTTTCCATATATGTCTATGGTGACCCACTTGTGGAGGTGGACCCAACTTCCTTAACCAATCACATTGTTTTATTTTACCCACTTTGTACTTATATTATTATTTTTATAGTTTTTTTATTTACATCTCTCCTCACATCGATAAATGTGTATAAAGTAAATGTAAACAAATCACCGAAACGGAGGGAGTATATAGCAAAAGAGTATTTATTAATGCTGTATATATGTATAACTTATTTTCTCCATTCAAGTTTATTTGTCTCATTTTACTTTTTGACACTATTTATGAACTTGGAGAATTTTTGAAATTATGAGCAATATATAAATAAAAATATACTTTATAGTCGTGTATAATCCTGTTTTATTTGTCTTTGATATCAATTAACTTTGTATATCTTTCCATAATACTCCGTATGTAATTATAGATGATATTATTACATAAATTACCTCGACAAACATAACATAACATCATGAGGCAAATAAAGTCAAAATGAAGGGAATATAAATGAAGAAGAGCAAAGAAATGAATAAAATTGAGATAGAGATAGTAATCCATTTGAGTTCATTTATTATATGAGCAAGTAAGTCCACGTGCATGCATCTTGGAAAATAACCGACACAAGTCGGAGTTACACCAACTACTCTTTTAGCCTTTTTTTTTTTTTAATTATTTGTTTTCACCAATCACTGGATTTCTTTTTTCAGAGCCGCCCCACATTTCAGGTCTCTTTTTCAATCATTTTACCGTAATTTTCCTGTAAGGCTAAACTTACACTAATTTAATGTGAGACTAAAGTACAAATTGCAGTTAAAGAGGTACAAAAACATGAGACAAACCTACTAAAGTCACTAACAGAGATACTAAAAAAATTTAGTGACAATTAATCATAATGATCACTTAAATAGTGATCATTTTATTACTTTAATTTTGAGTTTTTGACACTCACTTTGGTAAAATGTTTCTCAGTATACCATTATATTTGACTTTTTTTTATTATTTTTTTAATTTAATACTAGTACTACGGTTAAATCGTTTTACTCAAAAAAAATTTGTGATAAATTATCTAAAGATTATTTAATTTTGGCAAGTGTTATATATTTATGGAAATAAAAAGTCACCAATTTGAGAGATCTAACTAAACACTAGTGATCTTTTAATTTAAATGTTACATTTTACATTTAAGTGAGGTCTTGAGATCCTATTAGACATAATCTAGTTCCGCTAGTGATGATAAGATGAGTAACCCATTAATTTTTAAACAAATCTCTTATCAAATAATTCATCAACATAAAACTATATTTAATGTTCGACAAATGAAAAGACAGCTCAATATGCTAAATAAAAAATAAAAATTCACTAATGAAATTGGAAAGGCCCCAATTTTATACTCGTTATAACTCGTAACACTCAAGCACACAAGCCACAAGATATATTTTATTACTTCTACGGATTAGTAATCTATACCAAGCTACCAACTCATTTTTCACAAACTCATTTGACTTTCAAAAATTATTTATTTGCTTAGCTTTTTTTTAAGGTGTTTAAAATATTTATATCTCAGACAATTAATCTTTTTTTTTTTTTTTTAATAAATCCGTGTAACAAAAATTAAATAGTATAGATATGAAGTATTCGTATGAAACATTGAAACGAGAAATGTCTAGTAGGTCCTACTTCATATAAAATTATTCTTTTACTTTCTTAAATTGCAATTATTACTTATTACAGAGTAAAATGAAAAACAACGCTCTAACGTCACTAAACATGATGAATATAATGATGTCATTTAAAGCTAGACATAATATTATATAGAGTATGTTTTATATTTCTAATTAATAATTAAGATTAATTTTATGTTTTAAGATGAAAATTAATTACGTGTGAATTATTTATCCGTTAAAAAAAAAAGTACGGAATAACTATTTTAAAGTGACAATGAATGAAAGCGTACATTTTCACAATATATATCACATGTTACACACCATTCCTCAAACAAACTCCTTCAAGAACACTCTACATACAAAAATTAAAACAAAACAAGACAAAACAATTAAAACAAAAGCCAAATAAAACAATAAACTCAACCTACAAAATCAAACAATACTTTAAAATTTATCACATCACAAATCCTTCAATAATAAATTAAAAAAAAAATAATTAAAACCGCGTTTTTTCTTCATTAAATTTTTCACCTCCTTTGTACAAATAATCAGCCGTCAAAATTGAAACGAAAATTCCTAGATATTTCCTTTAAATTTTTCTCCTTTTCACCTCAAAAAAAAAAAAAAAAAAAAAAAAAAAAAGCAATATAAATCACTCATTCACTCTCACACATCAAAAGAAAAAAGAAAAAAAAAAAAAAGTTGTTTGCTTTTTCCCGCTCAACAAAACAATTCTTCTCTCTCTACAATTGCAAATTTCCGTTAAATTCAGTTTGTGGGTACCATGTAAAAAACAGAAACAACATAAATTTCAGCAATATTTTTCACTAAAACCACAAAAAAATTACTTGGGTTTTACTTTTTTTTGCATTTTGTTACATTTAATAACAGATAAAACAGAAATTTCAGTGATTTTTCTGACGAAAAGCAGAAAAAAGTTACATGGGTGTAAATTATTTTTGGATTTTTTGATCTGGGTATGTGATGTTTTGAGTGGTTTTGGTAGATCTGGTGATAAAGTTTAAATCTTTGGAGTCAAAATAATAATAATCATAATAATTATAATAATAATAATAATTATAATAATAAAATAAAATAAAATGCAGACAAGATATATGGAAAGATCAAATAGTATGAGTGGAAGAGAGAAGAGAAGTTTGGATTCAAATTCTATTGATGTTGATGATGATAATGGTCAACCTGATTGCAAAAGACCTGCTTTAGCTAGGTTCATCATTCAAATCTTACCTTTTTTTTCTTTTTTTGTGTGTTTAGTTTGATTTTGCTTGTTAATTTGAGTGATCTAAGTAAATTTTCGAGTGAACGGTTGTACGTGTGTAACGGTCTTATAATAGTGTTTTATGTTGTAGGTTCACCAGTGTTTTTATTTGATGGTTTGTGTTGTGGGTTAAAATTTGTGAGCTTTGGTATTATGGTTGATTTTTTATGTCTTGTGAAACCGTTGTACGACATGTAACGATTTTATAATAGCTAATGTGTATTTATAAACCGGTTTTATTTGACAATTTGTGTTTTTGGGTTACTTTGGGTGCTTTAGATGATAAAATAATCGTGATTTGTGTTTGATTTTTTAGTAAGTTAGGGTTTGTTTAATTGAAGTGACTATGGTAAGTGAAAGTTGGTGAGATCTATTTGTTTTGCTTCGGTTTTGAATTAATGTTGCGTTATTGGGAAACAACCTCTCTGTGTCGTTTAGCAGTAGGATAAGGCTGCTTACTTCCGAACCCCTTATCATACTATTTGTCGAGTCTCCGAGGCGTTAGGGCAGTGTTGTTGTTTGATTTATTATTACGAAAAGTCAAATTTGTAGACGAAGTAAACATCTGGTTTATTCAATTTGATGTCGTTATCGCTATAAAGTTTCTGTGTAACACAAAGTTGTTTACGCCATGAGATTGTAACTTTGATATTATTAGTGCATAAACATTTGTGTGACTTAAGTGGTAAATTACTTATGTTTTACTATTTTGCAGTGTGATTGTTGAAGCACTCAAGGTTGATAGTCTGCAGAGGCTGTGCTCATCCTTGGAACCAATTCTTCGCAGAGTCGTAAGATTACTAAACTTAAATCGAATGGAGGGAGTAACAGCATTTAGTTTTGGTAACGGTGTGTGTTTGTTTTGCTAAATGCTAAACTCGTTGTTGAATTTCGATGAATGGTAAACAGGTTAGTGAGGAAGTGGAACGTGCTTTGGCGAAGTTAGGGCCTGCTAGGCTTGTTGGAAGGTACGACTTTTGAAACGTGTTGCTTCCTTTTGTTTTATTTTTTTAATATTTGATGACGTGCTCATGTGTGTCGACTTAATCTTGACGAACAAACATTATTGAATGAATTATCCAGGTCTTCTCCAAAGAGGATAGAAGCACCTGACGGTAGGACATTACAGCTTCATTTCAGAACACGTCTTTCATTACCGCTTTTCACCGGTGGGAAAGTAGAAGGCGAGCAAGGTGCAGCAATCCACATAGTCCTAGTCGATGCCACCACAGGGAAACTTGTCACATCAGGTCCAGAATCTTGTGTAAAGCTGGAGATTGTGGTGCTCGAAGGCGATTTCAACAATGAAGACGACACAAATTGGACAGCAGAGGAATTCGAAAGCCATCTTGTGAAAGAGCGTGAAGGAAAGAGGCCGCTTTTAACTGGAGAAGTGCACGTAATGCTGAAAGAAGGTGTTGGAACTCTCGGGGAGCTCACGTTTACTGATAACTCTAGCTGGATTAGAAGCAGACAGTTCAGATTAGGGCTTAAGGTTGCTTCGGGACAGTGTGAAGGTGTTCGTATTCGTGAGGCGAAGACTGAAGCATTTACTGTCAAGGATCACCGAGGAGAACGTAAGTGTATCTTGACATCTTGTGAGACAATCTTACAATAAATTAAAGTGAGTTAGAAGGTCTATGACTATTATCTCTCTGACAGAAACCGTAACTTTTTGTGACTGCAGTGTACAAAAAGCACTACCCTCCAGCTTTAAGCGATGAGGTGTGGAGGCTGGAGAAGATTGGAAAAGACGGGGCTTTTCATAAGCGGCTGAACAAAGCAGGAATTGTGTCGGTGGAAGATTTCTTACGATTTGTTGTCAAGGATCCTCAGAGGCTGCGAAATGTAAGAACGTTATGTTAATACTAATTCAGATGGTCTGCCGTCTCAGTAATGTTTATTATCTAACGTATCTTGGAGTTGTTATAGATACTTGGAAGTGGGATGTCGAATAAAATGTGGGAAGCTCTAGTGGAACATGCAAAGACCTGCGTGTTGAGCGGAAAGCTGTATATCTACTATTCCGAAGGTCCTCAGGGTGTCGGTGTGATTTTCAACAGCGTCTACGAGTTTAGTGGCTTAATTGCTGGTGGCCAGTACTACTCAACCGACACTCTCTCCGATACTCAGAAGGTCAGTGCTTTATCGTTTTCAATTTTTACCACTTAATTCAAAATCGCATCGCATACCTGAAGGTGTAGCTTGTTGGCAGATTTATGCAGATGGGTTGATAAAGAAAGCATACGACAACTGGATGCACGTCGTTGAGTATGACGGCAAGTCTCTTTTGAGCTTAAAACAAAACAAGAATGACAGTGGTGTTTCCAGAATCGAGGCACCGATGACTCAACCAAACAGCTACTACAATCATCAAGTATCGTATCCAAGTTTAGCGGTTCCTGCTGCTTCACAACCACCTTCTGTCGATCCTAGTCTCAAAATTGGAGGTTTGAATCCTATTCCTCATCCACTTTTTTATTCGACACAATCACAGTCTAAACGATTTTGTACTGACTTTACTAGGTCTAAACGATGTGGCTGGCACAAGTTACTCAGCACAATCACAGAATCTCAACTCGAACGTGTCTGTTCAATACAATACTACCTCATATATGCCTCCAAATCATTATATCGGTGCTCATGGTCTAACTCAGCCGTCTAGAGACAACGACACGCTTTCCCTTGGTCCTCCACAGCCATCATTAACAGGATTTCAGTCATCACTTGGCACGTCGGAGTTCTACAAAGGCACTGGTGAGTTGCTGTCAGAAGAGGAGATACGCGTAAGGAGTAACGAGATGCTTGAACATGACGACATGCAGCATTTACTGCGCGTTTTTGGGATGGGCGGTCAGGGTCAGGGTCAGGGTCAGGCTCAAGGTCAAACTCCAGTTGGCCTGACTGATGATCCGTATTTGTACTCAGGGTCCGCTTATGCACCCTCACCGGCAATTAATTTTGATTTTGACGACGATAGAGTTCGGTCGTCTGGTAAAGCTGTCGTGGGGTGGCTGAAGCTCAAAGCTGCGCTTAGATGGGGCATTTTTGTCAGGAAAAAAGCTGCTGAAAGACGTGCTCAACTTGTCGAGCTTGAAGACTCATAGTAATCATGTCGTTAGAGGACGGGATTATACGCTCTTACAAGCACACCACCACTAGACTAACTGTTCAACACGAGGAAATGGAAGAAGCTCAGATGAGTTAAAATAGTCGGGTATTTCAATTGCAGACTGATGAAAATGTAGCGCAGTGGACGACACTAATATGCCAATTTGTAAGAGACTAGATGAGGAGACCATAAGTTCACCGCTTCTAAATTTTATCTTTTCGTAAGTTTTTTTGTTGTTCATTTAATTTTACTGGTCGTTTAAGGCGTGTTCTATATCGTGACTTGTTAAAGAACTCTTAAGGTCGAACTTAGCGGAAACTGTTGTATTTATAACTTCAATGCATAACTTCTCAGATAATAGTTCACTTGATTACCATATAGAACATGTTTGAATGATCCCTCATGTATTTTTGGTAATTGTATTTTGATCAGATTGTTGCTTTTAACAACACTTATCGTTGCGCTTTACTACTTTTGTTTTGCTCCTTGGAAAGTAAAACTCTGCAATAATTGTCGCAGGTGTAATATTGTCACATATATACGTCCTTTGAGAATTGAGACTGATAACGAAATAATCATGTCCTATGTTCCAACATGTGCTCGTGTACAGTAACTTGTAACTATCAGCTTAAACTTTTAGTTGAGAGGCGACAATCAAGTCGGGTCGAATTGTGATAGAGTGTATAAAATCAATCTTGGGCCTGTAACCATTAAGTTAAACTTTTGGTTGAGTTCAGGGGCGATTTTAGACTTTTCGGACTGTGGGTGCCGATTAAACTCGACAAACGGGTTCGTCAGGTTATATGAATCGAGAAAAAATATCGGTGGTATAATATGAGTCAGATAAAAGTTAAAATCCGGATCAAAACAAGTTTTTAACGTCGTTTTTTAGAATGATTTGGTAAATACTCCGTAGTGTTTTTTTAAAAAAAAAATAAAAAATATTAGAGTTTTTGGTCGGAAATAAAACTATTTACCCTTACGGGATGCATGTAGACTCGGATTTTTTAAGCCATAAAACACTTTCGCGCGATACATTTTACCTGATTAAATTAATTAAAAAAAATGAGTCGTAGAACAAAACGCCATTTGAGGGGCGTTTTCTAATGAACTAAATTATAAGACTACTTGAGATAGCAATTTTAAACGAAATAAAATAACAAGTGTAAATTAAAAGAAACTAAAGAAACAAAAAAACGTCATTGCGAAATGAGTTTCGAAATTAAGTTTATCTTAAGTTATAACTTATAAGACTATGTTATCTTGGTCTCAATAAAGTCTAAGTCTAGAAAAAAGAAATAAAAATTATTAAATAATAGAAAGTAAATGAATTGTTAAATTAAAACTAGACAAAATAAATGTCTTCATAAACTTTGTAAAATTGGAGTAAATATGAAAAGAAATATAATACAATAAATACTGACTTATTAATTGCTAAAATGTAAGTGGTTTAATGGTACTGGAGTTAATTTATGAGTCATTGGTTAGGGGTTCAAATCTTCTTCAATGCAAATTATTTTTTTTAATCAGACCAATTAATTTTTTCCCAAAAAAAGTGTGGGTGCCATGGCACCCATGACACCCGCACTAAAAACGCCCATGGTTGAGTTGGTTCCTAACATGGTATCAAAGCCTTATAACAAGAGGTCACGGGTTCGAATCTCACCACCATCCCTTTCAAAGTAGATTATTTCGCACTAGAGGGCGTGGTAGAGTGTATAAAACCGATCTTGGGCATGTAACCATCAGCTCGGGTCACTCATACAAAATTTTAGGCTCAGGTTACTACCAAACCGAGTTCAAATTTTAACGCCAAAGATAAATTTTGAATTCTCAATATATATTTTTTTTTGTGAGTAAATTGTCAATATACTTTAAAAACCAATTTTTGAGTTTTTAAGTATATACCCATATCAAAACTTCAAATGTCATATTTAACGCAAGTTTTAATGTTGAATATTATAAAACATTTCAAAATCTTTTCTCAGTTTCTTTTAAAAATATAAAATTGTTTATATCCTTAAAAATTCTTGACAATATCTAAATTTATAAATTGCTTAATTTAAATTTAATTTAATTGTTTTTTTTGATAAATCGAAAATGTCATGATAATAAGTTTAGGGTCGACTCCGGTAATTGGTCGCTTAGGTTATGGGTCATCTCTGGTTTGATGTCGGGTCAGATTTTCTCGAGTCGTGTCAAGTTACGTATCACCATTAGGTTGGGTTGAGTCCGTTTCGGCTTGCAATAATATCGAGTCCTGTTTAGTCGTGTTTGGTGTGGTTCGGTCAGGTCACTCTGGTCTGGTCAAGCTTGTCGGCTCTAATAATACTTCTTATCATTAGGAAAGCCCCATGGTTCGACTTTTTGTGAGGAAAAAAAATGGGTATGAGGCTTTTCTAATACGGTATATAAAGGAGGGATTATAATTTGAGAGATAATATCTTCCATTTAATTCGTTGAAGAGTAAGTGTCCTGTGAGACAGTCGAGTATAATTATACAAATTATAGTTAAACATGTACAAAAATATAAAATAGATTTACTAAACTCATTAACATAGGTACCGAAAAAATTGTTACAATTATCAATAAAATGAATACAAATAGTGTGAAAATAGTTACAAAAACATAATATCACAATTATCCCTTGAAATGACTACAAATAGTCTTACAATAATTTAATATTAAACCGTCTCATACGAGAATTAGTGATTATTGAAATCGTTAAGGTATACCGATATGTATAATTAAGTATGGCATGATTCATTTGGATTGAAAAAGGGCGTTGTTCTTTCATGTACCACTTTTACTCATTCATGTATATAATTTTCCATTTTATACCCTTCTCTTATTTTCACTCTTAGTATTTCTCTCTTTTCTCTCACCTTTTTAAATTTACTCATTCATGTACCACTTTTGTACACTTTTTTTCAACTCATTTTTGTACACTTTTTTTTATTCAAAATATATATTAAAAAATAAACACTAAATTGAAACCATTAAATATTTTATTCAAAATATTAAAATATATATTTTACAAAAAATAAACACTAAATTAATTCACTAAAAAAATATTAAAAGTAACAAATTACAATATTAAATAAAAAAAATAACAAAACTTTCAAAAAAAAAAAAACAAAAAACAAAAAACCAAAAAAAAAAGGAGTGCGCTGTAACACACCCTCACCCCAAAACCCTACGCACCAATGACCAAACACAACGTGGACACGATTGTGTTGGCACCGACACGTACCACTACCGATGCCGACTTTATCCCGTACTCGTCTCTTCATCATCATGTTTTAACCACATACTCCGTATTATATCACCATTATCACCTAAAATAAAGTCGTGTTTATTAATAAACCGTTTAAATAAATGATATTTCAGTTGAATTATTCGCAAAACCGTTAAAATAATTAGATTTATCTCATGAAAGGGTAGGGTATCCGTCATAATTGCTTGATTATAGTGAAACTATGTAACATAATTGTGAATATAAAAGAGAGGAAAAATTGTAACTAAAGAGGTGAGAGGTATTGAATGGAAAAATTAAGGTAAAAAGTGTACAAAAATGAGTAATTACATACATGATTGAGTAATACTGTAGGGATGAATTTTTTTAATTGCCCACTCTTATCCTATGTCTACTAGGCAAGGGAGGAAAAAGCCGAAAAAGAAAATGACTTTATAAATTAAAGGTTTTTGAGGAAAAGTTCAGTGGGTCTTCACTTGTTACGTTATGTTTTTGCTAAGTTATTGCGATGATTAAGACCACACTAAACATATAAAACAAAATATAATTGATTTAGAAAATTTTCAAAAAGTTCAGCAATACAAGAGTAGAAAATGATTAGTGATAGATTAGGCAAAAATAAAATTGAGTGGCCAATCAAATGATTAGTGATAGATTAGGCAAAAATAAAATTCAAAGTTTAGTTTCCCAAATTTCTTTTATGTGAAGCTCGAATTTTTGTGTAAAACCCAACTTACAATCATCGTATAATTAAAATTTACTCTATAATTAAATCATTTCAATTGTATGTTATATGCATGCATGCAAAAAAAAAAAAAAAAAAAAAAAAAAAAAAAAAAAAAAAGTCATAAATAAGTTATTAAAATGGAGATTAAATTATGCTTCCAAAGCCTAAAGAAATGATACTAGTGCATACAAAAAGTAGGAAAATCAATTTACATTACATATTTAAGTTAAAAATTGCTCATATAAATACTCTCATTGAACAATTTATCATCTTAACCACCAAACTAAAACTTCGTCGATAACAAATACGGAGTATACTTATATTACTCGACGTAGCTACCTTGGTATAGCGCTACTAGTTCTAATCGACTCGATGAACGTTTATCAACCTTAACATTATGTTACTACGCAGTACGCACTCTTCATCGATAACACGTAAAATAAAATATAAATCCGATTCTATAGTTGACATTTTACTCTTTGCAAGTGTTTTATTTTTCAACTAAATATTGGTCAATTAAATTTGCAAGTGTTTTATTTTTCAAACTTTAATTTTATATTTAATTTTACAAAATATAAAAATTTGAAAATTATATCATAATTCATAAATTTTCGTACTCTACAATTAGAGATCCATTTTTCATATATTTCGGAGTATATTTATTTTTTTATTTTTTTTTGTGTTGAGATTTTTATATTTATCAATAATTGTAAAATTAGCTCTTATGAAAAATATTATAAAAAATATTTGGTCATAATTTAATAAAGTATAAAATATATAGGTTAAAGTAGTTTAGGTTAAACTACGGATAAAGTGTGAAAAATTAGAAGTAGCTGAGGGAAGTAGTTGAAGAATAGAAAAATAATATTTTATTGTCTAAACTACTTTAAACTAGTTGGAGCTAAACTACGGATAAACATGATCTTAGGATCCTAACACCAGATTCTATCTCCCAAGGCAACAAAAAACAACATAACAATTTTTTTTTTTTAACGAACATAAAATTTGGAAATGTATTCACAAAATGCCTGAGAAGTATAATCCACCTAAATAAACCTATAGCAGTTGATGACAAAACCCTAAAAGCTGCCATAGAGTACATCAAGGTTATTAGGTCATTTTGGACACATATTTTACACCATCGATATCGCTGGACCACGGAAAAAGGCAACAAAAATAAAGGGTGATAGATCGGTCAGAGGCGGGTACTACAACTCCCGAATTAAGCCTTATCTAAACGTCATTTACTTATGAACACAACTTTTTTTCCGTAGGATGTACAAAGTCGTACAAAACTACCTAACAAGTGTCTTCATGTTCACGGGGATGGCGACTCCTTACCAAATTTAAAGTTGTCCCGCTTTTGAAGATTTTGGATGTTGACAGCCATGCTCATTGCCGTGAGTATGAGTGCTTCGGAAATTGTGAGAGTTACGATACAAATGTTTTTAGTCCATGTCAGATGTTACTTCTTCTTCTTCTTCGTCTTCCTCGAGAATGTACACTAAGGCTCGCTTTCTAGCAGCAAAAACGCATCCGACTCCTCTGGATGCTGTTGTTGGTATCAATGAAAAAATTGCATGGATTAACTACAGTTCGAGCAATATCCTTACAGTAATCAACAATAAAAAAACTTGCCACGATTTAGTTTCGGACATGGCGTTAAACAGTCAAGAACCACCACCTGTATCCCAAATTTACTGTTTCCGTTTAACTTACGTGATCAGCAAATGTCAATAATATAACAGATGGTACAATATGAAATTAGTCGTATACTTCATATAATTTTCTAAACACCTACTGATATTATTATTATCATTAAATCTATAAAAAAATTGTGACTATTATATAATCCCTCCTCACAATTCACAAAGACCTTCCACATTTGACTTGCGCGGTCTTCTAAATGTCATTTTGACCGTGTTTATACCTATATATTGATTGAAATAAGGAGATTTTTTCAATATTATCTTTCGTTAAAGTCTCGAAAGTTTTACCTCAAAAAGTAAAATGTGGAAGGTCTTTATGAATAAAAAGGTTTGAGACAAT
This sequence comes from Dianthus caryophyllus, assembly GCA_023091065.1. Classification (NCBI taxonomy): domain Eukaryota; kingdom Viridiplantae; phylum Streptophyta; class Magnoliopsida; order Caryophyllales; family Caryophyllaceae; genus Dianthus; species Dianthus caryophyllus. The sequence continues at coordinate 13,441,045 of CM041523.1, read as the reverse complement.
TTACATATATCGTTAGACCGCCAGATCAAAGAATGGAGTATACTAAACAATCGAGTTGCCAACGAAGTGTTCAAGTACTTGACAAAACATTTTTCGTACAATTACTGTGTAAAATTACAGAGTATATTTTTATATTCTTGGTGGGTAAAACAGTAAGAAATACAGAGTATATTTTTCGTACGAATCACTGTGTAAAATTACAATAGAAGGTTCAGTTAAATTGATTTAGTGTGACTAGATTGAAAAGAGTTTACTTAGAGCTTACTGCCAAGTTTAAAAAGAGTTTACTTACAGCTTACTGCCAGTGGTGGAACCACATTGTGAGGAATACTTCGCACCTTAGCCGTTTCTGTTTGCAAAGGCAACACAGAGCCCTACATGTCACAAAATTACAAATTGGTTTAAAACAAAGTTTTGTTATCGCGCCCCACACACATAATCATTTCTACAGTCAGCTTTGAGGTGAGAAAACTGTCACTAGTTATAAAACAAACGAAAAATACGATTCAACTAAGCTAGATGTGGATTGGGAGTAGACCTGGCAAAACAGACCCGACCCGACCTAATAAGGCTGACCCGAAACCCGAAAGTGACCCGACAATTGCAAACCCGAAATGACCCGACCCGATCCGTTATGCCTTGACCCGAAATCCAAATTGACCCGATAAAAAATATTCTTAGAGACTTCAAATGATTTAAAAATAACTTATTTGATATCGTATAATCAATTAATGTCAATTATATACGTAAAAACCTTAAAAAGTAACCTTTTGACGAAAAAAAATGTTTCTTTTACCAAAAATTTTCATTTTGACCCGAAAGGGACCTGACCCGACCCGACCCGACCCAAATTGACCCGAACCCGAAATGACCCGAAACCCGAAATTACCCGACCCAACCCGACCCGATATGACACTTCAATCAAACCCGAAATGACCCGACCCAGACCCGACCCGATTGACCCGTTTGCGAGGTCTAATTGGGAGGAAACATGCATATGATATGCTGCGTAACACGACACAACAGGATTCACGACTTGTTCTTCTGTTTTTACTTAATTAGGCACCTGCCTTGGTGCTTGTCAAACGGCATCACGTTGATGCGTGTTTTTACTTAAAAGTAAATGTGACTACTTTTAGCGGGTTTTAAATGGTCACAAAAAGCGTTAAACTGATCACCATACGTATTAAGTTGGTCACCTTTTTGAGTCACAAATTATCCACTAAATGTGTAAGGCCGTCACACACAAGACTTAGGGCATGTTCTCTTCGTCTGAAGTTTTCTGAACCAATCTTAAGTTTTCTGAAGTTTTTTTTGAAGTAATCTGAAGTTTTCTGAAGTTAAGTTATCTGAAGTTTTCTGAAGTTATCTTAAGTTTTCTGAAGTTTTTGGAAATAATATAATTATTATGGTTATTATTATGGTTATTGTTATTATATTTGCTACTTTTATTTTCTTCTATCCAATTTCCCTTAAATTTATCTTCTTTTAGAATTACTAACTTGAACTTTTTGTTTCATTTACGATAAATGTTGACGACAATATTTGTAATACCAAAAATATTCAAATTTTTATATATATTCGCCTTTTCCACTAATATTTGATTAATATTTAGGTTTATTTTGTTTGATTTGACATATAAATATTTATGATAATTTTATTAAAAGTCTATATATTTAATTTGAAATAATTTTTTTTTATTTATGATTTGCAATAAAATGGTTTTGGATTGGTCTTATTTTTATTCAAATTATTATGATCATTATTATAATTATTATTGTTAACAATATTATTATCCATATTATTAATAACATCAACGTTATATATTATTATTATTATTATTATTATTATTATTATTATTACTACTACTACTACTACTACTACTACTACTACTACTACTACTATTATTATTTATTACTACTATTACTACTACTATTACTACTATTACTAGTAGTATTATTATTATTACTACTATTACTACTATTACTAGTATTATTATTATTATTATTACTACTATTACTATTACTACTACTATTCCTAGTATTATTACTATTACTATTATTATTACTACTATTACTATTACTACTAATATTCCTAGTATTATTACTATTACTATTATTACTATTACTATTACTATTACTATTACTACTACTACTACTATTACTACTACTATTATTATTTATTTATTTATTTAGAAATCTGAAGTTTGAAGAAGTAATCTGAAGTTTTTTGAAGTTGTCTGAAGTAATCTGAAGTTATCTGAAGTTATCTTAAGTTTTCTGAACCAAAGAAAAACTTAAGATGAGGAGAACATGCCCTTACTCAGGATAAAATGATTGTTGGAAAACGGAAAATTATAAACTTGAAATGCACACACCTGGAGTTGATCCAATTTCCAAATATTTACACCCTCGGATTCTGAAATAGATACGAACGGTAGGTCCACCGTTTGTAGAATCATCAAAAGAGCATCTCCATTTTTATCTGACATAACTCTCTCGTTTAGAAGCATAACCACCTGACATTCCTGTTTATAAGAACATAAATGCCAAAATTTAGCGGATGTGGTAAATAAATAAATAAAATATGAAGATAAAAGGATTACAGTACTTTATACAGAGATAAATCCACACAGCTGAAATCTTCGGAGACAGAGAGCAACAAGGCTTCAAGTGTGGAGTATTCCCGTCTGAAATTGATGGCGTCATCCATAATTCCTCGCACTACGCAAACACAGTTTGAGACGCCTGATGATGACCATTCAGGTATTTGAAAGGCAATGTAGTCCACTAGGTTTCCTCGACTAGTCTCACATGCGGAACCATCAGGAGCTGCGTCCTAGATACAACAATGAATTAAAAGCGCTAATGATAGCAACACAAATCAGATTACCAGACACGAAGTAATGCCATCGCATGAAAATCTAGTCCCACACTTTCCCGTACTATGCGTTGGGGTTTGAAAAAAACTCGCCGTAAAATGATATAGAAAAATAAATTTTTCTACATAAGTTGTCTCAAAGTTTGTTAGGATCCACGATTTAAAACACAACATTTATTCTCTTACACTAAGTTTCGTTTATCACAATGAAGTAAAAAAGGTAGATGGCATGGGAATAGATGATCGATCATCTACTTACAAATTTAGTTCGTTTTAGTTAAATTTCTTAAGCCTTAAGTTTAAGTCTGAAGCTTTCAAAAGGGTAGAAGCAGGGTATTAAAAAACGGCTGGTATTTTACATAACGGCCGTTTAATAAAGGAAATGGAAACCACCATGATGTGATATCGTGTTTTATCAAGGTCAAAAATTAAATCACCAGAAAAAGGCCGTTATCGACCGTTATGAGCCGATATAAGCGCGTTATGAGCTGACATTAGCGATATCTCATAATGACTTTCAAATTAATTTATGACCGCAATTTAGGCTGGCACAAGCATGTCAAGTACGATACCATTACATCACGACCGTAACCGATATTTGAAACCCCGCGTAGAAGTGTCGTACTCGAAAGTTAATGTTTTAGTAGTCCGTATCCTGAAATTTTATGAAATCTTCCCCAGCTTTCTAACGTGTTTTATAAGTTAAGAGAAAATAAGATGAAGAGAGAATCTCCTAAAGGGTATATAAAAAACACATTAATCTCAGTAACAAACGAATTAAGAGAAGAATGAATCCAAAAAGCCGACGATAAAACTACATAACCAAAACACATGCATCAGCAAAATAAGGGTCATCACTCATCAGGCTTTCGGCAAGTACCTGAAGCAATGAAGAATAGCTAATAGTAGCTCATTTACAATTCATGCTTCCTTCACAAGCTTTATATAGCTATTTTTTGGATATCAGAGACGGGATTTTGAGGCTGCTATCCTGCTTTCTTATCATATTTTCCACACTAGTTCGTTTACCCTAATCTAGTTCACGCATTTTATTTGTTTCCCATTACAAAGGGACGCACAGGTTAGAGAAAATCATCACAAGAGACTAGATGCTCAAGCGAACAAACTTTATAGAATCGTTGAACAATCTTCAGAAATAAAGACCCACATAACTATGCAGATAGAGCCTTTTACTTCATGTATTGTTGGCTGCATGCTTATCCAGAATTCCAGAGTCCAGACTACGACAAGAGTTTGATCAAGACAAACAAATACTAGAGAGCACATACCCGATAAAATGATATTGATGCTGGAACAATACTGGGGATAGATGAGGGAGAAGATGGAAAGGGAAACAACGGCAGCAACTGTTGACACGTTATCTCCTTTGAAATTGTTTTATGCGGCATATCAAAAGCCTCTCTGAAACTGGAAAATTAGATTATTTCATCACTATGTTGCATAAAGCGCAATCATGTTTCCAAAGAGAAATAAGCCATCATAAAGAGATTGGAGAAAAATCACTCTAAAACAATGAACACGAGCGTTAACTGATAAAATAAACTTAAATAAGGGAGAGGCTGACATAACATGACATATTGAAAGCACAAAGTCACGAATCACTAACATTACCTTGATAAAAATTTTAAGAGCCGGAGCTAGTTTACTAAATAAGAAATCAAGTGTTACCTCTATACAAAAAGAATTTAACTACCCTAATAAAAATGCTAGAGACAAGATGTCAAGAAGAAAGGTATACCTGGATTCCATAACACAGAACTCTTTAGCTAATGTACGGTTCAAGCATTCAATATCAGCAAAACCCCCTAGTTTCACAAGCTCTTCAACTCTATGAGTCGTATCCCTGAGGTTAGTAATAACACACAGTTACCGAATAGGTCAGATAAGTGATCTCTAGACTACGCCGATAAGATTTAACTGTTACATTCAAACAAATGTGATTAAACAGAGAAGTGAATTCACTGCTTTAAAGTCCCATAAAACAAAGCCATTAATGCTAAGTTAGTAGGTTCTGAGCTTTATTTCCTACGAGGTGAGAGCTATACAATTTCCTAACTCTTAGACACTTATTTTTACGTTGGTTATAATAGAGAGATAGCACCCATACATGCAATAATAACATCGTTAACGTTATTATCCTAGACTTTCAGGCTCCCCGCCATGGGAGGTATGGGAACTGGATATAACTAGCCTTGCCCATGTTTACATGTATATATGTTAGTATGTTACCACACCACCATCCCCGCTAGCATTTTAGCAATGCACACTTCTCACCGAGTTACATTCAACCTACATTACTAGTATCCATAAGATTAGGGTTATTTGATAATTCCCACCTTTTATAATCAACAATTTAAAATTTCCCACCTTTTATAAGTTTTTTCCTAAAAATTCCCACCAAAGTTCAATTTTTTGTGAAAATTAAAGAACTTTTTTTAAATATTTTCATTACTAACGAAATTTATCGTGCACCGAAACCGAAAATATGAAAAAATAAAACGAGAATTTAATGTTTTCATTGGACATACCAAGGGTTATTATCAGTGTACTTACCAACATACCTATCTATATTTCTACTTTCACCCAGAAACTTTGGCCAACAGACACAATATAATCAGGCACAAAGATAGATAAACAGATACCTACAAACACAGACATGTAAACAGCAATATCTGGCGCAAGTGACTCACAAATCAACTTTAACATAATGATCAGTAACAGATTGGTCCAGAAGCAGCTTCACTGGATCTTGATCATATAGAAACTTCAAAAACATAACTACAAGTTCACTGCAGAGTCAAAAGAAGACAATTAACTTCTACACACGTAACACCGAGAGTCAAAATTCCAGTAAAAACTAGAAAACACAGAGGCTATATACCTGTTGTATGTCGGAAGCTGATCAATTGATTCAGACATAAGTATCTTTATACATTTCAACAGCCAGTTGAAAAAGTTGGAAAACTGAATAAATTAAAGATAAGATAGCACTGTTAACAAGCCAACCAAGTAGATCCTACACAATTTGACACCATCATCATCTAAATACAACGCGACAATACCCCAGGGTCTCATTTTCTCCAAGGCTCCAGTATATGGTAGAGTTACAAGGTCTGTAAGCAACCTTATCTCTATGTCTTTATTTATTTATTTTTTTCTAAGATACAGCAGTTTTTAAAACACTAAATAGCAGGTTCTCATTTTAATCCATGCAGCAGCTAGCTAATTTGGACAATTACTACATCATGCAATTATTTGTTAATTGACGTAAAGGGGACCTTAACCACCGAAAATAATAGTCTAAACAGGAACATTCTATAGAAGAGAAAATTTTCCAACCATACCTGCTGGACAACTGGTGAAAGAATCTGGACAAAGCGAACAATTTGCATGATAAACATTCCTACTTTTTCGGTTGCATTGTCCATAAGTTTCTCATCAAGACCAATGCAGCCATATCGTGCACGCCACTTTGATAGGCCTCTAAGTTCTCCCATTCTGAAACCAATTATTTCTGCAGCTGGCTGTTTAAAGTAAACGTAATCATAGTTAACAGCTTTGCTTTTGCATTATGTCTCCATGCCAAAAAAATTCCTACTTAGATACATAAATATTTTGAGGTTACATATTAGAAGGAAGGGATTAACAAATCTTGCAGCTCGCTTGCATAGTTGCATACACCTGAAAGGCGGAAACAATGCAGTGAATAAAATAGAAGGAAGAAAAAAGGGGAAACCTGTATATGATCTAGAACAATTAGTTGTAGCTCTTTTCCTGCACTGGAAACTGACTTCATTACACGCTTGAGACCCTATATAAACATGTAGGATTAAGCATCTTCAACTCTGTTCAAGTTACGGCACCAATACACCAAATCAAACTCATCCTTCATACCGATTCACCAAGAGAATTGACCAAAAATTGATGAACTGCTGGACTAGTTCGAGCACCTCCTAGAAGACTCAAAAGCTCCTCTTGAGGGGAAGAGGCAAGTCCTGTGGAAATAGAAGGGGACATTTGTTTTTTAATAAAGCCAATATATATGCTGTATGGCGACATACTTCCTCCATTCCAATAGGTTCTTTACGTTTGCTTTATGCACGTACATCAATACTCGTTTTGTTTCGTTCATATATTTGGTTTCGTATTCTCGAAAATTTTAAAATTTTGATATTAATAATGTGCTCGATACGACAATTAAAACAAGATCACACATGACTATTTTTTATTTTGTATTTTAGAAGTTATATCGAAGATTATACACACTTGTGAATAGTGTCAAAAAAGTGAAACGTAAAGAACCTATTGGAATGGAGGAAGTATAATCCTGGATGTCGTCTTCAGTATGTTACCATTGCTGACAATTAGTGTAGATAGAGAATGAAATTTGTCATGAAACGTCTGCATAGCGTCACACCATTGCTTGTACATAATTGAAAACGAAGCTCGAATGACCTCTGTCAAATCTTCAATGTTTGATGCCTGTTGAGCAACTTGATGAAGCTCTTTTTTCCTGCAGAGTTATATTAAGTATGAACTCTTCAGCATGATTAGGATCTCAATGCCATACTTGGTGCAAAAAGCCTTGTTCCCAATAGGGTACAAGGTCGGATAACCTTAACAGTAATTAGACGCCGTCAATAAAAATAAGGACGAAAAAATACAGGAAATGACCATAATGGAACGGGAAAAAGATCGGATAAAAAAATGAGAAAAAGATAAGAAAGGACACCAAAATAGACAATCACAAACTAACATGAAACTGTGAAAAAACTGTCTCTTGGTGACAGTGAGTAGATGCAAAGAAAAAATTCTAAATATTTGAAATATCAGGAAAGATGAACTAAAGAGATATTCTTCAAGTGCAAATAAGAGAGATAAGAATATAAACAAAATAATTTAAAAGGAATTACAAAGGTAGATGATGTACACTTCAACATGCTACTCAATCCAAAAGCAAGCTAAATAGAATATGCTACTCTATCCCGGACTAGCATAATATGAAACTAAGGCTTGATTTCCATGCTATGCGAAATGATCATTGGGCCACATATTTCTATTATCATTAAGAGAATAAGTGCATTCATAAATATTGGCAGGATCCCTAGCTATGCCTTTAAAGTTTAAACTCATTCAAAATTCCCATCAGACAACAACGTTTTACATATTACCTCCTCCGAAATATTGAGGTATCTAACACAAAGCAATGCAAACCCTTGGTTTGGTGTCCAGTCAAGCTTCCGTGGTTAAGTTCACCTCTGCATTCAGAGAGTTCTCCAGAGCAGATGATGATCAAGCGACAAAGATCCTTTGACAAGCCAACCTAATGACAGAAGATGCGGAGAAAGTGTTCACAATATAATTGATGGCCAAATGAAACATATTGTCTTAGAAATTAGACTATAGAAAGGGCGACATTTCTGTCTGCATGTTTTTTTAGTAGTAATACTGAACATAACCAAAAAATAACGAAGCTGATAACAAAGAACGAAAAAAAAGAAGGAAAAAAAAAAAAGCATTCTACATCGGAAACTGGCTCATATCCGAGGGTCGAGCTAACCATGACATACTAAAACTTTGTCCTAAAATTAGAATACGTTTATGAGAGCATGTCTTTACTATAAAGTAACAAAAACTTGAAATATTAAAAAGGAAACATTAATAAAACTGAAATAGCAATTTTAAAAATGTCAGATAACCATAACACACGTCTCATAGAAGAGTCTTTTCATTCACATCTTTGTCATTACCAGCATGTCCAGCAAAAATGTCAAGGTTAATAGGTGTTAGGCACAAGATCCATGCACATATCATTGTCATGTAGTGTCGACACAGATATAGCTCCAAAAAGTGAAGTGCTGAAGTAACATAGATTTTGAGTCACAAGTATGGTGAACAAAACTTAGGCAGCCAGTCCAGTACATAGTCAAAAGATGTTACCATTCCATACTATGTTCAAGGGACACCAGAAATAAGTACGAAATTAGAGTAGAAAGTGCATACCTTATAGATTAAAGCTTGCTGAACACAGCCAGCCACTTGCTTGCCAACGACTGGAAGAGACAGGTTGTGTATGTTCTAGCAGAACAATCATAAGATATGTTAAATTGTAATAAAAACATGAATCTCCAGGAATGTCACTAAGAGATTTATTTAGAGTTCTAGAATCAGAATTTCTATGTAAGATCATTCATCAAGACAAAGTATGCATTAGTAAGATGATCAGACAACTGATCAACTTCCCAAAATTATTCTAATAGATCTCATTTGGAAATGTACTACGAAATCGATTACAGATGTTTCGAGAATTTGAGTCTTTTGCCAACTGTGTTGAAAGAGAATGAGAAATGCCTGGTGGTAACCAGTAGGCATTATGAATTCCTCATTCCAGCCAAATTTGCTACACTTGCTGTGTTTAAAAGCTCAAAAGACCAAAACACCTTGGGGGGTTTGAGAAATTTTTTAAAAACACAAAATTTTACGACAGTCTTACCATAGGGTTGTGGGCAAACCTCTAAGGCTATAAGATAAAAGTGTGAGTGTTCGACATAATAGTCTATTATAAAATTCTTAAGATCTACTCCATATTTCTTTTATCTTAAACATGGTAACAGCTCTTACTAACAATTGTACTATGACTAGACAATATGGTACTCTGTATGAGATTTCCTTATAGCCAACAAGTAAATGGCAAAAAGCAATTTGTACTTGACGCTGACATATTACTAATGTGAACATGAAATCACTCACAATTTTTCCAATGGAAAATATACCGAAAATACTAAAGCAAACGCCACCCTCATTATCTGCGCTGCAGAGAATGTTAAACCGTTGATGTGAAGTATTCAACAAATCCTGAAACGAGTCTTCAGAGTTGTCCATGAGGGTGGGATCTCCGGATACAACTCCAGGCATCCTTGGGACCCTTGGAGCTGGAGGGAAGAAACGTGGAGTACGATCTTCATACACAATATTGCAATCATCATCCTGTAGAAAGTACATTGTTAAGACAGATTCCAGATTAAAAAAACGATGAAGCGAACAAGACCATAGCCACAGACATCCGCCATAAAGTTATCTTCAATAAGGAAGAACAAGACAACTAATACTCGAACGATCCGCAACGTACTCACCTGTCCATGTCCATCATCGACTTCCCAATTTAGGCACACTACGGCCACGTTGTGGGACTTCACACTTCTCAACTCTTTCCCATTCTGCATCAAAGACCACGTCATAAATAAATTACGGAGTAGATTATGTCTCTCAACCCATTTCAATATTCCTTTCCATTGACATCAAATTTTGACTAGAAAACTCATTGACAAATATCTAATCCGTATTAAGTCTGTGCTAGATATGAATTAATATACTACGTACTAATTAATCTTTAACGACATTCAATAAATATAAATTACAAAAAAATTAGAAACGATGATTGACTAAAAGTGTAAAACTTGTGGGGGCACTCACTTCAACATCATGCAATGAAATTGTTCCATCTTCAAGCCCAACCGCTATGACCTTACCATCAGGCCGCCAACATAATGATGAGACAGACTTTCCTACATACATATTAAGAAACATCACGACAAGTTTGACCATATGATCATTTCAATATGTAACGCAACGCAAAAAGCATTAGTATTCGACTTGAACTGACATAAACCGTCGAAACCAAAGATATATCAAAAATAAAGTGCATTTTCCTTAGAAACTAAAACTTCATACTACATAACGACTGCTAACGAAATTACAGCTGAACAGCCTCAAATTCAACCGAGTCCACACAGCTACTTGTCTATCCAAAGTCAGTCTTTTTGTCATTGTCTAGAACATGACATATATTTGAATTTTAAAATATCAACATAAAGGATTATAATATTCTGAAATTTGGGTTTTGGGTTCTGAACCAGTTTCGATGCAAGTCCGATAGCATAGTCGAGTGATCTCCACCATGTGATTTTCCACTTTGTCTCCCCAAACTAAAGTAAACTGTAACCGAACAATCAAATTCAAAGCTAAAGCCATACATTCCGAAAAATGGCAGAAGAAATAACACATACCAGGTGAAATCGTCCATAAGCGTTGCCAATTGAAGCGGTGGAGTATGACCTTAGAATCATCCGTCACCATTGCCAATAAATCCTTTTCCGGATTCCACTCCGCCAATTTTATCTAATAATGTACACACATCAACCATTTTGTTCAAATTCGTCAAATAATAAACACCCCAAAAAAACAAAATTTAATCGACATTTCTTGTGCTAGGGCAATCAAATCAACCACTCTAAACTTCAAAACCTTCCGCTTCGACCATACATGTGGAGGATTCAAACCCTAAATCAAGCAGCATTGTTCTTAAAAACCCTAAATGAGCAATTGTTGATGGGGGTACAATAATAAATTATTATAAGAGCGTCTCATACAACAAAAACAAGCGAAAAAGTGGAGTACCTGAGAAGGGGCGGGTTTATCGAATTGAAGCTGGAACGGAACCCCTCGTGTCGTCGAATCATCGGTTTCCATTATTCCACTAAAACCTCCACTCAAATTAATAACCCTACCTCACTGACTCACTCACTGACTCACTGAGCAAGCAAATGTAGGATGTCAAGTATAAATATATATCCGTTTTAAACAAGAATTTTCCGTAAAAAAAAAACTGAAGAAGAAACTGAAGAAGCGTTTTTGGGATGAGACTGAGATGCTCAAGGTATCAAAAGCGGGTTTTTTCAAATAACAGGAACCAAAATTAACCAAAAAAAAAAGGACTGAGGATTAGAGGGTTTGAACCTGACGTGAATCGAACACGCAACCTTCTGATCTGGAGTCAGACGCGCTACCATTGCGCCACAGATCCTCTTGTTCAGTTCTATCATCTGCTTATTAAATATAAATTATAAATTATACATCTGAAAATACACCTTTTTCGACGTTTTAGAGTCGATTTTGTATTTAGTTTACTTTGGCGTTGTAGTATAAACAATTATTATGACTACGATATTCGTGTATAAATGCACGAGAATGTATTAAAAAATCTATATTTTAGGGTTCAATTGAAAAGTTAATCAAGAATTTCAATGCATTATCTTACAATGTCACGTTAGCCTTTTATTTGTTAATTTTTTATATGCAGTACTCCGTAGTACTTTTCGTTGCATTTTTTCCTACAAGCAAGTAATATCTCCTCATTAATTTCTTCATAAATGACCATAAATGAATATGCTATTATAATGGCACATAACTCAATAGAAGTTACAAACTACCCTTAACCTTTGGTTTCTCCAAATGTTAAATGTTTATTTGTTATCAATCATTTGCAATTTGTTTGGTCAAACTCTTCAGCTCACACATGGTCCTTTCAAATGATGATCAAATTTAATCATCTTCATAATTTTTGTTTTAATTATTTCTTTAGTTTCTTTTTTTCGACTTCAATGTTATGGAGTATAATTCCTTTTACACAAAGACTCTTATAAAACGGTCTAACAAATGGGTTTTATGAAACGGGTTGAATTTGACCCATTTATATTGGTTTTACATGATTTCTTTCAATAAAGGCGAAATTGCAAATAACTACCTTTTAAAACCACTTTTTTTCAAATAACTACCTTTTATAATTTTTTTTTCAAATCACTACCTTAAAACGTATTTTTGTTTTCAAATCAATACCAGTTCCCCGGAAAACGTCATATTTTATCAAATTCCGACCACTTTGAAAGTTTTTGTTGCCTTTTATTTGAAACACTCATGTCAAATACTCATTCTACCCTTCTACCCTTTTCTAACCTTTCTTCCTCTATTTAACTTAACCTCTTCATTTCATCCTCTTTACCTCTTATCCTAAAATTTCTTCCATTGTTTTTAATTTTTTCTCTCATATTATTCAATCAAACAATGATTCTTTCACTTTTCAGCACTTTCCATCCTTATTTTTTTGAGTTAAATGAGATTTCCGGGGAACTGGTATTGATTTGAAAACAAAAATACGTTTTAAGGTAGTGATTTGAAAAAAAAAATTATAAAAGGTAGTTATTTGAAAAAAAGTGGTTTTAAAAGGTAGTTATTTGCAATTTCGCCTTCAATAAAGGATTGCATTAAATGCTTAGAGAATTAATGCACTTATTTATATTTTGCTTTTTCCAAACAACTCTACTCGTTTTTCATCCAACAAACATACAATTATTAATTAGGATTTATTGCCAAACACCACCTTTGAAAAATAAGTTTTGCGAAACACCACCTTTAAAAAAAAAACTTGTAAATTCATACCTTTAAAAAAGAAAATTTGCCAATTATGACCTTTTTCGGTTCTTTTGACTAAACTCAAAAAAATTCCGATAAGTTGCCTATTTTCTAAAGTTCACATGTGTTTCATTCTCTCCAACTTTTCCCTCCATTTTATTTTTACTCTTTTTTCTTTCCCCTCTTTTACTTCTTAAGTTTCCCCCATTTTATTTTTCCTCCTTATGATTTTTTTTTCCATTCATTTCACTTTGCTTTATTTTCTCCCTTCTTTGCTTTTTTTTTTTTTTTTTTTTTTTTTTTTTCCCTCTACTTATTTATACAACAAAACATCTGGAAAGGGGTTTTTAGCATGCAAGTTTTATAATCCGGAAACATTGAGGCGTGATTGCAAATATTATATATGAATCTCGGGTGCAATAATTATATTAATAAAATTACAAAGTGAGTATAATCAAAGGTCTTTAGAGAACTCGTTTCACGCGGTGAGAGTTGAAGACTATTAATTTCAAAGAAAATTACCGAAGCAACCGAGTTAACCACCTAGTGACGTTAAAGATCTCACAATAAATTTTGTTGCGAATCGTCTTATATGATAATTTGTCTAATTAAGACACGTTTTATATATTAAGCTCATGTTGTTGTTGTTGTTGTTGTTGTCGTCGCATACGTAAATTTTCGATTTTCAAATTGAGTTAATAAATAAAAGTGATATGCATACGTAATTCACAATAAATATCGTTCAAATTTTATTCGCAAGCAACCATCAACAAAGCACATTGTTTCAACATTAAAGTCAAAGCAATAATGCACATGAAATGAAATTACATAAATACAAGACACATTCTTGAAAACATTACGATGATAAAACGAATACATCATATGGTTGGTTGCTTAACGGACGTAATATGATTATATACACGTCACACCGGGGCAGAAGCATTCTCCGCATCTTTGGCCTGTAACACAACATCCATACGAAATTGACTTGGTAAAATAGTCACTACTTTAACTACCTTATTACCCTTGTTTAATAACTCTCATCACTAATATAAAATTAATCGATAAAGAAAAACATATGGCATTTGATAATAATAATAATTAGTTCATGAGTCTATAAAATAAATTCCTAGTCTTTCAAAGCCGGTTTTTAAAAAAGAAAACTCATATCATATAAGAAGGTCTCAAGATAATTAATAGTTTTTACATGGTGAAATTTTCTCACAAAAAATATACGATATTGTAATTTATCATGTATGATTTTAGTACAATTGACATCATTGAACAATTAGAGTACTTGGAATAGCACTAATGTACCTGGAAAAGTAATATTGGAAGACCGTGAGGCATAAAAATGTCATTTGCTGCAAAATGAGACATTTTCACAAGATAAAGTATTTGAGTTATAATTAAGTTCAAAACACTTAGAAATTTGTTGGGATGTTTTCTTTGTGATACTATTAGTATACTGCTTTGCCTCTATTTATATAGATAGAGGAATATGTTAAGAATATTAGAATTATGATAAGAATGTAATTATGGTCACACAATTACCACCACAATTACTAGGAATCTAGGATTCAATGTAATTTATTTGTACTCTTCTATATTTAGAGTTTATATAATCCTCATTTGGAATAGTTTGTATGATACCATGTTAAGAATGATATATTCATAACGTACATTTACTTTACGATCACATTTTAAATCTTATATCAGCATAATTTTTTATTCAAATCTTATACCTACTTAGCTATTTGCACTCGTAAGTCATAATCTATACCATAACTCATTTCCGACCAAAAAAAATACACTGTTGTAAAGAATCGAATTGAATTTGTACCTATCAAAAATTATGCCCATGAATTGGTAAAAGGAGGGGCATATTTTTTGATGTATTGACGGATTATTTTAACAATTTGAAATAAATAAAATAGTTTGAAAATCAATTTTGTCAACAAATTGATTAGTGATTACTAGTGATAAGACTATTACGAAAAAATTGAGGTAAAATGAATTTCTAAAGTTAACATGCAATAAAACATTTGGTGTCAAATGGATTTTAAAAAATAAAATAAAAGGGTTTTTCCCAACTGTACCCATGTACTATTGGGTTTTTTCAACTGTACCCCTGCGTATATCGTATTTCCAACTGTACCCCTGAGTTTCTTTAATTACTCCCAACTGTACCCCTGAGTTTCTTTAATTTACCCAAAATCATACCTGAAATCATACCTGAAATTGAACAGAGGAAGGAAGGACCGCAAAAGTTCAACGATGAAGATGTTGCAGCGACGACGAACTGCAAAAGTTCAATAGCAAAAGGAAGGAGATGAAGAGAACAGAGGAAGGAAGGTGAAAGGGTTTCAAAGGGTTTTAAAAAAAATTGAATCAAAAGAAAGAAATGACGGTTAATAAATTGACTCAACTTCTAATTTACAACTAATCCTTCCACGTAGGCAAATTAAGCGCTCCACGTAGGCAAATTATGCATCCTAATTGGCATTTAACGGTGATAATTAACGGCTTAAGCATAATTAGTTACGGTTGGGAGTAATTAAAGAAACTCAGGGATACAGTTGGGAATACGATATACGCAGGGATACAGCTGGGAAAACCCAATAGTACAGGGGTACAGCTGGGAAAAACCCAAAAAAAAAATTTAATGAGAGTTGAATTTATGACCACTTAATCAACATTGTGAAGACTGTACCACTTTGCTAAGTGTTCATATATTAGAGTAAGTTTGAAGTGACTTGCCAAACAAGTGATAAGAATTAAAAAATCACTCCAAAAAGAAATATGATAACAACTTGATGAACTAGATGGAGTAATAATTTAGACCATTATAATGTCATATCAGCCTCAGGCTAATACCATCAATCTAAAAGAAATTAATTTTATTGGGAGACTGTTTACGTATGAAACGGTGCACTTGTTATATGTATTAAATTATTTGACAAATTCTTTTAAACGATTCACGCATGAAACAATTTCATTTTAAAATTTGTCATTTAAATGAGCGAAAAAAGGTTGTAGATATTTTTTTCTTTTTTGTATTATATATGAATCTCGGGTGAAATAATTATATTAATAAAATTACAAAGTGACTATAATCAAAGGTCTTTAGAGAACTCGTTTCACGCGGTGAAAGTTGAAGACTACTAATTTCAAAGAAAATTAGCAAAGCAACCGAGTTAACCACCTAGTGACGTTAAAGATCTCACAATAAATTTTGTTGCGAATCGTCTTATATGATAATTTGTCTAATTAAGACGGGTTTTATATATTAAGCTCACCATCATACACTTATTATTATTATTATTATTATTATTATTATTATTATTATTATTATTATTATTATTATTATTATTATTATTATTATTATTATTATTATTATTATTATTATTATTATTATTATTATTATTATTCCCTCCATTCAATTCCATTCACATCATTCACCTTTTTCACGTTTGCCAAGACACATGTCGGAATGGGAATAACTATAGTTTCGCATTACGAAAATTTATGGAAAATACGTATTGTTGTCGTACTCGTGAAGACGTATCATATAAGATCACACATGACTATGTTTTCATTTATAGATTACAAGATATTTCAAAAACGCTTCACTTGAATGAATAGTGCAAAATTTCTCTATGATGCCAATGAAAGTGAATGGAGGGAGTATTATTATTATTATTATTATTATTATTTATTTTTTTTTTTTTTTTTTTTTTTTTTTTGCAGAAAAATCAGTCGGCTTATCATTAATTCAAAAGAGAGAAATATAAAGCCATCGATTGTCCTACAAAGGAAGGTCAAGGCGACCACCTATCTAAACAACCTAGGAGAAAACCAAACGCGCGCCAACTACAAATCTAATGGACCAAGCTATTGCATTCGCAGAGCGACTACGACCACAAAAAATACGAAAATTCCTCTCACACCAAATCTCATAAATAGTGCAAGCCAAACTAACACGTAATCGACTTACACAGCCAGAACGACCTAGTCGACATAACCAACTAAGTTCATCTCTCAATCTCCTCGGCCTCCTATCAATGCCCATCTCTCGGAGAACCAACCGCCATACCAAACCGGAGAAAGGACAACAGAAAAAGAGATGAGGATGAGATTCTTCCGCAATGCAACAAAGAATACAACGATTAGGAATCGGCAAACCGCGCATTTTCATGTTATTATTATTATTATTATTATTATTATTATTATTATTATTATTATTATTATTATTATTATTATTATTATTATTATTATTATTATTATTATTATTATTATTATTATTACTACTATTATTTGAGGTCTACTCATCATTTGAAGCTTTCCACATTTAATTAGGGCACAATTTTGAGAAATGAAAGGGATTATGGTCTCATTTTTAGTGTTCCATTAGTGTCAATGTGAGGTCGATATAGTGATGTATAATTTATAAAATACTCAAATTCATGGGGATTTTCTCCTTAGTTTAATAGTGTGTGATACTTACATCTTATATAATGTTCTTTTGTCGCATTTTATTTTTCCTTTAAATATAACAAGTCAAATTTCTTTTACAATAATATATGATAATGAAAATATTGAATAATTACGACATTTTGAAGGGACATATACTACCCTAATTTTCATTATTCTCTTTCTTATTATTACTTTCAATAATACCATTGTTACTATAACACCCCGTGTTATTTTAACACATTATTATAAAAGAATTTAATTCCTTATATTAAATTCATCCTTTTTCCTTATGATAAAAATGCGTCTGAATTTTTTTCGCCAAATAATACTAAATTTCATAAGTCCAAATTTAAAATTTTTGAAAAATAAAATTTGTTGTATTATCTTTAGAATTCAAAAAGAAACACAATTCAAAATTTTATAAAAATCATCACAAAACTAATATCGCCTTTCAAATTTCAAAAAGGTTAAGTTAAGTTACTATTCATAAAAATAAAAGTAAAACCTTTTATTCATAAAATTCAATTTCGAACATTTTTGATTTTCGAATAAAAATGGACCCTTATATTTTTCCCGTCTTTGAAATTCAAGTCAACGATTTCAAACACGCAAATCAAAGTCAAGCCATCTTATCCTCTTCCATTTTTCTTCTTATTTTTGGTAAAGCAAACTTAACATCAAAATATATAATCATTTTGATTTTTATTTATAAATCATATTATATTAATAACTAATTACTATTTCAATTCTATTTTACTAACATTTTCACATAATATCGAAATTCTAAGTTATACCTAATTTAAACTAATAAACTTTTTGACGGTTGATTATAATTATTTAAATCTACAACATTCAACGAAAAAAATAAGTATTTCGACCTAGTAAACTTTTATTCAAAGTTTCGAGGATTTAAACCTAAATTTTTGTTTTAGTACCCTTTCGAAAATTTTATTTATTTTTATTTTCGACTTTATTTCGAAACACTATTTTAGGATCGTAACTTTTATTTCGAGACTTTTCGCGTGCGCGCAAATCGAAAATTTCGAAAACAAAAATCGAGCCCGATTTTTCTTGAAGTGGCCGACCTACTTGGACCTCGTAGTCCAAGATTATCCTCTTCCATTTTCTTACACACATGCATCTAAAAGACTTACTACACTTACACACCTACTTTGTGATGTGTCCTTTATTTATATACCTTTAGCCCCCTTATTCGTTAACGATTCTTTGCGTTTCCCGTGCTTTTACTTGCGTTTCGCTTCCTATTTCTCTCCGTTTTGGCCCTGCTGCGTTTTTATGTCTATTTTGTAGGTAAACGCGCTAATTTGGAGTTTAGGATGCTGGTCGGGAAGTTTCGTGAAGTTTCGTAAAGTTTCGTGAAGTTTTGAAGTGTTTCGAGTTGGTTCCGTGTCGTTTCGGTTGCGCACGAGCCACGTTTCAATGATTGAAGGTGTCCCGGGACCTTGGGACGGGATTTTAAGCTTACATAATCATCCTAGACCTTGTCCCTACTCCTAGGCTTTGTCCCTATGCCTTGGGACGACTTAGAAGTGAAAATAAACTAAGTACAAGAAGTGGCAAAAAAAGACACCAAAACTAAACACCACGGGATGGCGGTCCCGTGGCCAAGGGATGAGATGCATGGGTGGTCCCGGACGGGAATCATGTCCCGGAGCTCAGGGACGGGGTCGACTTTTCGTGTACTTAAATTGTTTCGTCTATTTGAAGGAGTTGCAAGCCTATTTTCGAGCCATACTTTTTACAGCATTTTTAGAACACTTTAAAGTACTTTCTCAAGAAATTTTAGGGTTCATACTTTTATACTTTTGTAATTTCAATTCCCGACTCGGATTGCTTTGGTTTTGATCATCTATTTCGGTTTTGTTGCTTGAATTCATCTTGATTGCTTTGGATTTTCTGATTGGTATTGTCATCTACTTCTCCCTTTTCATTATCATTTCAATATATATCGCTCTTGATCATGTTTTCATTTTTCTCCTTTGCTTTTGTATTCGTTTTCGCTATGTGTGAGTAGTTCTTTATCTAGGGAGAGAGGGTGATCATGGGTGAGTAGTCTAGGATGTTTTTGGTGATGTTTTGATTAGGGTCTTGCTTGTGGCTTTGGTTGTCTTGTCTTGATTGTGTTTGTTGATCCTTTGGCCAAGGATTAGTGAGCATTTTCCACCCTTAAACTTAAGAACGAAAGCCTAGTTTAAGGTAGGGCACAAGACTAACCATTAGGACCCTCGGTAGTAAGTAGCGAGAGCCCGTTACCGAGACCTAGAGGACGCTTAGGACCAAGAGGCCGAGCTCATTTCTTAGCACATGCGACTCCCGACTCTTTTCTGTCACCATCCGTTATCCTAGCTTTACCTATGCTATCCCCGACTCCCTAGACCTTTCTCCTGTAGTTTAAACCCCTATCTTGCGCTCTAGTTTTTAGTAACCAAACCTTTACTTGAACCGAGACTAGAATCTTTCAAAATAACCAACATTGCGACTATCTCCCTGTGGATTCGATCCCGACTTACCCTAGCTATCCCTTAGGTTTGTCAGGTTTATCTTTGACTAGGCGAGTGCGACTAAGCCTATCACTTTGTCATCATCATTTTCATTTAGCTTAATTAAGTTTTAAGTTTATACATTTTAAATACTAAATACAATACATATACAAGTTACTACCTTATTCATTTTTCCACACAAACACTTACAATATTTCATAAAATCATTTTTAAAATGTATATCTAAAATAAAATAAAATTTAATAGTATAATTAAATTTCTATAGTAATTATATATTTTGCGATCATTTAAAATCACTTTTAGCGAAAACTTTCGTTTTGAAAAATTTATCGACGTTCCTTAACTTTTAAATATTTTCTTCAATAGTAAATAAAATATTTTAGTCTTAAAATTTTAAAGTAGAGATATTTCGAAAAATCGTCGAACGCGCACACTTTAACTTTTACCGTCTTTCTTACCCGATTTATTTCGTAACGCGTTTTTCAAAAAACGAAACATTTTAAAAATATCGGGGGGACAAACTCTTAACCAAATAGTAATATGGACTTATGTGTTCAAAAAATGATGATTGCTTTTATTTCCTTTTTAATTAAACTTTATTTAATTAATTTAAAACTTAAACACCTAACTAAGTAATAAACTTCCTACCACTTGTTTCACAACTTACTAAGGACCAAACTTTAGCTCTTTGGCTCCTCAAAAATGCCGTAGGTTTCCTCCCTTTTTCCTCCCTTTGTTTTCTTCTATTTTCCTTATAAAACCAATTAAATAAAAACCTTAATATTATTCTAATAATTCCTAAGTATTACTAGTTAATTAGTGGGTCTTTTGAAGTTAACATTCATGGGTATTATGGGTGAAGACCATGGGTATTGTGGGTGAAAAATTTCCGATCTAAAATTTATTTTAGATCCCCGACGATTCACCATCTAATTTAAGGTGCCCCAGCACACTAGTTTATTTTCAAGTATTATGATATAGTTTGTGTTTGAAATTATAAATAAATTGTTATAATATGTATATGTTGATTTGGTGCTAATTTATCATATGTGTGTTTTGTATGTTTATATGAAGTATAATAAAATGATAATAACTAATAATTTTATAAGTATGTTGTTTTAGTTATTATGAAAAGCATGTTTAGTATCATTTTTATCATACACTTTAAAATGTTGTTTATGTGTGTTATTTATGTTTTTATGAGTTTTAAATAATTATAAGCATATATGAAATTATGTGAATATGTTAACAATGAGTTTAACGTAAAGAAAAATTGAAAATAAAAATATGCACATGTGTATTACTAGCCACGGTTTTCTTTCAATTTTTGGACCTATTTTTAGTTTTAATTTTTGTAAATAACATGTTATATTAGTTTAGATTAATTCGGCTTATTAGTAAAATTTGAGAAATTTAAATGATAATATGAAATTTTGAGTTTTTAAATATTTATATGAATTCATGTGTGTTCTTCATTTCTTCATGTGTTCTTCACTTGTTGTCCATATTTTGATTTATAATTTTTATAAATTTTTATTTAATCGTTGTTTTAATTCACTACTAAATAATTACAATACTAAATATATAAGTTAAACAAACTAAATCCTTAAAATATAAAAGTTAGAAATTTAAAGTGTTATTCATAAATGTAATAAAATGTTTAGTGAAAATTTCAACTTAGTTTAAATCACTTTAGTATAACTTAAATAATTAGTATATAAAAACTTTAAGTCAAAAACCGATAAATTAGAAAATGAAAATAAAATACCTAAGTATAATAAGTGCCACGGTTTTTAGGACCATTTTAGACTTAAAATAAATTTTGTCACTTTTTATTTTTATCACTAAAATAATTTAATTAGTTAAATAATGAATTATAAATAAAAACAAAAGGAAAATAAATGGATAAAATAAAATAAGGGCCCCGACATTTTCACCTAAAATGGGTCTATTTGGACCAAAAGGAACACTATGTCATTAAATTTGAATAGTTAATGGGATTAAATTTGTTTATAAAATGAACCGTTAATAAAAAGAATCGACGAAACCGATAAAAATAATGTTACATGTATTAAAATGAACAAATTCGAGTGCTACTACCTTTGCATAAATATGGACTTGGACATACGGACAAATTAAATGAACTACTACACATCGCTAAAAATGGAAATCGTTAAAAAAATTTAACTAAGTATATGACTAAACTTAACCGAGTTTTACTTTTAAAATATTTTTACAAATCACTAAATATAAAACGAACTTAACGACTTCGAAACTAGAAAATGGTACTTAGTAAATAAAAAGGATCTAATTACAAAGTATAAGAATACGTATAAGTATAAAAATACGTAGAAGTACAAAGTATAAGAATACGTATAAGTATGAAATACGTACAAAGTATAAAAATACACATACGTATAAAAGTACGTACAAAGTATAAAAATACACATACGTATAAAAATACGTACAAAGTATAAAAATACCTCGATAAGCGTGTCACGTTTTAAAAACCGTGATGAATAGTAAAATAATGAATAGTAAAATTATGAATAGTAACCGTGATGAATAGTAAAATAATGAATAGTGAAAATATTTAAAATTTACGAACGGACTCAAAATAAATATTTAAGTTTCCTATGTGCTTCCGTTTACCTGAAGAAATGTTAGAACTAAAATTTCATTATGCAAGTTCGACGATATCGATTAAAATGAACTATCGTTTAAATAATAAGAGAATGAGAATGAGAAAAGAAGTACTTGTTAAATACTCGGGCGTCTGCGATGTTAAACGCTATAGGGTCAGGGTTGGTAAGGTAGCCGCATATGGGGGACACTATCACGCTTATTAGGTGCTAGTGGTACATTTAATGGCTCTTTTAGTCGTTATTTAACGTGATTTTCGACCTGGGTATCGATTCGTTCACGGGCCCATATGAGGTAATGGAAAATGACCGTCCCATCCGAGGGATCTGTCGTAGTGTAATAGTCGCACCAATAGGGTGGTGTATGCATACAAAAGACAAGGGACTGATCCTCCTTATTACCTGCTTGATATCTTTAGCATTTAAAGTCCGTTGATGTGACCGGCACGCTATCGCGCGTTAACGTCTTTATGGTGTTAATGCATGTTTCCATCCTTACTGGTCTGTGGCTCATGGTGGATTTCATCTTAGATTATCCATGTTGTGTTGGATATTAGGTAGTTATTATGTACGTACTTAGTGTTTGATCTGATGTACGAGTCTGAGTAACTAGTGCACTTTGATAGGGAATCATATGGGTGATTTACTATGAGAGTACAAAAGCCGCTCTGTAGTCAAGACTCGTGAGTTTATATTACTATATGAATATAATTGAAAAGGGTCGACTACCCCGAATATGAATGAATTGATAATGCTTGTCCTCCATGATATGAATTGAGATGATCTGATGATTTAATTGCCATGCTAAATGAATTGTTTTATGTTATGTTATATGAACTGCATGATTGTATGTATATTTGTGTGGCTTAGCATGTGCGGGGCTGAAAAAGCTAATACGGGTTCATTTTAGGTACCCCGAGATCATTACTGAGGAGTATGGAGAGATTGCATATTTTATTTCAGTTTTCGAGAGATTGTAATTGAATGACCATGTTTATGTATAACTCGAATTATGTATTTTGAGTTGTAATACGATAACATCCGGTTTTGTTATATATATAAAGTACTTAATTAATTTTTCGCCTTGTTTAATTAAGTCACGAAAAATCGGGTTGTTACAGTTACTACGGGTAATCACTATAATAGAGTAACCATTATTAATCTCACTACCCACGTTGCTAGTAATTCATAAGAAATATCGTTCAAATTTTATTCGCATACGTAAATTTTCGATTTTCAAATTGAGTTAATAAAAAAGTGATATGCATACGTAATTCACAATAAATATCGTTCAAATTTTACTCGCAAGCAACCATAAACAAAGCACATTGTTTCAACATTAAAGTCAAAGCAATAATGCACATAAAATGAAATTACATAAATACTAGACACATTCTTGAAAACATTACGATGATAAAACGAATACATCATATGGTTGGTTGCTTAGCGGACGTAATATGATTATATACACGTTACACCGGGGCAGAAGCATTCTCCGCATCTTTGGCCTGTAACACAACATCCATACGAAATTGACTTGGTAAAATAGTCACTACTTTAACTACCTTATTACCCTTGTTTAATAACTCTCATCACTAATATAAAATTAATCGATAAAGAAAAACATATGGCATTTGATAATAATAATTAGTTCATGAGTCTATAAAATAAATTCCTAGTATTTCAAAGCCGGTTTTAAAAAAAAATAAAACTCATATCATATAAGAAGGTCTCAAGATAATTAATAGTTTTTACATGGTGAAATTTTCTCACAAAAAATATACGATATTGTAATTTATCATGTATGATTTTAGTACAATTGACATCATTGAACAATTAGAGTACTTGGAATAGCACAAATGTACCTGGAAAAGTAATATTGGAAGACCGTGAGGCACAAAAATGTCATTTGCTGCAAAATGAGACATTTTCACAAGATAAAGTATTTGAGTTATAATTAAGTTCAAAACACTTAGAGATTTGTTTGGATGTTTTCTTTGTGATACTATTAGTATACTGCTTTGCCTCTATTTATATAGATAGAGGAATATGATAAGAATATTGGAATTAGGATAAGAATGTAATTATGGTCACACAATTACCACCACAATTACTAGGAATCTAGGATTCAATGTAATTTATTTCTACTCTTCTATATTTAGAGTTTATATAATCCTCATTTGGAATAGTTTGTATGATACCATGTTAAGAATGATATATTCATAACTTATATTTACTTTACGATCACATTTTAAATCTTATATCAACATAATTTTTTTATTCAAATCTTATACCTACTTAGCTATTTGCACTCGTAAGTCATAATCTATACCATAACTCATTTCCGACCAAAACAATACACTGTTGTAAAGAATCAAATTGAAATTGTACCTATCAAAAATTATGCCCATGAATTGGTAAAAGGAGGGGCATATTTTTTGATGTATTGACGGATTTTTTTAACAATTTGAAATAAATAAAATAGTTTGAAAATCAATTTTGTCAACAAATTGATTAGTGGTTACTAGTGAATAGACTATTACGAAAAAATTTAGATAAAATGAATTTCTAAAGTTAACATGCAATAAAACATTTGGTGTCAAATGGATTTTAAAAAAAAAAAAAAATTAATGAGAGTTGAATTTATGACCACTAAATCAACATTATGAAGACTGTACCACTTTGCTAATTGTTCATATATTAGAGTAAGTTTAAAGTGACCTGCCAAACAAGTGATAAGAATTAAAAAATACTCCAAAAAGAAATATGATAACAACTTGATGAACTAGATGGAGTAATAACTTAGACCATTATAATGTCATATCAGCCTCAGACTAATACCATCAGTCTAAAAGAAATTAATTTTATTGGGAGACTGTTTACGTATGAAATGGTGCAGTTGTTATATATATTAAATGATTTGACAAATTCTTTTAAACGATTCACGCATGAAACAATTTCATTTTAAAATTTGTCATTTAAATGAGCGAAAAAAGGTTGTAGATATTTTTTTCTTTTTTGTATTATATATGAATCTCGGGTGCAATAATTATATGAAATTAAAAAGTTAGTATAATCAAAGGTCTTTAGAGAACTCGTTTCACGCGGTGAGAGTTGAAGACTACTAATTTCAAAGAAAATTACCGAAGCAACCGAGTTAACCCCCTAGTGACGTTAAAGATCTCATAATAAATTTTGTTGCGAATTGTCATTATTATTATTATTATTATTATTATTATTATTATTATTATTATTATTATTATTATTATTATTATTATTATTATTATTATTATTATTATTATTATTATTATTATTATTATTATTATTATTATTATTATTATTATTATTATTATTATTATTATTATTATTATTATTATTATTATTATTATTTGAGGTCTACTCATCATTTGAAGCTTTCCACATTTAATTAGGGCACAATTTTGAGAAATGAAAGGGATTATGGTCTCATTTTTAGTGTTCCATTAGTGTTAGTGTGAGGTCGATATAGTGATGTATAATTTATAAAATACTCAAATCCATGGGGATTTTCTCCTTAGTTTATAGTGTGTGATACTTACATCCTATATTCCTATGTAATGTTCTTTTGTCGCTTTAAATTTTTCCTTTGAATATAACAAGTCAAATTTCTTTTACAATAATATATGATAATGAAAATATTGAATAATTACGACATTTTGAAGGGACATATATTACCCTAATTTTCATTATTCTCTTTCTTATTATTACTTTCAATAATATCATTGTTACTACGGGTAATCACTATTATAGAGTAACCATTATTAATCTCACTACCCACGTTGCTAGTAATTCCCAAGAAATATCGTTAAAATTTTATTCGCATACGTAAATTTTTGATTTTTAAATTGAGTTAATAAAAAAGTGATATGCGTACGTAATTCATAATATATATCGTTCAAATTTTATTCGCAAGCAACCATCAACAAAGCACATTGTTTCAACATTAAAGTCAAAACAATAATGCACATGAAATGAAATTACATAAATACAAGACACATTCTTGAAAACATTACGATGATAAAACGAATACATCATATGGTTGGTTGCTTAGCGAACGTAATAAGATTATATACACGTTACACCGGGGCAGAAGCATTCTCCGCATCTTTGGCCTGTAACACAACATCCATATGAAATTGACTTGGTAAATTAGTCACTACTTTAACTACCTAATTACCCTTGTTTAATAACTCTCATCACTAATATAAAATTAAACGATAGAGAAAAATATATGGCATTTGATGATAATAATTAGTTCACGAGTCTATAAAATAGATTCCTAGTCTTTCAAAGCCAGTTTTTAAAAAAGAAAACTCATATCATATAAGGTCTCAAGATAATTAAAAGTTTTTACATGGTGAAATTTTCTCAGAAAAAATATACGATATTGTAATTTATCATGTATAATTTTAGTACAATTGACATCATTGAACAATTAGAGTACTTGGAATAGCACTAATATACCTGGAAAAGTAATATTGGAAGACCGTGAGGCACAAAAATGTTATTTGCTGCAAAATGAGACATTTTCACAAGATAAAGTATTTGAGTTATAATTAAGTTCAAAACACTTAGAGATTTGTTGGGATGTTTTCTTTGTGATACTATTAGTATACTGCTTTGCCTCTATTTATATAGATAGAGGAATATGATAAGAATATTAGAGTTACGATAAGAATGTAATTATGGTCACACAATTACCACGACAATTACTAGGAATCTAGGATTCAATGTAATTTATTTCTACTCTTCTATATTTAGAGTTTATATAATCCTCATTTGGAATAGTTTGTATGATACCATGTTAAGATTGATATATTTATAACTTATATTTACTTTACGATCACGTTTTAAATCTTTTATCAACATAATTTTTTATTCAAATCTTATACCTACTTAGCTATTTGCACTCGTAAGTCATAATCTATACCATAACTCATTTCCGACCAAAAAAATACACTGTTGTAAAGAATCGAATTGAAATTGTACCGATCAAAAATTATGCCCATGAATTGGTAAAAGGAGGGGCATATTTTTTGATGTATTGACGAATTTTTTTAACAATTTGAAATAAATAAAATAGTTTGAAAATCAATTTTGTCAACAAATCGATTAGTGATTACTAGTGATAAGACTATTACGAAAAAATTGAGGTAAAATGAATTTTTAAAGTTATGCAATAAAACATTTGGTGTCAAATGGATTTTAAAAAAAAAAATTAATGAGAGTTGAATTTATGACCACTAAATCAACATTATGAAGACTGTACCACTTTGCTAATTGTTCATATATTAGAGTAAGTTTGAAGTGACTTGCCAAACAAGTGATAAGAATTAAAAAATCACTCTAAAAAGAAATATGATAACAACTTGATGAACTAGATGGAGTAATAACTTAAACCCTTTGTCACATCAGCCTCATGCTAATACCATCAATCTAAAAGAAATTAATTTTATTGGGAGACTGTTTACGTATGAAATGGTGCACTTGTTATATGTATTAAATGATTTGACAAATTCTTTTAAACGATTCACGCATGAAACAATATCATTTTAAAATTTGTCATTTAAATGAGCGAAAAAAGGTTGTAGATATTTTTTTCTTTTTTGTATTATATATGAATCTCGGGTGCAATAATTATATTAATAAAATTACAAAGTGAGTATAATCGGAGGTCTTTAGAGAACTCGTTTCACGCAGTGAGAGTTGAAGACTACTAATTTCAAAGAAAATTATTGAAGCAACCGAGTCAACCACCTAGTGACGTTAAAGATCTCACAATAAATTTTGTTGCGAATCATCTTATATGATAATTTGTTTAATTAAGACGCGTTTTATATATTAAGCTCATCATCATACACTTATTATTATTATTATTATTATTATTATTATTATTATTATTATTATTATTATTATTATTATTATTATTATTATTATTATTATTATTATTATTATTATTATTATTATTATTATTATTATTATTATTATTATTATTATTTGAGGTCTAGTCATCATTTGAAGCTTTCCACATTTAATTAGGGCACAATTTTGAGAAATGAAAGGGATTATGGTCTCATTTTTAGTGTTCCATAGTGTTAATGTGAGGTCGATATAGTGATGTATAATTTATAAAATACTCAAATCCATTGTAACAGCCTGGTTTTTCGTGTCTTAATTAAACTAAGGCGGAAATATTAATTAAGTTCATATATTGCAAAACCAGCTGTCATCGTCTTACAACTCATTATACATAATAAGAGTTATAGATAAAACAGTGTTATTCGATTACAATCTCTCAAAAATAATAAAGAAAGCCTTCAAATTCCCTAGTGTAGATCGACAATTAAGCCTCGGGGTACCTACGCAATTAATAAGACTTTTAATCCCGCACACGCTAAGCCACATAACCCGTACCGGTAAACATATAACAATCACATAGACCAACGTAATTAAATCAGTATAGATATGCGTACAACAATGCAGTTCATAAAATGTAACGTAAAATAATTCATTTAGCATAGCAAATAAATCATCAAATCATCTCAATTCATAACATGGAGGACATAGCATTATCAATTCATTCATATTCGGGGTAGTCGACCCTTTTCAATTATATTCATATAGTAACATAAACTCGCGAGTCTTGATTACAGAGCGGCTTGTGTACTCTCATAGATAATCACCCATATAATTTCCTATCAAAGTGCACTAGTTACTCAGACTCGTACATCAGATCAAACACTAAGTAGCGGACATGATAACTACCCAACATCCAACGCAATATGGATAATCTAAAATGAAACCCGCCATGAGCCACAGACAAGTAAGGATGGAAGCATGCAAAACCCGACAAAAGCAAGGTCTGCGCAGTAGCGTGCCGGTCACATCAACAGACTTTAAATGCTAAAGATACCAATAGGTAAGAAGGACGATTCAATCTCTTATCTAATGTATGCATATACCTCTACTTAGAATCGACATAAACCTCGCTATTCAAGAGAGTATGCTTTCCTAAATTAAACGATTAATACCTATTGACAAGGTCCCCGGATGGGATGGTCATTTTCCGTTACCTCGTATGGACCGCATGTCGCAACACTTATAACCCTTTCAGGGGTGTATACGCCGCTTGCCTGAAGACTATGAGAGTCATTAGATCGCCTCAGTCAGCACTGAGAGTGAAAGAGTCCCCATATGCGGCTACCTTACTAACCCTGACCCTATAACGTTTAATATCGCAGACACCCGAGTATTTCAACACTTACTTCTTTTCTCATTTTCTCGTTCTCTTATTACTTATGTGGTAGTTCATACTAATTAATATCGTCGAACTTGTATAATGAAAATTTAATTCTAACAGTTCTTCAGGTAAACGGAAGCACATAGAAAACTTAAATATTTATTTTGAGTCCGTTCGTATACTTTAAATATTTTTAATATTCATTATTTTACTATTCATCACGGTTACTATTCATCATTTTACTATTCATTATTTTACTATTCATGACGGTTACTATTCATTATTAAAATAAAATATCCAGATATTTTCCTATGTGTAAAACTAGATTTTCATTTACTAAGTATAAATTTGATTTCAGGGTTGTTAAGTTCATTTTGTACTTAGTGATTAGAAACAATATTTTAAAAGTAAAACTCGGTTAATTTTAGTCATACACTTAGCTAAATTTAGTGGCTTCCATTTTAAGCGATATTGTCGTTAGTTTATTTAATTTGTCCATATGTCTAAGTCCATATTTAAGCAAAGGTAGTGGCACTCGAATTTATTCATTTTTAATATATGTAACATTATTTTTATCAGTTTCGTCGATTCTTTTTATTAACGATTCATTTTACAATTAAATTTAATCCTCTTAACGACTTAAATTTAATGACTTAGTGACGAATTCATTTTGATCAAAATTGACCCATTTTAAAGTGGGAATGCCGTGGCCTCTTAGCCCTTTAACATATATATTTTTTTCTTTTGTTTTCATTATAATTCATTACTTTAACTAATTAAATTACTTAAGTGATAAAAATAAAAAGGGACAAATTTATTTTAAGTCCAAAATTTCACTAAAACCGTGGCCTAGCTAATACTTAGGTGTTTTGATTTCATTTTCTAATTTTATCGGTTTTTGACTTAAAGTTTTTATATACTAATTATTTAAATTATACTAAAGTGATTTAAGCTAAAATGTAACTTTGATTCAATGTTTTATTTTATTTGTGAATAGTATTTTTCAACACTTTAAATGTCTAAATTTTAGTTTCTTAATGATTTTATTTATTTAAATTATATACATACTAATATATTCACTAACTAATGATATAAAACAATAAACAACAACAAACATAAAAACATTATAAATCAAAATATGCCAAATTATCAAGAACACATGAAGATCATCAAGAACAATAACACACATGAATTTCATATGAACATCAAAAACTCAAAATTTCATAATATCATTTAAATTTCTCAAAAATTACTAATAAGCCTAATTAATCTAAACTAACATAACATGTTATTTACAAAAATTAAAACTAAAAATAGGTCCAAATATTGAAAGAAAACCGTGGCTAGTAATACACATACACATATTTTTATTTTCAATTTTTCTTTACTTTAAACTCATTGTTAACATTTTCACATAATTTTATATATGCTTATAATAATTTGAAACTCATAAAAACATAAATAAAACACATAAACAACATTTTAAAGTGTATGATAAAAATGATACTAAACATGCTTTTCATAATAACTACAACAAACATACTTATAAAATTATTAGCTATTATCATTTATTATACTTCATATAAACATACAAAACACACATATGATAAATTAGCCCCAAATCAATATATATATATATATATACATATATATATATATATATATATATATATATATATAAATATATATATATATATATATATATATATATATATATATATAAAGCAGAGATCTGTCTGAACTAAAGTTTCGATATTTAACTGCATTTAACTAGTTCATAGAGCTGAAATTCTACGCAGACCTATCTATTCAAGCCCAATTATAAAATAAAAAAAAAAGACCACTGCCTTACAAACCCTACCACCTAACTTTAGATCCATTCATCGCTTCTCTATCATCCCCACCATCACTCCACTTACGGTTACATCAATGACAACCTCACCGACATCTCACACCGGAGTTCACCACCGGCTGCGGTGAGTTCATTCTTCTCAGAAGCAGCACGGTCAACTTTAAGCCTTAACTTTGCCACTATACAACCTTATTCACGTCAATATTCTTGTTCGACACGCTTGGTGGAGCACGAGGCGAAGATGAAGCAGACGACGGCGGCGGTGCGGTGGGCGTCGGTGGAGAAGGTGATGTCGGAGTTACAGGCGGTGCGCGTAGGTCGACGAACAGGGCGGTGGATGTCGACGGAGTCACTCGTCACGGCCATCTACTGCTCGCCGAAGTGTCACCTGAGCCACCACCGGTGCACCATAATCGACACTCACAATCGATGTGTCAGATCTGACCTTGGTGACACAGTGAGTCTTATGATATAATAATACGAAACCACCTGTACCGGATTCGTTAATGGTGTGCGCATCGGCGAGTGGTAAACTGGTAATTGTACTTTTGTAGTGCATTTGTTTTTGTTTTGTTAAACTTAGGGTTTTTGATCGAGCCTTTTATGTCGTCGATTGGATACATGCGGTTTAAATTGATGCTGAAGTGTTGAACTGATTGATTGTGACTCCATTGTTGAAACAATTATATGTTCTTTTGTATTATGTTTTTGCTTGAATTAGGTTTACGATGTAAGTTGTTTAATTTGAATTACTCGTAATTTGATTGATATAGTGCAACGAATATGTTAGCGGCAGTGAAATCATTTTGATTAAATTGCCTCATAAGAGAATCTGTGTCGATTTTGATGAACTTCATCGTTCAGATGGCAATTTGAGACTTTTTCGTGCTCATAATTTGTCTGCTGAGATAGAAATTTGTTTACGGTGGGAGTGTTTTTGGCGTTTGCTGATGGTCGTTACACGAAATACGAGTCCGGTTACACGAAATACAAGTCCGGTTACACGAAATACAAGTCCGAATACACGAAATACAAGTCCGAATACACGAAATATAAGTCCAAATACACGAAATACGAGTTTAAATACAAGAAATACGAGTCCGGTTACGCGAAATACGAGTCCGGTTACGCGAAATACGAGTCCGGTTACGCGAAATACGAGTCCGGTTACACGAAATACGAGTCCGGTTACACGAAATACGAGTCCGAATACACGAAATACAAGTCCGAATACATGAAATATAAGTCCAAATACACGAAATACGAGTTTAAATACAAGAAATACGAGTCCTAAGCTGAAATACGAGTCCTAAGCACGCGAAATACGAGTCCTAAGCACGCAAATCTGAGTCCTAAGCACGCGAAATACGAGTTCGGATACATGAAATAAAAGTCCAAATACATGAAATATAAGTCCAAATACACGAAATACGAGTTCAAATACAAGAAATACGAGTCCGAATACATATTATAAAAGAATTAATAATACTTAAAAAAAATAAAAGTATTTTTCTTAAAAATCATTTTAAATACATTAAATTTACTTGTGGTTACATTAAATTCATTGTTAGATACATTAAAAAAGTTGAGGGAAAAAAATGTATGTACAACTATAAAAAATGTAACTGGAGTATTATATGATGTATCTAGCACCTGTAAACCTAGTTCGTACGGTTCGTAACGAGAGATAGTTCGTACCAGATCCCACCTCTATATATATATATATATATATAGATTTGGGATTTGGTGCGCACCTCTCTTCTCGTACGCACCCTACGCACCCCACTTAATACCACCCCACTTAAGTTTTCTTTCTTTCGACTCCACTCCACTAAAACCCACTACTTCACTTTCCACTCCACTGAATCCCTAATTCTTCCTCAAATTCAATGGCAAATTCCTCAAACTCCACTTAATTCTTCCGTAATTCTTCCGTAATTCCCAAATTCAGCAACAATCGTTTTCGTCCTTCTTCCTGGTAATTTTTTTCCCGTTATTTACTGTTCATAGATTCTTCTGTGTATCTGATTTTCTTATTTGTGTATCTCAATTGATAATGATTGTTTCCAAATTTCGTGCTCATGATTTTCGTTTTGATTTCGGCAATTTTTTGAATTTCCGTGCTATGTTTTCTGTTTCTGAGTTCATAATTAGGGTTTCCAATTTTGTGTATCTGATTTTGTCCAATTTGTGTATCTGATTTTCTTATTTGTGTATCTCAATTGATAATGATTGCTTCCAAATTTCGTGCGCATGATTTTCGTTTTGATTTCGGCAATTTTTTGAATTTCCTTGCTATGTTTTCTGTTTCTGAGTTCATAATTAGGGTTTCCAATTTTGTGTATCTGATTTTGTTGAATTTGTGTATCTGATTTTTTTATTTGTGTATCTTAGTTGATAATGATTGTTTCCAAATTTCGTGCGCATGAACTTTTTTTGATTTCTGGAATTTTTTGAATTTTCCTGCTATGTTTTCTGTTTCTGAGTTCATAATTAGGGTTTCCAATTTTGTGTATCTGATTTTGTCGAATTTGTGTATCTGATTTTGTCGAATTCGTGTATCTGATTTTCTTATTTGTGTATCTTAATTGATAATGATTGTTTCTAATTGTTGTGCTATGATTTGCTTTTTGATTTCTGTTATTTTGTGCATTTCTGTGCTATTATTTGTCTTTCTGAGTTTATAATTTGGGTTTTGCAATTTTGTTTAATTGATTTGTATATTTGTTTCTGTTTAGAAATTATGGACAAATCATTGACCGAACTTTCTACTAAAAGGAAAGGTCCAAATCTAGATAATGAAGGTAGAAGAAAAAAACCATCTACTCAATTACCTCCTCTTCCTTGTTTACGTTCAAGGATGTCTCCTTGTGGTTTATATAAATTTTTGAAAGAAAAAGCTTCAGAAAAACAAATTTCTGATATTAAGGAAATGGGTTTTGGTAGTCTTTTGTATCTTCAAACTGATATGGTTCCTGGAACTTTATGTCACTGGTTAGTTTCTAATTTTGATCCATATAAATGTTCTTTGATGAATGGTCTTCTTGAAATTGAAGATGTAGATATACATCTAGCAGTAGGTGTTCCAATAGGTAGTAAAGTTGTTGTAGAAGCTGGGTTTTCTGATAAGTCTCAAGAATATCGGGTTGCTGTTGAAAAGTGGATGTCTCAGTTTAATAAGAAGGGAAAAGAAAAAGTGGACACAAAAGATATTCTTGACAAAATGACAGAACAAATTCATGGTGGTGATGAATTTAAAAGAAACTTCATATTGTATGTTGTTTCTACATTTTTGGGTGGAGTGAAGGGTAGTATTGCAAGTATTAAGGTTTTAAAGTCATTGTCTAATGTTAATGACATCCCAGAATTTAATTGGTGCCAGTTTACTCGGATGAAACTTGTCGAAAGTGTAATTTCTTGGCAGAAAGAGGAGGCTAAATCAGAAGGTGTGAAAGAGAATCTGTTTAGAGGACCTATTATGGTGTTATTATTTATATACCTTGATCGAGTTGAGTTCAAAGTTAAGTTTATTAGTCGTTCCTTCCCAACTATGGCTTCATGGTCAAAAACTTTGATTTCTGATCGTATTAAGGAGGAAAAAGACTTAACTCAAACTTTTGGTCGAGGTAAAGTTCGTGATAGATTAGTTTTGAAAGATCATCCATCTACTGTTGTTGGTAATCAACTGTCAAATGAAGATCCGGTTTTGAATGTAACTAAATTACATGATTCTGTTGAAGATCATAAGAAGAAATCCAGGCTTTGTGTAGATAAACTAGTTGGAGCTGCTAAATCTCTTGCAAGCTCTTTTCAAGATTTCAAATATCTCGCTAACGGTCATTAAAGAGCTTCTGATTCTCTTTCTTTGTTTCCAAACTTGTTTCAATTGCTGATGCTATGGTGGAAGGTTATAACTCATCACAGAGTATGGATGATTTAGTTAGGGAATCAAACCTTGGTGATGGTGAGACTAAACAGCAAAGACCATTGAGTAATGAACAACAAATGCCATCAAGTGGTAATGTTGTTCATGATGGCAATTTAGATTCAATGAAATCCGAAGATGCTTGGGATGATGAGACATTTTGGGCTGATGAGAAAGTGTTGGAAGCACTTTTTGCATTAAATGATGCATATCAGCCTATTCCCTCTTCTTCTATTCCTAAAAAGAAAAATCAGAAACCAAAAAAAGAAAAACCTGATCCTGATATTCCGAGCTTTAAATTATTATCTTCTTCTGATGATTCTTCTCAAAATGTCAGTTCACAAGAGTTGGTGATTCTTCCTAATCCGCCTGAAGTTTCTGTTTCTACTGATAATGTTGTGATAAATGCTGATACTTCAAATAAGATTTCTACATCTGCTGTTTTGAGGAAATTGCGTTGTCCTTCTTCAAAGGAATTGCCTTCTACTTGTTTCCCTCTTCTCTCTGTTGATTCTTTTTCTACCCCTCAATGTGATGAAAATCACAATATATTCGATTCTGAAATTCCTGCTTCACCTCCTAAAGACTGTTTGTTATCCCCGACGATAGTTTCTCCTATTTCTTCTTTGCCTCCTATTGAAGAATGTAATCCAATTCCCATTATATTGGATTCACGTTCTGAAGATTTCTTGCTGCCTCAGCCCATTGTTTCTAATGTTTCCTTAGTACATCCAATTGAAGAACGCAAGCAGATTCCTAAGAGAGTTATTGATGTTGCTGCGGTTTTCAAGTCTCCTTACCTTCAACGAAATGTTGATATTTTGTCTGAGTTAACAGTAGCTGAAAAAGAAGTTGCAGATTTTGTTTTTTCTGATCAAGTTTCTGAAACGTAAATTATCTGTTCAATTTTTTTTGTATCTTATTAACTTATTTGTGTATTTAAGTTTTGTTTTTGTGTTTCTAATAAGTTATTTGTGTTGTTTTTTTTTTTTTTTTTTTTTTGCAGCTTTCTTGTTTATGAAAGCAAATCATTCTTTGCTTCATGTGGTGATTTGAAGTCAATGTTTTCAACTGAAAGACTATCTGAAAATTTACTTAACTGTTGGTGTGAATGTCTTAATCAAAAAGAGTTGTTGAGATCTTGTAGTTCTCCTTATCGTCTATTTCTGTCTACTTCAGACAAGGTTGTTAAAATCTCAAATATTCTGGAATTTTGCAGTTTCAAATTTTTGTGTTAAAATCTCAAATTTTTGTGTTAAAATCTCAAAGCGGATTTAGGACTCAATGACTTTCTCAAATAAGTTGGGCTTAAAAGATCTTATCTATATATATATATATATATATATATATATATATATATATATATATATATATATATATATATAGAGAGAGAGAGAGAGAGAGAGAGATAAGTTATATCAAGTCAATGGCTAAGGGAAAGTCATCAAGTTAGAATCCACGGCTTACATTTTAACCAAAAAAAAATTGATTTTAACCAAAAAAATTTGCATTTTAACAAAACAAAGTGAATTCCAAAAAGTGACGGCCGGTTGACCGCCTGACAAAAAAATTTTGAGACCAAATCTCAGTCTTTGGTTAAAATGCAATTTTTTTAGTTAAAATCCATTTTTTTCCGGTTAAAATCTAATATTTGGGAGAATCTGAAAATCTTGACTTTACGACTCAAAATATTTAGCTGACTTGCTTGAACCTCATTATATATATATATATATATATATATATATATATATATATATATATATATATATATATATATATATATATATATATATAGTAAAGTTATATAGAGTCCACATATAGAATAGAGTCCTAGAGTCCTAATCTAAGCCATTAGATTGTGAAGATCAACGGCTGAGATTAAATCTCAAAAGGTCGCCATATTCTAAGGCGAGCTGACAGAAGTTGATGCTTGAGTCCAAAATCAACAATTTCATTTTTTTCGTTTGGAATTTCATTTTTTGTCGTTGGAATTTCATTTTTTCGATAATGAATTTTGGACTCTAGGACTCTAATTTTTGTGGACTCTGAAGAACCTATTTCTATATATATATATATATATATATATATATATATATATATATATATATATATATATATATATATATATATATATATATATATATATAGGTTGAGTTCCTAGTAAGAACACTACCTTTAGTAAGAGCAGTAAACAGTTAAGGTACATTATAAATATACGTAAAATACATTCGTTTAACACATAAAATACATTTTGTGAGGTACATTATAAATATATATTAGGTACATTTAAAAATTAAGAGTTATATTTGAAAAGTTTGGGTACATTTCAAGTTCAAAACTAAAATGTACTTTTAGTATAGTGAAAATGTACCTTAAAATTTGAAAGAAATCTTCAATTTAATGACAATTTACCTTCTAAATTTTAAAATGCGTATCAACTATTATTCTTGACTAACCCGCACGTTAAATTTAAAATGTACCTTATGTGTATTAATAATGTATTTTGACTGTTCTTACCGTTCTTACCAAAAGGACTGTTCTTACCTGATCTTATTCCTATACATATATACATATATATATATATATATATATATATACATATATATATATATATATATACATATATACATATATATATATATATATATTATAACAATTTATTTATAAATTTCAAACATAAACTATATCATAATACATGAAATTAAACTAGTGTGCGGGGGCTCCTTAAATTAGATGATTATCGTCGGGGATCTAAAATAAATTTTAGATCGGAAAGTCTTCACCCGTAATACCCAAGTTCTTCACCCAAAATAATCCAAGAAGTTAGCTCCTAATATACCCACTAATTAACTGGAATTACTTAGGAATTTTTAGAATAATATTAAGGTTTTTATTTAATTGGTTTTTGGAGGAAAAATGAAAAATAAAAGGGAGGAACAAGGGAGGAGATGCTACGGCACTTATGGAGCATGCAAGGGTTGATTTTTTTTTTTGTCTTTGAAAAAGTCTAAGGATAAGTTAGAGTAACTTAGGTGATAAGTATTAGGTTTTAGTTTTATTTAAAGTTTAATTAAATGAATTAAAGAAAACATACTCATCACATTAAACCATTTTAGTCCACATTACTATTTGGACATAGAAAATGTTCCCCCGATGTTTTAAAAAATTTTTACGAAATAAATCGGGTTTAAAAAGTCGGGCGTCAAAGATGGTAAAAGTTAAAGTGTGCGCGTTTGACGATTTTTCGAAATATTTCTACTTTTGAATTCTAAGACTAAAATATTTATTTTACTATTCAAGAAATTTTTCAAAAGTTAAGGAAGTCGATAAAATTTTTAAAACAAAGGTTTTCGCTAAAAGTGATTTTAAATGATTGCAAAATATATAATTACTATAGAAATTTAATTATACTATTAAATTTTATTTTATTTTAGATATACATTTTTAAAAATGATTTTATGAAATATTGTAAGTGTTTGTGTGGAAATGAAGACAAGTAGTAACATTTGTATTTGTATTGTACTCCCTCCATTCACATCCAAAGGCATCGGTTGCTTTATCACATTTGTCGAGGCGAATGTCGGAACGGAAATATCTATAATTTCACACGATAAAAAAATCTAAAAATTGGATATGATATAGTACGCATAAAGACGAATAAAACAAGATCACACACGATTATATTTTCACTTATAGATTGTCGGGAATTTCAAAGATTACCGACACATATGAATAGTGTCAAAAAGGCAAATGATGCCTTTGGATGTGAATGGAGGGAGTATTTGTTATGTATTAGTTATTAACATGTATAAACTTTAAATTAAAATAAGCTAATAAAAGTGATGATGAAAATGTAGGTGTGTAAGTAAATTAGACTTTGTGTAAGTAAGGTAGAATGGAAGAGGATAAAACTTGGACTAAAGAGTCCAAGTAGGTCGGCCAAAATAAGAAAAATCGGGCTCGATTTTAGTTTTCGAAATTTTCGATTTGCGCTCACGCGAAAAGTCTCGAAATAAAAGATATGATCCTAAAATAGTGTTTTGAAATAAAATCGAAAATAAAAATAAAAATAATTTTCGAAAGGGTACTAAAACAAAAATTTAGTTTTAAGTCCTCGAAACTTTGAATAAAAATTTACTAGGTCGAAATACTTATTTTTTTCGTTGAATGTTGTAGATTTAAATAATTATATTCAACCGTAAAAAAGTTTATCATTTTAAATTAGGTGTGACTTATAATTTCGATAATTTTCAAAAGTGTTAGTTAAATAGAATTGAAATAGTAATTAGATATTAATATATAATTATTTATTAAAAATAATCAAAATGATTACTAAACTTTTGATGTTAAGTTTGCTTTTCAAAAATAAGAAGAAAGTGGAAGAGGATAAGATGGCTTGACCTTGATTTACGTGTTTGAAATCGTTGACTTGAATTTCAAAGAGGAGAAAAATATAAGGGTCCATTTTTATTCGAAAATCAAAAATGTTCGAAATTGAATTTTATGAATAAAAGGTTTTACTTTTATTTTTATGAATAGTAAACATAACTTAACCTTTTTGAAATTTAAAAGGCGATATTAGTTTTGTATTGATTTTTATAAAATTTTGAATTGTGTTTCTTTTTGAATTCTAAAGATAATACAACATGTTTTATTTTTAAAAATTTTTAATTTAGACTTAAGAAATTTAGTATTATTTGGCGAATAAAATTCAGACGCATTTTTATTATAAGGAAAAATGATGAATTTAATTTAAGGAATTAAATTCTTTTATAATATTGTGTTAAAATAACACGGGGTGTTACATCCATGGAGATTTTCTCCTTAGTTTAATAGTGTGTGATACTTACATCCTATATTCCTATGTAATGTTCTTTTGTCGCATTAAATTTTTCCTTTGAATATAACAAGTCAAATTTCTTTTACAATAATATATGATAATGAAAATATTGAATAATTACGACATTTTGAAGGGACATATATTACCCTAATTTTCATTATTCTCTTTCTTATTATTACTTTCAATAATATCATTGTTACTACGGGTAATCACTATAATAGAGTAACCATTATTAATCTCACTACCCACGTTGCTAGTAATTCACAAGAAATATCGTTCAAATTTTATTCGCATACGTAAATTTTCGATTTTCAAATTGAGTTAATGAAAAAGTGATATGCATACGTAATTCACAATAAAGATCGTTCAAATTTTATTCTCAAGCAACCATCAACAAAGCACATTGTTTCAACATTAAAGTCAAAACAATAATGCACATGAAATGAAATTACATAAATACAAGACACATTCTTGAAAACATTACGATGATAAAACAAATACATCATATGGTTGGTTGCTTAGCGGACGTAATATGATTATATACACGTTACACCGGGGCAGAAGCATTCTCCGCATCTTTGGCCTGTAACACAACATCCATATGAAATTGACTTGGTAAATTAGTCACTACTTTAACTACCTTATTACCCTTGTTTAATAACTCTCATCACTAATATAAAATTAAACTATAGAGAAAAACATATGGCATTTGATGATAATAATTAGTTCACGAGTCTATAAAATAAATTCCTAGTCTTTCATAGCCGGTTTCTAAAAAAGAAAACTCATATCATATAAGAAGGTCTTAAGATAATTAATAGTTTTTACATGGTGAAATTTTCTCAGAAAAAATATACGATATTGTAATTTATCATGTATAATTTTAGTACAATTGACATCATTGAACAATTAGAGTACTTGGAATAGCATTAATGTACCTGGAAAAGTAATATTGGAAGACCGTGAGGCACAAAAATGTCATTTGCTGCAAAATGAGACATTTTCACAAGATAAAGTATTTGAGTTATAATTAAGTTCAAATGTAACAATCCGGTTTTTCGTGACTTAATTAAACTAAGGCGGAAAATTAATTAAGTCTAATACATGCCGGATGTTAATTAAATTACATTCAAATGGCATAGGATACAAATATATATTACAATCTATCAAAGAAAACAAACGAAACATCCTAATCGTCCCGATAAATCCTGAGCCTCGAGAATTGCCTGCAACGGAGACAAAAACACAAAATAGGAGGATCTCCCGCTCAGAGGCGAGAAGTGACTGTTCTAACCAACAACCTGTAAACCAAAGTTTTGGTTTATTTAACCTATGATTAAAAGTAACTTGGCAGCACTAAACGCGTATCACTACCGCAGCCCCTTATATTAATAAAATTGGACAAATAGCATATAATATCAGTTCTCACATATAGATATTTAAATCTCATACAACATGATAAACAAAACTTAAAACATATCAATTAATAGAACACGATATACAACTTAAATATCATTTCAATTCATATAACATCGTAATATATGTAAAACTTAAATCATAGCAATCAAGATATATGCATAAGTCGTAAATAATTCCATAAACACATAGTCGTGGACAATCATGCAATATCTCATATAGCACGAGGGATAGTCGACCCTTTTCATATCACAATATTAATAAAACTCACGAGTCTTGACTATAGAGCGGCTCGTGTACTTTCATAGTCAATTACCCATATAATTTCCTATCAAAGTGCACTAGTTACTCAAGCTCGTAGATCAGATCAAATACTAAGTAGCAAATATTATAACTACCTAATATCCAACGCAAACTGGATAATCTATCACACGTCAACAGATGGATCTTCGTTAGTAAGGCGGAATCATGCAGACCTTATAAGCGTCCGCGCAATAGCGATCAGGGCCGACAAAGCGGACGTGTCTGACAGGCTAAGGATATCTAAGGTAATAAGGATGGCCAAATTCCTTGTCTAATGTATGCATACACCACCTATCGAGGATCATACTTATTCGCTATTCAAAAGGTATTCACCAAGAAAAATTCGACTATCACCAAAGACGGGTACCCCCGGTTGGGGCTGGTATTTTCCAATTACCTTCTATGGGCCCACGGAAATATCAATGTTGCCCTATCCCTGAGGTTGTATATACCGTGTCAAATAGCAATCTTAAGATCGTTAAATAGCCTTGGGCAACTCTGGGAGGGAGCCCAAGTCCCCATAGACAGCTACCTCATTAACATCGAAAACAAAAGTCGCAACATGGCAGACACCTGAGTACTAATCATACAGCGTTATAATCGAAGGGTTTAATCTCATGTCAGGCCGTGCCTTTGAACTCAAATCCTAAGTTGTCGAAGGAATATCGAGTATGAGGAATAACTCGCTCATTATCGGATTCAACCCAAACAACCGCAGAGAGTCTAAGGGTTCCCAAGTTAGAGCGGACGGTCAAAATGAA
This sequence comes from Dianthus caryophyllus, assembly GCA_023091065.1. NCBI lineage: Eukaryota > Viridiplantae > Streptophyta > Magnoliopsida > Caryophyllales > Caryophyllaceae > Dianthus > Dianthus caryophyllus. Next base: position 13,397,880 of record CM041523.1, on the reverse strand, counting down.
GTCAATAATAGGTCAATTCACAAGGGTGGCGCGACAATTATTCTAAATATGTGACGAGAGTTTACTTTAAGTATTTAACTCTCAATTCATTATTTCTTTTATCGTTCATAACTCAGGTGACAATTCTTACTAATTATAACATCGTCAAACTTGTATAAATAAAGATATATAGTTCTTCAGTTAACGGAAATCACATAAGATTCAACGTTAATATTTTAACATACGATTCAATTTTTATATTCTATTTTACAAATCAAACGTGAAATCTCAAAAATAAACATCGTCAAACTTTGAACTAATTAAAGTCAACGTACGACAATTAAACGTTGCACACGCTAATCATATTTAGTATATTATATATTTTTATACATACATTTGTTTTCTCTTATTAGTATGAGATAAGGTTGATTTATATGTATCACTTTTAAACTTATACGTATTAGTATTTGATATTTTAGTAATTAATAATAGATCCTTTAAATATGATTTAGTTTCGTTTAGATTTTAATTTAAGTATGTTTATGATTAGTGATATAAAGACTTTTAACTTCCGTGTTAATTCATAATTTTTTTATAGATTATTTACAGAATGAGGGTGTTTTGCGATTTAGTATTCATAACAATTATTTTGACTTAGAAATATTACTTAAACGATATTTGACAAATTTTAGTATTCTTGATAAAATAAAATATTGTGACAATTAGTAAAATTTCTTTTAATTAGGTGAATGATAACTCGATGGTGGAATTTTATACGGAGTATATTTTTATATCTTATTAATATTTAATTAGTTACTTTTCTTTCATTTCTTTATTTATTTAAACGCATTTATAAATTCGTATGCTCTATACATTTAAATTTTATAACACAAGAACTATTTAGGAAGTCGTCTTCTTTAAAGTATATTTCAGATTTTAATGATCGTATTCAATTTTATAAGTTTTTTTTTTTTCTAAAAGTAAATGTTTATATATTAATTTTATATAATAATACTTCCACTTACATATTATTTCATTTATGATTTTTATAACTTAAATTTTCTACTTAGTCATTTTACTTTATCTTTTTAATAGAGCTATCATTTTAACACTTTATCTTTTTGTTAAACCATATTTATAATACAATTTCTAACTTTATTCAACAAAAGCTTTACTTAGGATTATTTTATATTTCGAAGTACTTTATTTTCTTTTTATTATTTAAACTAAATGTTTATTTAGTATATTTTAAGTTCCTTGTAAACTTTATAGTTTTTAAATAAAGTAATCTTTATATTAAATGTGATACATGACATTTTACATGACATTTTACATAACTATTTATCTTAGAAATTTTATACGAGTAGCAATCAATTTATATTTTTACCTTTAAATTTATTTAATACTAATTTAAACTTAATACTCTTTTTATTTAACTCTTAATTTTTAGTTGTGTTTTATTTAAACCTTTTTAGTGCCGATAAATATTTTATTTCCATAAATATTTTATATTAGTTTAATTTATTTACTTTAGTTATTTTAGTAATATTTTTTTTAGTCTTATTTTATATTTGTGATACTTATACTTTATATATTTTAATTTACACATAACAAACAACTTCAACATGATAATATTTCATATAAATTCAACATTAATTCAACAACACATTTTTCACTCAAAACATATTATCACAAATCAGATAAATATCATATTTCACAATTTAATTCAACGTTATATTATAACTAAAATTAACACCCAATTTCATACTATAGCGTATTATACAAAGTTATTAAATAAAATGAAACGGGAATCATACGTGCCTAATGCATAACTAGCTCACTTTGAATCACAAAATTAAAATTAAACCAAAGTGTTAAAGTTAGAGATTTTTGAGAAAGAATCGAGTCACCTAATTTGGCTCACGAACAGAGGCCTCCAAAATAAAACCCGATTGAATAGGTAGTATTTCAACCCCAAAAACAAACTGATTTCCAAGCACAAAAGCATCGTCACAACTCCGAGGCAGCAGCTCAAACATGGACGGGAACGGATCGTTCATGATGGGTTAGGAAGGAAAGTAAGTTAGAAGCGAGAACGATTAAGTCGATATAATAAAAGAATAGAAACGTTAAACTGAAATCGAAATGAGCTGATATAACATAGGATAGAAAATGTTTAACTGAAATGGAAAGGAGCTCACCGATAGAAAAGAAGGCAGCCCCGGTGGTCTCGAGTCAATGACGGCAGTGATAAAAATCGACAACAAACCACAGTAATTCCTCACGGTGGTGAGCAAAACAGAGGAGAGCGAGGGAGAGCAGATAGCACGGCCCACAACAAAAAAACTCCAATGACGGTGCCGGCGACGTGGTGGCTGACACGGTGGTCAGAGGTCGTCGGTTTCCGGCGAGACAGAGATAAAGAGTGTGAGTGATAGGGAGGAAAATAGATTTAAATGGAGAACGAAAACAGCAAAATAAAATGAGGGATTTACCGAGGTGGCCGGAGCTGCTCCGGTGAATCTCCGGCGAGAGCTAGGCGAGAGAGAAAAGAGAGGTGTCAAAACAGAGAGGAAAACAGGGGAGAGATAGAGAGGAAGCTCGAGAAGAAGAGCAGGTGAGACCTGAGGCAAAGCACGGCCATGGTGGCCGTCGGTGTAGTTGACTTCGGTTCCAGCGGCGGTGGTGAGGCTCCAGGCATGGTGGTTACGGTGGACTGAGGTCGGAGCTCCGGCGACGAAAATAAAACAGAGGACATAGAAGGGCGAAAGGGAAGGGCCTCGTGGTGGTGGTTGTCACTGTTGTTGGTGACGGTGGCCTGAGCAGGGGCGCAAGTGAGGGTGGGTGTTGGGGGTTCCAGGCGGCTCGGTGGTTGTTGCCGTCGTGTTGTTTGTTGTCGTTGTTGTTGGTTGTTATTGTTGTTGTCGTTGTATTTTGTTATTGTCTGCTTGTTTATTATTATTATTATTATTATTATTATTATTATTATTATTATTATTATTATTATTATTATTATTATTATTATTATTATTATTATTATTATTATTATTATTATTATTATTATTTGATGTTGTTTATGGAGAAATAATAAAAAAAAAATAAAAGGTGAGGAAGAAGAAGAAAGAGATCAGAAAAACAAGAGGGAGATGAGGTGATATAAGGATAAGACTAAGGGAGTGTATAGAAGAAGATACAAATAAAAATCTTATCAAATGAGTGGAGGGTAAGGTATAGACGACGTGGGTTTGTACCATCCAAAGAATTTTGGTCCATTTTATTTACTCTTTTCATAACCTTTTATATATACAAAATATTTTATACTTTAAATTATTTGTTTTAAATTTTAGTTTGATTATTCGTATTATAAAATTTATAGTTCTAAAATATAAATGTATAAAAGTTGTCGGTTACAAATTGTATTACAGTCACACATATTTTCAAACGGCAAGTTTATTTGCAAGATACATTTCGATAAATTTATATTTTGTTCCATTAATAATAATTTTTAAGATGATGTGCAAATTCATTAAATTGAATAAAACCATTTGAATCAAGGTTTTAGTTTGACCAGAATTTTAGGAATAAAAATATAATAACGATTAATATAAAAGAAATCAAGAAAGTTTAATTAGAAATATCTTGAGAAAGTTTATTCAAACGAAATTTTTTTTTCAGTCGCGTTTTCTAAACAAAGGGATAAAAGTTGAATTATATAAATTTTAAATTTAATAATTTAGTTAAAATAATTAATTACGGTTAATAAAACACGGGGTGTTACATCAAAACACTTAGAGATTTGTTGGGATGTTTTCTTTGTGATACTATTAGTATACTGCTTTGCCTCTATTTATTTAGACAGAGGAATGTGATAAGAATATTAGAATTAATATAAGAATGTAATTATGGTCACACAATTACCACCACAATTACTAGGAATCTAGGATTCAATGTAATTTATTTCTACTCTTCTATATTTAGAGTTTATATAATCCTCATTTGGAATAGTTTGTATGATACCATGTTAAGAATGATATATTCATAACTTATATTTACTTTACGATCACATTTTAAATCTTATATCAACATAATTTTTTATTCAAATCTTATACCTACATAGTTATTTGCACTCGTAAGTCATAATCTATACCATAACTCATTTCCGACCAAAAAAATACACTGTTGTAAAGAATCGAATTGAATTTGTACCTATCAAAAATTATGCCCATGAATTGGTAAAAGGAGGGGCATATTTTTTGATGTATTGACGGATTTTTTTAACAATTTGAAATAAATAAAATAATTTGAAAATCAATTTTGTCAACAAATTGATTTGTGATTACTAGTGATAAGACTATTATGAAAAAAATTGAGGTAAAATGAATTTCTAAAGTTAACATGCAATAAAACATTTGGTGTCAAATGGATTTTAAAAAAAAAAAAAAAATTAGTGAGAGTTGAATTTATGACCACTAAATCAACATTATGAAGACTGTACCACTTTGCTAATTGTTTATATATTAGAGTAAGTTTGAAGTGACTTGCCAAAAAAGTGATAAGAATTAAAAAAATCACTCCAAAAAGAAATATGATAACAACTTGATGAACTAGATGGAGTAATAACTTAGACCATTATAATGTCATATCAGCCTCAGGCTAATACTATCAATCTAAAAGAAATTAATTTTATTGGGAGACTGTTTACGTATGAAACGGTGCACTTGTTATATATGTTAAATGATTTGACAAATTCTTTTAAACGATTCACGCATGAAACAATTTCATTTTTAAATTTGTCATTTAAATGAGCGAAAAAAGATTGTAGATATTTTTTTCTTTTTTGTATTATATATCAATATCGGGTGCAATAATTATATTAATAAAATTACAAAGTGAGTATAATCAAAGGTCTTTAGAGAACTCGTTTCACGCGGTGAGAGTTGAAGACTACTAATTTCAAAGAAAATTACCGAAGCAACCGAGTTAACCACCTAGTGATGTTAAATATCTCACAATAAATTTTGTTGCGAATCGTCTTATATGATAATTTGTCTAATTAAGACTTGTTTTATATATTAAGCTCACCATCACATTTTTTTTTTTTTTTTTTTTTTTTTTTTTTTTTTTTTTTTTTTTGCAGAAAAATCAGTCGGCTTATCATTAATTCAAAAGAGAGAAATACAAAGCCATTGATTGTCCTACAAAGGAAGGTCAAGGCGACCACCTATCTAAATAACCTAGGAGAAAACCAAACGCGCGCCAACTACAAATCTAATGGACCAAGCTATTGCATTCGCAGAGCGACTACGACCACAAAAAATACGAAAATTGCTCTCACACCAAATCTCATAAATAGTGCAAGCCAAACTAACACGTAATCGACTTACACAGCCAGAACGACCTAGTCGGCATAACCAACTAAGTTCATCTCTCAATCTCCTCGGCCTCCTATCAATGCCCATCTCTCGGAGAACCAACCGCCATACCAAGCCGGAGAAAGGACAACAGAAAAAGAGATGAGGATGAGATTCTTCCGCAATGCAACAAAGAATACAACGATTAGGAATCGGCAAACCGCGCATTTTCATGTTATCAATTGTAGTTAGCCCGTTTGATGCCGCTAGATACGATATGAACATGTGCTTTGGTAAGATAGAAGCATCTCAAATCGGAGAAAGCCACTGTTTTACCGAAGAACGGGAGCGCAAACCGTCGTAAATTTTCTGAACCGAAAATAAACCACTAGAGACCGAGAACATGGAGCGCACCTCCTCAACATCCTGGAAAGCAGCCAGTATATCATCACGAACAGAGAGAAGATTGCGCCAAAGACCATGACATATCAAGCGACCCACTGAAACGACCAGAAATCAGCATTCTTAAGCACATAAAGACGGACCCATGAACTCCAAAGGTTATCCGAGGTATGTAATTTATGAATCCATTTCGAATAAACCGCTTTATTCCAGCTTAAAACCTACTTAATTCCAATACCCCTTCTCGCCGAGGACGAGATAGGGAAGCCCAACTTTTATACACAACCCGCGAGTCACTACCCCATAGAAACCGGAGACAAATCTGACAAATCTTCTTAGCAATACCCTTTGGAAGTAAGACCGAGGTACCCCAAAAATTGTGCAAACCAAAAATAACCGAATTGATGAGTTGAATCTTCCCAGCATAAGTGAGTTTGTGACTCGACCAATGATCAATTCTCTGACGTATCTTCGTGAAAAGTGGATGGAAATGGATAGCAGTAAGCCTGGCAGAATGAAGAGGTAATCCAAGATAGCGGAAAGGAAATTCCCCTTTTGCAAAACCCGATAATGAAAGGATTTGATCTTGAATTACTGAGGGAACACCACCAAAATAAATATTTGTTTTAGAAGAGTTAGCTTCCAAACCAGAGAAAGAAGCAAAACTGTGTAAAATATCCGCCACAGCCAGAACGGATGGAACATCACCCCGGGGAAAAAAAAAAAGAAGATCATCTGCAAACGCAAGATGAGTCAAGTTCAACTTACTGCATTTGGGTTGATAAGAGAAATTAGAGCGCGGGAGCAACCGAAGCATCCGGGAGAGAAATTCCATACTCAGAACAAACAGAAATAATAATAATAATAATAATAATAATAATAATAATAATAATAATAATAATAATAATAATAATAATTATTATTATTATTATTATTATTATTATTATTATTATTATTATTATTATTATTATTATTATTATTATTATTATTATTATTATTATTATTATTATTATTACTATTATTATTATTATTATTATTATTGTTATTATTATTGTTATTATTATTATTATTATTATTATTATTATTATTATTATTATTATTATTATTATTATTATTATTATTATTATTATTATTATTATTATTATTATTATTATTATTATTATTATTATTATTATTATTATTATTATTATTATTATTATTATTATTATTATTATTATTATTATTATTATTATTATTATTATTATTATTATTATTATTATTATTATTATTATTATTATTATTATTATTATTATTATTATTATTATTATTATTATTATTATTATTATTATTATTATTATTATTATTATTATTATTATTATACTCACATCACGCTTATTTAAATGTTCTTTTGTCCATTTAGAGTCTAGCCTGATCCGCGTCCTGCTTCGTTTGGCATGAGCTTCGCATTTGCATTACAATTAGCTCGTTTACATTAACAAGGTCTAATTCAGCATTCCTAAATTCCTAAATTTAGGCCCGGTGGCTAAATCCCCCCTTTAGCCTCCTCTTACACAAAATATAGCCTCACGGGTTATCTTATTTCACAAAATGCTACAAAATACACCTTTTTCACATTTTCGGGTCTCGGGCTCAGAACCGAGCCCAAACCCGCCTTTGGCCCTCACTCCAAAGCCCTCAACCTCCAAAATATCTTAGGAAGCCCTCAGCTGTTTTCTTGACGTACAAGTTCGAGATTATACTGTATCTTTTCGAGATACAATCAAACCGGAATTAGGAAACTGGACTTAAAACCACACTAACAAACCGCATGACCTTATGCGGTTTAGGGCCCAAACCGCATAAGCCTATGCGGTTTACCTGGCCAACCGCATAAGCCTATGTGGTTTGCCTGCCTGGTTCTATCCCGAGATTTCCTATTTTCTCCGAGGTTTTTAGTATATATACCCCCTATACCCGACCTCATAAGAGGATTTTCTCTCATTTTACAATCAACACTCTCTCAAAGCCTCACGCACTCAAATCCTTGAGTTCAGCACACCATCCCGTGTTGTATTCATCCTTCTTTTAAGTTCAAGAAGCGAAGCTCTGCCCAGATCTGAAGCGCCAGGACCAGGTAGGTACCGATCCACTTGGATCAAAGCTTTTTCTTATTTTCTATGGACTAACAAAGGGGACTACACTTTAGCGCACCCCCCCCCCCCCCCCCGGCTTTGGCATCGAGCGCGCTTGCCTTCCAAGTGTTCTTATTACTTCGGGTACACACCATATCCGATGACACGTCAAAGTCGCATAAGCAGCCGACCATTCTAAAATGAACCAATGGACAATTGAACGTTTATTTTATTTGCATGCGTCTAGCAACCCTTTTTCTTTTGCATTAAATCAACTTAAACAATGAATTCGACCTTTAACTGAACCGTTTTCGTTAACAAGTTAAACATGCTAAACTGAGGGTTTTAAACTATCTTTTTGCATTTGCATTTGCATTCTTTTACATCTTTGTCGTACTTGTACGTAGCGATAACATTAGCTCAAATATCATCTTCCATGGATTGTTCTAGGTCTGTAGAGGCTATTTTTACATAGGCTTTTCTAAAAGGTTTTCATAAATCATTAATTGAATTAATCTTTTTTAAAGTACCCTCACCCCGAATCCATTCTGGTTTCACTGCCTTAGATCTAGGGTTGTCGGCGTGCTCCAAAATCTAGGACATGTCTTTAGCTTAGGACATGATAGCAGGTTCCTAATTTCCGCGATAATTAGGTGGCGACTCCAAACCAGTTTTAAAGGTTTTTCTAACTTAATCTTTTAACTTAGCACGCCCTTATGCAAGACGCCGAGTTGGGTCCCCCTCGATCCCGGGTTCCACAGTTTGGCGACTCCGCTGGGGAGAATTTATTTTTAAAACTTAAAGCTAGCCTTTTCTTTTTAAAAATAAAGAGGTGAAACTTTAAAGCCTTGAACAATCCATGTATACATATTTGAGCTATGCACATTCGTTTAGAGTCCATTCCTTTTGGAATCTAGGCAACCTTTGCACCCTCGAGAGGTGGTTCCCACACGCAGGCTTGTCCACTCGATAAAGCACGTGCCGGACTAACTTTCCTCTCGCCCCTCCACGGCTTGCCGTAAACGGCTATCTCGACCGCCCCAGTGCTCCCTTTAGAAAACCGCACGCCACGGCGTGAGGAAATAAAGGGGTTAAGTATCTGCCAAAGCGTACTCGAGGTAGTTGGAGGTGTACCCGACTGACCCATTCACCCTTTGAGTCATACGTACGAGTACGAGGCTATGCACTCCATGGTCTTTTTCAAATGAGCAATTGCATTCATATCATCGAAAACTCGCTTAAGCTTTTCAAAGATAAACAAACCTAACATCTAACAAAGCTAACACTTTCTAAACAAAACTATCGCGAATTTTTGAAATAAACGTTTTCAAAACTCTCTTTTACAAAACAAACAAAAACCCAAGCAAGGAGCAAAACCCGAGCTCGCGGATTTCACTCCCTAGGTCATACGGCCTAGCTCACATTTTAACATCCTCGACTCGACTTATGAATCACTCTCGAGTCGAATCCTTACTCTTTTTACACATCCGGACTCGAGCTCACCTCGGCAAATCGCCGATACTAGTTCGACGGGTGCAAACAAAATCTTTAACATCGAGACGAGATGTGCGCACACATCCTCGTCTCAAAAGCTTCCCTTTAGCTAAAACTCTTTCGAAAACCTTCTTTTTCAAGCTTAAAAGGTCTTTCTAAACGAAGAAATGAGCTAAAAATGAACGCTTAAAATGAACGTTGAGTCTAGCAAGTCTAACTAGATACACGTCCCACAACCTAATCCTTTTTCAACATCCTCGACTCGACTAGCTAACCACTCTCGAGTCGAATCTTCTTTATGCATCTAGGTTCAAGCCCTTAATGATGAACCGTTAATATGGGCTCGACGGATGCAAAGCAAACACATTTTAAAATCGAGACGAGATGCGCGTACGCGCTCTCGCCTCAAAAGTCTTCCTAAGCACAATATCATTCCTAAAACAACACACTCTCATTTTGGAAATAAACTCTTTTCAAAAATCTTCTCTTTTTTTTTTTTTTACAAAACAACAACACACTCTCATTTTGGAAATAAACTCTTTTCAAAAATCTTCTCATTTTTACAAAGCAAGCTAAACACTCTCATTTTTGAAATAAGCTCTTTTCAAAAAGTTTCTCGCTTTTATAAAACAAACAACTACATTCCCATTTTTGAAACAAACTCCTTTCGAAAATATCCGTATTTTTACAAACAAGCAAAGCTCTTTCATTTTGAAACAGTCGCGTTTCAAAATTCTTTCAACTTCTCGAAGTTCTGGGTCGAACCAAATAGTCCTCCACTATTTCGATTTAACCCACTAAGAATTATTCACAAATCACTCGGGAATAATCACCACATTCCCGAATATTCTCTTAACACAAGTGGAATACATGGCCCTCGGCCATCGTAACCCATTCATCTCAAACCATTTTCATAAAGCAAAATCCAAGAATCTCGTAACATTATTGGAGACTTTTTCATTCTGAGCGGCTCGCGACCCTTCACTCTTTTGAAATAATATTTTTCAAAATTTCCGTGTCAAATCAACTAGTCTATACCTAGTTCGATTCGACCCAATCGCAAATCTCTTCAGCCGTCCAGGAATAACTACCACATTCCCGAGACCTTTCAGAATGTCAATGGACTACATGACTCACGGTTATCGTACGCCCATTTCTAGCAAAATACTTTTCAAATAAAACACTTTACAAATCTCTTTGGGCCAAACGACTCAAAGTCGACTCGATTCAGCAAAGATCATCTTTTTCAAGCAAACAAAACTCGAGAATGGCCAAGCCCAATCTCGTGGACTTTTCATCGGACCAAATGATTCATAACCATCTTGGCCCAAATACTCATGTGGACGTGTAAACCCGTCCATATCCCACCTCAATATCTTGGACCCAACTAGCCTATCGCTATCACGGGTTCACTCCAAGAAATTCTATCACAATCTGCAACAGGCCCACAACGACATACCGTCAACTTGGGCCAATCGCACTCTTCAAATATCGAGTCAGAAACGTGTCAACACGTCTTTAGCTCAAACCTCTTTCAAACTACTTTCACAAAATCCTCATCACATTTTTGAAATAACCTTTTTCAAAAATCCTTCCTTCGAACCAAATGGCCCATAGTCATGACGGTTTGATCTAGACAAATAGTCTCTTAAAAACACCCGAGAGTAATCACTTTATTCTCGTGACATTCCAAAACATAAATGAATTACATGACTCACGGTCATTGTAACCCATTTATTGCCAAGCATTTTCAAACCCGAGAATGATAACCCGTTCTCGCGGACCTCTTCTCGAAAACAAATCTAGCGGCTCACGGTCGCTTAACACCTCTTTCAAAATGAACATTTTTGAAATCCATGGTTCAAATGGCCTATCGCCATTTTGATCCAAACATCTCTCCGGGAATGAACTAACATCATCTCACGATTTCTTCACGATTAGACGAGGTGGCGCACAGCCGCTTCGATCTAACTCTCTTTCAAAACCAGCTGTATGAAAACGATCATAACCGTTTTTATCACATTTCAAACACCCTTGATTCGGATAGCCTATCGCTACTCCGAATCGACTCACATTTTCACCGACAAACCGCTAACACGGGCTTATCGGATTCGATTTCAAAACGCCTTTTACATCAAGCCAAAGTGTGACAACACATTTTTGCTCAACAAAACATCCTGCTTTTCGCCGAAAACAAAACTTTTGCAAAATCAAAGTCAAATCTAAGTATGCGTGAACCGAGTCCCGACGCGAGCATCAACCACATCCGAGACATGTGCGTCTCGAGCACCCAGCGAAGAGTCCATCAAGGCGCCACCGACGATCTCACGGATCTCCTCAAGAAATTCGAGTCTTTTCAATACCGGTCGAGTTTTTTTTAAGCTTTGAGTCAATCTTTGTCAGTCTAGGGCAATCGAGTCTCCGACGTACGACATTTTTTAACAAATCGATAAAGGAATAAGTTTGCCTACAACCCAGCTCCTTTTTTACACACTCTTCCCATAAAAGACACAATTTTTCCACCAACAAACATTGCATCCCAGGAACAGCTATCCTAAGGAGGTCTAGGCCGGGTACGAAGGTCCAAGTCAACAACTAAATCAAAGACACAAAGACAAAGAAGGCTCTCAACGACTAAACACCTAAGGTTCACTAGTCTGCTTGTGGTCTACTACTCCGCTACTTTTGGAGGAGGATCCATTAATTTGGAGCTCCACAGTGATCATAAATTTGATCGCGACCTGAAGTACGAGTATTCCTATATCGCCCTCCGCGTACTCGATCGCGTGCCTAATAAGAAAACGAACTTGTCAAAGGAGCCCGGCGTGGTAGACACACGATCACGAGTGACCACCGAGCCATAGAGTTTAGCAAGGTCCGAGCTCAAGCCCAAGCCACACAGGACGTGAGATATTCTCAAATCAAACGGGAATACAAGGAACAAAGATCAAAAACCAAAGTCACCAAAAAGGAAAAGTCTCAAAACTCCGAAATAAGGGGCAAAACAATTAAGCAAAAAGCTTAGAAGTCAAAAAGCTTAAAAGTCAAAAATCTTAGAAATCAATAAGCGAGGGGCCAGAGCCCCAAGGGCAAGAAGTACCGACGCCCAGAAACAAGTGGCCAAGTCTTTGAAATTACAAATTGAGGACTCGACACAAGCAACAAACAGCCTAGATCGACTGAGGAGAACCCACCCTTAAGATGCAATGTATCGAGGTTAAACACATAACACACTTCCTGGACCGGCGGGTCCTTAAACACGCACCTTTTTACAAAAAAGAATACCTCTTGGACCGGCGGGTCCTTAAACACGTACCTTTCCACAAAAAAAATATACAACTTCCGAGCCAGCATGCCCTTAAACGTGCTCTTCGGAACTAAGCTAAGTTTGATTCCGTACCCACGGATACGTAGGCCGCTCTCCCGAGCTCAACCAACCTTTTACAAAAATCCACAAAAATATTCCCCGTCCAAAGCTCCCCAAGCTAAGGATGTGTCCACAAAAAATCCACAAAATCGAAGGCAAACTGTTTCTTTACCGATGCGTCTAAAACAAATGCGTCGAGCCAAAGTTGTCATAGGCTTAGGAGTAGTACTTTGCTTTTTCGTCTAACCTTGTTCATTTTACAGGAACAACAGCATCCCATCGCAGACAAGCACCACTGGGGGCTCCAACAACGCACATGTTCCCGAATATGGCATCCATGCAACCGTCGAGTCTCGAGTCACGCATACGATTCGTCTTTGTTTTTCAAAGTTTTCGGCATTTTAAGCATCCCATAAACATCGACTCACATATCGAGTCAATCCTCTTCCAATCAAACAATTTGGCGATATTTAAACCGCTTCTTTCAAAACTTTTCAGCTTTAAAACCGCTCCCACGGGGCGAAACACTTTTTCAAATTAGCTAATCACCTTTCAAAACTAACTCAATTTTGCACTTCACTTTTGCAAAAAGACACCCGTTCGCACAAACAAAATGTATCTTTCGAAAATGTATCTCAAATCTTTAACTCACCACTCGAGTTAACATACTTTGAGAAAAAGCATTCTTCGAATTTAACTCACTCGAGTTAACACATTTTGAGCGAAAGCACTATCGAACTACGCCGGTTTGATTCCACATTCGTGGATACGTAGGCAGCTTACGCAAAGCACAACCGAATCAAGCACTACATCCCACTCCGTGTTGTCATGGGATTCCACCGAATTCTCATCTTCGACAACTGGGGGCTTTCCAACCTTCGCACCCAAGTGACCCTCCACGGTTTTCACAACTCTAGCTCAAGCTCACAACGTCAAACACTCTTTCATCTTGCATGAAGCCTTACAACCGACATTTCAAGTGTTCATTTTTAAAGCTCATTTCGACAACTAAAATGAATCTTTCACAAAAATGATTTTTCAACAAAACATTTTAATCCAAACATCCCAATCGGGAATCATTTCACTTTCAAACCCAAGCCTACTAACTACGCAGGTCCACGAAAGCACAATACAGCACGGAAGCGAAAGACGACAAAAAATCAACTACAAAGTTCAAGCCAAGCTACAACAAACGGTCATGTAATGATGGGTTCACACAATCCTTATTACACAAGATCACCAGGACAACTAAGGGTGAAGACGACGGTACTCGTCAAAGCCACGCTGAACCCGAGCCATCTCAGCACGACTCTGACACAGCTAGATCGCCTGTGTAACACCCCGACTTTTCCTAATATTAATTATTCGTCTCAATAATATTCGTATTTCATTTCTCTTGATTTTCTAATTTTTGGCACGAGAAAGTCGGTTCACCTGTCACGTGGAATAAGCGAGACCGTAGTCAAAACTTAAAAACGATGTCATTTCCTCATACGGACTCCGATTCAGGCGATTCAAAAGGCTAAACTGCGTTTTTTTTCGACGCCGTCGCAACTGCCAGAAAAAAACAGAAGAAACCCGCGAGTGACCCGCGAGCAGCACTGTTCTGTGCGCGTCGTTTGCTCTTCGATCCGTGACTTATTTTAACCTATATTATACGTATTACAACTTCTCCTAAGCCCTAATTGCTTCACTATTTCATAATTCAATACCCTAAACATCAAAGCCCTCTCTTCTCTCTCCTTAATCATCATCAAAATTCTCTCAAAACTCCATTAAAATCATTCAAGCTTTCTTCTTTGAAGCCCTAATTTATTTTCTATTCAATCTCTTTCGGTAATCCTCCAATTCTCTATCGTTCTAGGTTTATTCTTTATAGTTTTTATATTATTTTATGTGATTTATATTGTATGCTTATATTGTATGTGTTTTTATGTGCCCTAATCTTGGAGGAGGCCAATTCTACGAGGAGGACACGATTCTTATCGACGAGGAGGAACGCTAATTTGGTTTTGGAGCGGTAAAAGGTAACTAGGTGTAGCCTTAGTGATATTTTGACTCGTGTGAGACCATATGATTGATTGAGGATGATTTGATTGTTGTTAAGTATGTAAAGCTATGAACTTTGGGTTGATTGTGCTATGAAATCATGTTCTTTGGTCTTATTTGTGTTGGTCTCACACTAATATGTCTTATGGAATGATTTGGGGTGATTGTTATATTGAATTTGGGTTATGTTGTTATTGAGTTGATTAAAGATGATGACTTTGGGTATTATGATGGTTATTTTGGATTACTATTGAGTTCTTGTGAGTGTTACTCCGTATTTAACATGTTATTACATTGTTGGTTATAGTTGATGTTGAAATTGGATATAAAAGGGTTAGTTATGTTGTTAATAAGTTTGAGGTGGATGTTGGGATGATTTGAGTCATAGGATACTTGAATTGATGTTGACTATTATTTGTCTCGAGGTTGAATTGACTTGTTTGTATGCTTGAGTTGAGTGTGCGTACGGGTACTGTTCTGGCACGTACATGAGGAGTTACAACGTCTTTTGTAGGACGGTGCCGCCTGTCGTGGGTTCTTATCCATTTTGTAGTGGCTCTGAGACTACGGTTATCGAAAGTCCTTTTGTAGGGGCGCCACTCTTTTGTAGGGGTGGTTATTGTATGTCCACACTCTTTTGTAGGGGTGTGCTTGGCCAAGTTTAGACTATTGTTCGAGGCATTTTTTAGTGCCACCATAGGGTCGAGGATCTTTTGTAGGGTCCGGGTGTTTTGTAGCGCCCAAGACTCGTGCTTACTCTTGCGATTGATTGTTGATTGTTGTTGTGCATCACTTTGTTGATGACATTCAGATTGTTGATTATTGACTGTCACTTTGTTGATGACAGGTTGAACTCGGATTACTTAAGTTGAGCTTGATTAACTATATTGAACTAATTGTATTTGGGGTTGTATGGTTTGTACGATGGTTGATTTGTTTATACTTTGATTATAGGTCACAAGTTGAGTTAGTTGATTATTGGGTTAGCTTGAGGATGACCTATATTGGTTGTGCATTTGGGTTGTATTGTTGTTTATGTTGATTATGTTGAAATAGGACTGGGGAACACCTAGTTACTCCCCACTGATTGTGGCTGTTACTTTCTTTGTGACAGGTTAGCGCGGGTTCGGGATTTGAAGTGTGAGAAGCCGTGAGGATTGACCCCGTAGCTAGCTTTTGTTGAGGAACTTGGATTAGACTTGTTGGTTTAGACTTGTTAATATTTTATTTCTATCACGTTTTGGTTAAGGATTGTAAGGGGTATTTACTCCCCACTATTAGGCTTCAAGGCCTACCTCTTTATCGTTGTTTAGCTGTTTAGTGGGTGACGACTCGGATTACACGGTGTTTCCGCCACCGTGGTCTTCATTTCATTTTCATTTTATCTTTAAAATCCTTTTATTTCTTCATTTTAATTTATTGGAAAATCCGGGTTGTTACAGTTGGTATCAGAGCGAATACGCTCCCAACTCTCTTAGGTGAGTGAGTAGGATTTGACTTAGCACACCGAGTGAGAGCGTTGGGTAGACACATTAGGGGATTGCGTTGTATGCGTTTGAGTAGTTTCTTGAAGTGGCATGCTTAGTCAAATGCCGCTATCACCTATGCTTTTGTGTTGCAGATGACCAGAAACGGAGGAGGAGCCAACAACGACTTGCAATGCATCCGCCGACTCAAGGATGCTATAGTGATACTGGTGCCTCCATTGCATTCATTTTCCCTTCATTGATCGATCAAACTCAACTTACTTCCTTTATTTCCATATACATATTTCTCATTACTCTTTCCGCGTGTGAAATAGTTCCATGTTCACTCCTATTTGAGGATGCCCCTACTTCTTCTGGGAAATCCATCCTAACTCCTCTCTGCGCGAGATTAGGTCCGACCGAGTTAGGTGTCTTTTTGGGGTATGCGGGGTTCGATGGAGTTGACTTAGGCTAGGAGAGCTACCCTATCATTAATGGGGTGAGTGGAGTTGGTCATTCTTAGAATAGCAACCATAGGAGGTATGTCTTTTTCCCATTCGTCATAGTATCCTTTTGTTCTCAAGTTTCGAGGACGAAACTTCTTTTTAGGTGGTGAGATTGTAACACCCCGACTTTTCCTAATATTAATTATTCGTCTCAATAATATTCGTATTTCATTTCTCTTGATTTTCTCATTTTTGGCGCGAGAAAGTCGGTTCACCTGTCACGTGGAATAAGCGAGACCGTAGTCAGAACTTAAAAACGATGTCATTTTCTCATATGGACTCCGATTCAGGCGATTCAAAAGGCTAAACTGCGTTTTTTTCGACGCCGTCGCAACTGCCAGAAAAAAACAGAAGAAACCCGCGAGTGACCCGCGAGTGACCCGCGAGCAGCACTGTTCTGTGCGCGTCGTTTGCTCTTCGATCCGTGACTTATTTTAACCTATATTATACGTATTACAACTTCTCCTAAGCCCTAATTGCTTCACTATTTCATAATTCAATACCCTAAACATCAAAGCCCTCTCTTCTCTCTCCTTAATCATCATCAAAATTCTCTCAAAACTCCATTAAAATCATTCAAGCTTTCTTCTTTGAAGCCCTAATTTATTTTCTATTCAATCTCTTTCGGTAATCCTCCAATTCTCTATCGTTCTAGGTTTATTCTTTATAGTTTTTATATTATTTTATGTGATTTATATTGTATGCTTATATTGTATGTGTTTTTATGTGCCCTAATCTTGGAGGAGGCCAATTCTACGAGGAGGACACGATTCTTATCGACGAGGAGGAACGCTAATTTGGTTTTGGAGCGGTAAAAGGTAACTAGGTGTAGCCTTAGTGATATTTTGACTCGTGTGAGACCATATGATTGATTGAGAATGATTTGATTGTTGTTAAGTATGTAAAGCTATGAACTTTGGGTTGATTGTGCTATGAAATCATGTTCTTTGGTCTTATTTGTGTTGGTCTCACACTAATATGTCTTATGGAATGATTTGGGGTGATTGTTATATTGAATTTGGGTTATGTTGTTATTGAGTTGATTAAAGATGATGACTTTGGGTATTATGATGGTTATTTTGGATTACTATTGAGTTCTTGTGAGTGTTACTCCGTATTTAACATGTTATTACATTGTTGGTTATAGTTGATGTTGAAATTGGATATAAAAGGGTTAGTTATGTTGTTAATAAGTTTGAGGTGGATGTTGGGATGATTTGAGTCATAGGATACTTGAATTGATGTTGACTATTATTTGTCTCGAGGTTGAATTGACTTGTTTGTATGCTTGAGTTGAGTGTGCGTACGGGTACTGTTCTGGCACGTACATGAGGAGTTACAACGTCTTTTGTAGGACGGTGCCGCCTGTCGTGGGTTCTTATCCATTTTGTAGTGGCTCTGAGACTACGGTTATCGAAAGTCCTTTTGTAGGGGCGCCACTCTTTTGTAGGGGTGGTTATTGTATGTCCACACTCTTTTGTAGGGGTGTGCTTGGCCAAGTTTAGACTATTGTTCGAGGCATTTTTTAGTGCCACCATAGGGTCAGGATCTTTTGTAGGGTCCGGGGTGTTTTGTAGCGCCCAGTACTCCGTGCTTACTCTTGCGATTGATTGTTGATTGTTGTTGTCTGTCACTTTGTTGATGACATTCAGATTGTTGATTATTGACTGTCACTTTGTTGATGACAGGTTGAACTCGGATTACTTAAGTTGAGCTTGATTAACTATATTGAACTAATTGTATTTGGGGTTGTATGGTTTGTACGATGGTTGATTTGTTTATACTTTGATTATAGGTCACAAGTTGAGTTAGTTGATTATTGGGTTAGCTTGAGGATGACCTATATTGGTTGTGCATTTGGGTTGTATTGTTGTTTATGTTGATTATGTTGAAATAGGACTGGGGAACACCTAGTTACTCCCCACTGATTGTGGCTGTTACTTTCTTTGTGACAAAGTTAAGCGGGTTCGGGATTTGAAGTGTGAGAAGCCGTGAGGATTGACCCCGTAGCTAGCTTTTGTTGAGGAACTTGGATTAGACTTGTTGGTTTAGACTTGTTAATATTTTATTTCTATCACGTTTTGGTTAAGGATTGTAAGGGGTATTTACTCCCCACTATTAGGCTTCAAGGCCTACCTCTTTATCGTTGTTTAGCTGTTTAGTGGGTGACGACTCGGATTACACGGTGTTTCCGCCACCGTGGTCTTCATTTCATTTTCATTTTATCTTTAAAATCCTTTTATTTCTTCATTTTAATTTATTGGAAAATCCGGGTTGTTACAGTTGGTATCAGAGCGAATACGCTCCCAACTCTCTTAGGTGAGTGAGTAGGATTTGACTTAGCACACCGAGTGAGAGCGTTGGGTAGACACATTAGGGGATTGCGTTGTATGCGTTTGAGTAGTTTCTTGAAGTGGCATGCTTAGTCAAATGCCGCTATCACCTATGCTTTTGTGTTGCAGATGACCAGAAACGGAGGAGGAGCCAACAACGACTTGCAATGCATCCGCCGACTCAAGGATGCTATAGTGATACTGGTGCCTCCATTGCATTCATTTTCCCTTCATTGATCGATCAAACTCAACTTACTTCCTTTATTTCCATATACATATTTCTCATTACTCTTTCCGCGTGTGAAATAGTTCCATGTTCACTCCTATTTGAGGATGCCCCTACTTCTTCTGGGAAATCCATCCTAACTCCTCTCTGCGCGAGATTAGGTCCGACCGAGTTAGGTGTCTTTTTGGGGTATGCGGGGTTCGATGGAGTTGACTTAGGCTAGGAGAGCTACCCTATCATTAATGGGGTGAGTGGAGTTGGTCATTCTTAGAATAGCAACCATAGGAGGTATGTCTTTTTCCCATTCGTCATAGTATCCTTTTGTTCTCAAGTTTCGAGGACGAAACTTCTTTTTAGGTGGTGAGATTGTAACACCCCGACTTTTCCTAATATTAATTATTCGTCTCAATAATATTCGTATTTCATTTCTCTTGATTTTCTCATTTTTGGCGCGAGAAAGTCGGTTCACCTGTCACGTGGAATAAGCGAGACCGTAGTCAGAACTTAAAAACGATGTCATTTTCTCATATGGACTCCGATTCAGGCGATTCAAAAGGCTAAACTGCGTTTTTTTTCGACGCCGTCGCAACTGCCAGAAAAAAACAGAAGAAACCCGCGAGTGACCCGCGAGTGACCCGCGAGCAGCACTGTTCTGTGCGCGTCGTTTGCTCTTCGATCCGTGACTTATTTTAACCTATATTATACGTATTACAACTTCTCCTAAGCCCTAATTGCTTCACTATTTCATAATTCAATACCCTAAACATCAAAGCCCTCTCTTCTCTCTCCTTAATCATCATCAAAATTCTCTCAAAACTCCATTAAAATCATTCAAGCTTTCTTCTTTGAAGCCCTAATTTATTTTCTATTCAATCTCTTTCGGTAATCCTCCAATTCTCTATCGTTCTAGGTTTATTCTTTATAGTTTTTATATTATTTTATGTGATTTATATTGTATGCTTATATTGTATGTGTTTTTATGTGCCCTAATCTTGGAGGAGGCCAATTCTACGAGGAGGACACGATTCTTATCGACGAGGAGGAACGCTAATTTGGTTTTGGAGCGGTAAAAGGTAACTAGGTGTAGCCTTAGTGATATTTTGACTCGTGTGAGACCATATGATTGATTGAGAATGATTTGATTGTTGTTAAGTATGTAAAGCTATGAACTTTGGGTTGATTGTGCTATGAAATCATGTTCTTTGGTCTTATTTGTGTTGGTCTCACACTAATATGTCTTATGGAATGATTTGGGGTGATTGTTATATTGAATTTGGGTTATGTTGTTATTGAGTTGATTAAAGATGATGACTTTGGGTATTATGATGGTTATTTTGGATTACTATTGAGTTCTTGTGAGTGTTACTCCGTATTTAACATGTTATTACATTGTTGGTTATAGTTGATGTTGAAATTGGATATAAAAGGGTTAGTTATGTTGTTAATAAGTTTGAGGTGGATGTTGGGATGATTTGAGTCATAGGATACTTGAATTGATGTTGACTATTATTTGTCTCGAGGTTGAATTGACTTGTTTGTATGCTTGAGTTGAGTGTGCGTACGGGTACTGTTCTGGCACGTACATGAGGAGTTACAACGTCTTTTGTAGGTCGGTGCCGCCTGACGTGGGTTCTTATCCATTTTGTAGTGGCTCTGAGACTACGGTTATCGAAAGTCCTTTTGTAGGGGCGCCACTCTTTTGTAGGGGTGGTTATTGTATGTCCACACTCTTTTGTAGGGGTGTGCTTGGCCAAGTTTAGACTATTGTTCGAGGCATTTTTTAGTGCCACCATAGGGTCAGGATCTTTTGTAGGGTCCGGGGTGTTTTGTAGCGCCCAGTACTCCGTGCTTACTCTTGCGATTGATTGTTGATTGTTGTTGTCTGTCACTTTGTTGATGACATTCAGATTGTTGATTATTGACTGTCACTTTGTTGATGACAGGTTGAACTCGGATTACTTAAGTTGAGCTTGATTAACTATATTGAACTAATTGTATTTGGGGTTGTATGGTTTGTACGATGGTTGATTTGTTTATACTTTGATTATAGGTCACAAGTTGAGTTAGTTGATTATTGGGTTAGCTTGAGGATGACCTATATTGGTTGTGCATTTGGGTTGTATTGTTGTTTATGTTGATTATGTTGAAATAGGACTGGGGAACACCTAGTTACTCCCCACTGATTGTGGCTGTTACTTTCTTTGTGACAGGTTAGCGCGGGTTCGGGATTTGAAGTGTGAGAAGCCGTGAGGATTGACCCCGTAGCTAGCTTTTGTTGAGGAACTTGGATTAGACTTGTTGGTTTAGACTTGTTAATATTTTATTTCTATCACGTTTTGGTTAAGGATTGTAAGGGGTATTTACTCCCCACTATTAGGCTTCAAGGCCTACCTCTTTATCGTTGTTTAGCTGTTTAGTGGGTGACGACTCGGATTACACGGTGTTTCCGCCACCGTGGTCTTCATTTCATTTTCATTTTATCTTTAAAATCCTTTTATTTCTTCATTTTAATTTATTGGAAAATCCGGGTTGTTACAGTTGGTATCAGAGCGAATACGCTCCCAACTCTCTTAGGTGAGTGAGTAGGATTTGACTTAGCACACCGAGTGACAGCGTTGGGTAGACACATTAGGGGATTGCGTTGTATGCGTTTGAGTAGTTTCTTGAAGTGGCATGCTTAGTCAAATGCCGCTATCACCTATGCTTTTGTGTTGCAGATGACCAGAAACGGAGGAGGAGCCAACAACGACTTGCAATGCATCCGCCGACTCAAGGATGCTATAGTGATACTGGTGCCTCCATTGCATTCATTTTCCCTTCATTGATCGATCAAACTCAACTTACTTCCTTTATTTCCATATACATATTTCTCATTACTCTTTCCGCGTGTGAAATAGTTCCATGTTCACTCCTATTTGAGGATGCCCTACTTCTTCCTGGGAAATCCATCCTAACTCCTCTCTATGAGATTAGGTCCGACCGAGTTAGGTGTCTTTTTGGGGTATCACGGGGTTCGATGGAGTTGACTTAGGCTAGGAGAGCTACCCTATCATTAATGGGGTGAGTGGAGTTGGTCATTCTTAGAATAGCAACCATAGGAGGTATGTCTTTTTCCCATTCGTCATAGTATCCTTTTGTTCTCAAGTTTCGAGGACGAAACTTCTTTTTAGGTGGTGAGATTGTAACACCCCGACTTTTCCTAATATTAATTATTCGTCTCAATAATATTCGAATTTCATTTCTCTTGATATTCTCATTTTTGGCGAGAAAGTCGGTTCACGTCACGTGGAATAAGCGAGGCCGTAGTCGAGAACTTAAAAGCGATGTCATTTTCTCATATGGACTCCGATTCAGGCGATTCAAAAGGCTAAACTGCGTTTTTTCGACGCCGTCATCGCCGAGAAAAAGCAGAAGAAACCCGCGAGTGACCCGCGAGTGACCCATGGCGAGCATTACTGTCTTGGCGTCGTTTGCTCTTCGATCCGTGACTTATTTTAACCTATATTATACGTATTACAACTTCTCCTAAGCCCTAATTGCTTCACTATTTCATAATTCAATACCCTAAACATCAAAGCCCTCTCTTCTCTCTCCTTAATCATCATCAAAATTCTCTCAAAACTCCATTAAAATCATTCAAGCTTTCTTCTTTGAAGCCCTAATTTATTTTCTATTCAATCTCTTTCGGTAATCCTCCAATTCTCTATCGTTCTAGGTTTATTCTTTATAGTTTTTATATTATTTTATGTGATTTATATTGTATGCTTATATTGTATGTGTTTTTATGTGCCCTAATCTTGGAGGAGGCCAATTCTACGAGGAGGACACGATTCTTATCGACGAGGAGGAACGCTAACTTGGTTTTGGAGCGGTAAAAGGTAACTAGGTGTAGCCTTAGTGGTATTTTGACTCGTGTGAGACCATATGATTGATTGAGGATGATTTGATTGTTGCTAAGTATGTAAAGCTATGAACTTTGGGTTGATTGTGCTATGAAATCATGTTCTTTGGTCTTATTTGTGTTGGTCTCACACTAATATGTCTTATGGAATGATTTGGGGTGATTGTTATATTGAATTTGGGTTATGTTGTTATTGAGTTGATTAAAGATGATGACTTTGGGTATTATGATGGTTATTTTGGATTACTATTGAGTTCTTGTGAGTGTTACTCCGTATTTAACATGTTATTACATTGTTGGTTATAGTTGATGTTGAAATTGGATATAAAAGGGTTAGTTATGTTGTTAATAAGTTTGAGGTGGATGTTGGGATGATTTGAGTCATAGGATACTTGAATTGATGTTGACTATTATTTGTCTCGAGGTTGAATTGACTTGTTTGTATGCTTGAGTTGAGTGTGCGTACGGGTACTGTTCTGGCACGTACATGAGGAGTTACAACGTCTTTTGTAGGACGGTGCCGCCTGTCGTGGGTTCTCATCCATTTTGTAGTGGCTCTCACTACAAGAAAAACGAAATCGGGCGACTGAATTTGTCGACTAAAATTTATAGTCACCAAATTGGCGACCAATATAAAAATCGGGCGACTAAATATGGTCGCCAAATTTGGCGACCACACCATTTTCAAATTTTTTTTATCAGCCAAATTGGCGACTGAAATAACACAGATGGCGACTGTGTTTCAGTCGCCAAATTTGGCGACCAACATTAAAACAGTCGCCAATTTTGGTCAATTTTTTTTAATTCACTCGCACAACTCACTTCCCCCTTTATTCAATTCTCTCTTACTCTCTTACTCTCTTACCCAAAAACTAAAACCCCTTTATTCAATTCTCTCTTTATTCAACTCACCACCCTTACCACCCCACTCTTCGCCGCCACTTGCCACCGCCGTCACCGCCGCCGCCACCGCTTTCCCGATTCTTCTTGCCACCGCCGCCACCTAATCCCCTATTTAATTTAGGTATTTTTTTTTTTAAATTTATAACTTAAATTTTGTTTAATTAGTGATTAAAGTTAGAAGTTTTGATGTTGACTTTGTTTGTTGTTATATGTTGTATGTGTTGTGTTTAATTAATTTGTTGAACATATGGTTTTAGTTGAAATTTTGTAGTTAGGGTTTTTTGATTTTTGTTTGTAATGGTTGAATTAGTAATGGTAGTAGTGTTGAATTAGTAATGGTAGTAGTGTTGAATTAGTAATTAGTAATGGTAGTAGTGTTGAACATATGATTTTAGTTAGGGTTTTTTGATTTTTGTTTGTAATGGTAGTAGTGTTGAATTAGTAATGGTTTAATTTAGTAATGGTTTAATAATGTTAGGGTTTTAGTGTTGAATTAGTTGTAGTTGAATTGATTTTACTTAATGTTTTAAAGTTCAATTAGTTGTAGTTGAATTGATTTTACTTAGTTTTTAAAGTTTTTAGAGTTTCAAGTTAGTGTTTTGAATTGAAATTATAGTTGAATTATTGATTTTACTTAATTGATTTTACTTAGTTATTGTTGTAAAGATAGTATGAATTGTTAGTATATAATGTTAGTATTGTGAGTATGATTGAAGTTAGTATATAATGTTAGTATTATTAGTATGATTGAAGTTAGTATGAATTGTTGTATGATTAGTTTATAATGTTAGTATTATTAATTAGTAGGATTGAAGTTACTATATTAGGCGACTACACACTATAATGTTAGTATTGTTAGTAGTATTGTAGATTTTGTGGTAAATTAATTAGTGTTACATATGGTTTTAATTTGGTGTTACATATGTTATTGTGAGGTTAGTATGGTTAATTTCAAATTGTATTGGGTTAAGGTTATTATCACTAAAGTTAACATGTATTTTTGTTGAAGTTAGTATATATTGTTAGTATTGTATGAATTGAAATTAAAGGTTATTATCACCCCCTGAAACATCGACATAGGGTAGTTCCCCCGCGTGAACATACATTTTTGGCTCTTTTAGTGACTCCATGGCAATGACTATGCCACCATGACTTTGTGACTGGCCTTGAAGTGAATCGACACGAACTCATTTTTTTGCTTAATGTGTTTTGTGCGGGAAAGGGAGAAATGAGAAGGGTATATGATGAGAAGGGTTAAAGTGAATAAATATAAATATTTGGTTCTAAGAGGCTGAATTTAAAGGGGATGGTTGTTGAAGTTAAAATATGGTCACAAATGTTATAAGTACCTCTTGCCAAAGTCACTTTTTTTTTTTTTTTTATTTCCCTAATGACGTCTCAGCCACTTATAACATTTGTGACCATATTTGACTTCAATAACCATCCCCTTTAAATTCAGCCTCTTAGAACCAAATATTTATTCACTTTAACCCTTCTCATCATATACCCTTATCATTATCTCTCTATTTTAGAAAATGATAATTTAGATGCCTTTTGTGTTTGTGTTTGATTATATTGTTTCTTTGTGTTTGTATTAGTATTGTTTTTGTGTTTGTGTTAGTTAGGTTTGGGTTTGTGTTTAATTTATTGAATGAATTATTGTTTAGATTAAAATGAAGAGATCGGAGCGCAAATGGATGTATGAACAAAGGGTAGATAAAAAAAAACGACCTAGCGATGTTTTTGTAAATGGGGTTACTGAGTTTATTGGTTTTGCAAAACAGCAAAAGGAGTATCGAGCGTTAGAAAACCTCATTAAGTGTCCTTGTAGTAAATGTCAAAACTTAAAATACTTTCAAGACTTTGTCGTAGAAGAACATCTTTATATGAATGGATTTATTCCAAATTATTATGATTGGATTTGTCATGGCGAATCATATTCTTCGTCTTCTTCATCTTCTCATGAACTTCTAATCCAACAAAATACAACTCCCGAAAATCCATATAGAGATATGATAGTCGACATTATAGATTCCAATTACGTTACTAACGACGAAATAAGTAGAGCTGAAGAACCGCACCCACAAGCTAAAGCTTTTTTTGACATGTTAACTGCGAGTGAGAAGCCGTTATATGAAAAGAGCAGAATGTCATTGTTAGAAGCCGCCGCTAGAATAGTGAGAATGAAGTGCAAGTTCAATATACCTTTTGATTGTGTTGATGAAATTGCATCTTTGGTTGAGGATGCTATCCCCGATAACAACGTTATGACCCGAAGTTTCTACGATATCAAGAAACTACTTAAAGGTCTTGAACTTCCGCATCAAAAGATCGATGCATGTCCTGAAGGATGTATGCTCTTTTGGAAAGATGATGCTTTGCTGGACAAATGCAAGGAATGTCAATCGGAAAGATATGAAATATGTGACACGGAGATTGTTTTGAAGGGTAAGAAGGGAAGAAAGAGAAGTAAGACTACCAAGAAACGTAAGAAAAAAGTAGCGGTGAACATATTAACTTACTTCCCTTTTGCTTCAAGATTGCAACGCATGTATGCGACTGAAATCATTGCGGAGCAGATGAGATGGCACAACGAAAATCCCGGGTCACCTGGAAAAATGGGTCACCCGAGAGATGGTGAAGAGTGGAAGCGTTTTGATGCCATGTACCCTGAATTTGCCAAAGAACCTCGCAATGTTCGTCTCGGACTTTGTACGGATGGATTTGCTCCGTTTGGTCCATTTGGCCAATCGTACTCATGTTGGCCCGTAATGATCACACCATACAACTTACCCCCTTGGTTATGTTTGAAGAAAGAGTTCATCTTCTTGGCTCTAATTGTTCCAGGACCTAATAATCCAAAAAATCATTTGGATGTTTACTTACAACCTTTAGTGGAGGAGTTGAAACTGTTGTGGGAGGTCGGGGTTGATACTTTTGATGTGTCCTTAAGACAAAATTTTCAACTACGAGCTGCATTGATGTGGACCATAAATGATTTCCCCGCCTACAGTATGTTATCCGGCTGGTCTACGGCGGGGCAAAAAGCGTGTCCTATTTGCATGGATAAGAGTAAAGCATTTTGGCTTCCTAATTCAAGTAAAATCAGTTGGTTTGATTGTCATAGACAATTCTTACCGCCAATGCATGCTTATAGGAAGAACAAAAAAGCTTTCAAAAAGGGGAAGGAAGAATTTGACAATCGTCCCCGTCGTCTACGTGGTGATAAGTTGTGGGAGACAATTTCGGAGTACCCTTCAATCATTGATGGTTCACAAAAAGATTTTAAAGAGTTGAAAAAAAAGAAGAACGGTTGGTTAAAGCGAAGCATATTTTGGGACCTTCCGTATTGGAAGACAATGTTGTTAAGACACAACTTGGATGTTATGCACATAGAGAAAAACTTTTTTGAGCAATTGATTCATACGCTAATGGATGTAGAAGGCAAAACATGTGACACCATTGGTTCAAGAAAAGATTTGAAAAAATTTTGTGACCGATCTAAGCTTCACATTCGTAAAGACGGTTCTAAACCAGTGTCTATGTTTGCGCTTGACAAAGCACAAAGAAAAGTACTCTGTGAATGGTTAGAGAATTTGAAATTTCCTGATGGCTATGCATCCGGGTTTGCTCGATGTGTTGACCTTAACAAACTGAAGTTGCACGGGTTAAAGAGTCATGATTGTCATGTTATCATGGAACGACTTCTACCCGTTGCCATGAAACATCTTCTCCCGACTTCTGTGTGGAATGTAGTAACAGAAATTAGTCATTTCTTCCGAGATTTATGGTCATCAACAATTTTGGTAGATGATATGATTCGTCTTGAAAATCAGATTCCTGAAATATTGTGTAAATTGGAGATGATCTTTCCTCCTTCGTTTTTCAACTCCATGGAGCATCTACCAATTCACTTACCTTATGAAGCCAAAGTTGGTGGCCCCGTGCAATATAGGTGGATGTACCCATTTGAAAGGTATAAAACAAAAATTTTGAATTTACTATACTTATAATTCTATAAAATTTCATATATGAATTCTTAATACAACTTCTACATATATATAGGTTCCTTAATCATTTGAAGAAAAAAATTGGTAACAAAGCTCGAGTAGAAGGTTCTATATGTAATGCATATTTAACAGAAGAGATTGCAAATTTTTGCTCTCTTTACTTTGAAAAACATGTAGAAACCAAAAATGATAAAGCAAGTGATGTTGATACCAATTTACCCGAGTGTTTTCGAACTCAAGACAAAGAAGGATCTTCATCGAAGGGAGAATCAAGATATCTGGATGAAAATGAGTACAACCGTGCTCACATTTATGTCCTTTCAAATTGTGACGTACTAGCGCCTTATGAAAGGTATTATGCGTAAACATTATAATCCTACATAAAACATTATTATATGTATATATTAAATATCAATATCCATTTACTTGATACAGGGAATTCATAGCTGATTTCATTAGTAGACATCCTAATGTCAACGAGGATGATATATGGATTAACCATGAGGGTGAATTTGCAACATGGTTTCGAAACCATGTTATTGAGTTCAATATCCATGATGATTTGATTAGAAGTCTTGCATTTGGTCCGTCGCGACAAGTGAAGACATGGAAGAGATATTTTGTTAATGGATATAATTTTCACACTTTCGAGTACGGTAAAAATAAGGCTAGATGTAACTACGGAGTTACTATTTCATCTGTAGATGATAATGAGTATTATGGGATATTAGAAGATGTCATTGAATTGTGTTACAATGGTCGTGCTCGTGCCTACAATGTTGTCTTGTTTAAATGTGAGTGGAAGGATAATTCCACGGCGGGAATGAGAGTTCACGAGCGTTATAAGTTGGTAGAAGTGAATCATACTCGTACATACTCTAAGTATGACCCATTTATACTTGCACATCAAGCACAACAAGTGTATTACGCTTCTTATCCATCGACAACAAATGATAGAAATCAAAAGCAATGGTGGGGAGTTTTTAAGACAAAGGCACGATCACATTATGATACATCGTTTTTTCAAGAGGACCTTGTATCGAACGAAACACTTTTGTGTCCACTTGATGAAAATCTTTACGAAATTCAGAATGAAAATGATCAAGATGATATGGAGGAAGAGGAAGAGGAAGAGGATGAGGATGACGGAGAACATGACTATGAGAATGATGAAAATGTAGATGATTATGAGGACAATGTGGAGGATGAGGATGCCGAGAACGTTGATAGTGATGAGGTAGATGATGAGGACGACTTATTTGGTAGTGACGAAGAAGATGACGAAGAAGATGACGAGGATGACGAGGATGGCGACGATATATAAATGGGTAATTGTTATGTAAATGTGTAATTGTTATATGTAATGTTATATAAATATGTAAATATTGTTATTGTTGGAGTATGTGTGTCCTCCACAATAGTGCGATTACTTAATAAAGGAATACATGGGGATAATCCTGAATTATTGTCAATTGATTAACGTAAATCAATAACGGTTGGCTGACTAGAGTTTGACGTTATTGTCGTGTGAACGGCGGTAATCAATTGATCCCTTTAAGTCACACCTATAGGAACGTACTCCAAATATTTAAGCTAATTAATTGTATGAGATACGATTAAATTAGTAACTTGATAATTTGACTAACGGTTAGTCAGTGAATTAATTTAGAGAGAAATCGAGTTGTGAACTCGAGTGATTTAATTTTATATCGATAAAATTATTTGAGGAGATGGAAATTAGTGATTAACTATTAATTCACTAATCATATATATTTTACTAATGAGATTAGTAAAAAGTACATTTTTAATATATGTGTAAAGTACATGTATATTAAGGAAGAGTTTAATTAATTTACACTTTATTATATTAGATAATTAAGTGATAAATTATATCTATTTGTGGGACAAATATTGAAGAACAAATAAGACCCATTTGTGGGTGTTTTGGACCGTCCAAAACAAAGGGGAAAGAGCTTCCCTTTTTGTCTTATATGTTTTGTTCTCTAGCATTTGTAATTTGCATGTAAAAAACATAATCATAAGCATGCACCAAATTACACTAATCAAGAGAGAAACTCTTCTCCTCTCCATGCAAAGGGTGGCCGGCCACTTTGGTCTTTGGTACCCACTTTTGCTTTTCTCATTTGCTTTATATTAGAGAATAAAAAGAAAGAGAAAGGATGCATCAAATCTACTAACTCTTCTACTCTCTAAAACTCTCTCTAAAGATAAGAAATAAGCTCTTACATTTTACTAAGTGTTAGTAATATTATTTCACATATTATCAAGTGATACTAAGTTATTTCTAGATCAAAATACTTAGTATTTTTGGAGAGTTCTTGGGTGCAACTTTTAGGAGGTTTCTTATTATTGGAAACTCGGGTTTTTGGAGGATCATCCTAAGCTTAAACTCAAGAAACAAAACTAGAAAGGAGTTCTAGTTTTGTGCCCTCTTTTCCCTTTAAAAGAAAGGTATAAACTTGTTAACAATGTAAATTTGTACTACATAGATCTTGCTAAATCAAATTAGAGTAATTTGATTTACACTAATATTTGATTAGTGAATGGGATCCGATCCCTACAAGTGGTATCAGAGCCAAGGCTTGTAGTTACAAATTTATTTTGTTATTTTTTGGAGTTTTATATATTTATTGAGAATAAATATGATAAAATCCGAAAATAGTGTTAAAAATGGTTTTAACACAAGATTTTTATTGCATGCAAAGTTTCTAGTCTCATGAAGTTACTGGTCAAATTTCGTAATTTTTGAAATTTGTTTGCTAATTTAAATGTTTTTTATACAAAACCGAGTCAAAAAGTGTGTTTTTGGCTAAAATAATTACTATAAATAGTTATAGTTCGAATCTGGTCACGAAATTTTTACACAGTGATATTTCATATTTATACATTCTGTATATAAATTTTCAAAGTCAGATTTTGAGTTTTGAATATTTATTCATATTTTTGTTTAAAATCGGTATGGTTTGCATTTTATGTCCAAAAATATAGTAAATGTTGTTTTCTGGACATGAAATTTATACCAATATTTTAACACATTATGAGGATGCTCTCGTATAAATTTGGGATTTTTCCTCACTGTTTTAGACGTTTTCTTGATTTTATGAGATAAAATCGATGAAATCGTATGTTATTTATTATAAAATAAATTCGTTAATTTTTCTAACCAAACTTTTCTTTTCTGATATTTTGGAAGTGTTCCAGAATATACAAAATTTTTTCAAAATAAAAATAATTTTATTTTATTTTATTTTGATTTTATAAAGCTTTATTCATAAAAGGGTTATGATTAAAGTACTTCTAATTAGCAAATGACCAAGTTTATGAACTAAAATCACCATAAGTTAGTATGAACTAATTTTGGGTGTTCTAAATCAGTTTAGAAGTTTTGGTTCAAGCTTAAAAGGTGTTTTAAACATTATTGATTAATATGAGATTAATCGATTAAAAATGAGATCGGTTTTAAACGAATTAATGCGATTATTGTTTAGGGCGATTTTGGCATGTTTTTATTTATAAGCTTTACATTATGCATGTTTGGATGAATGTTTATTGTTGAATGAATGTTTATTCTTACTAGTATGGCCATAGTTGTTATATTTTTACCGATATTGCCCGTAATGAAAGGGAATATCGTGTGAGTTTGTAATTAAATGCGATCTCGTATCGCCGGTTTGTAATTTAATAGTTTATTTCATTTATAAATGTATAATAGGATTGCTATGTATTCATTTGTAAATCATACTTGTAACTATTTGCACATCGAAGACCGGTGATGGAGATCGACTTGGAGCCTTAGAAGTGTTCTAAAGCTTGCAAGGAGGAGCTTGGATGGGATTCATATGAAGAGGGACCAAAGGAGTTGGTTTCCAATTTGTAACTCCTTGTATTTTAATTACTTTAGGTGGCCATACTAGGTTTATGTTTGCTTGATGCTTGTGTGTTTGCTTATTTTCCGCACACATGCCAAAATCGCCATGCATGCCACGTTATCCCACTATGATTGTCGATTTGAGTCACGATTCCTAAATTAGTTCACTTATAAAGAATTTTATGACTAAAATTGACAAGATCACCCACATATTTATCAAAATGAATTGAGATTAAGCCTTTCCAAATGTAGCAACTATGAACCCCATGTTCGTGAGGACCTCCGCGACGTGGAACCTTGTTACCATGGGTAAGTAGTGGGAGGAAGTCCCATGCTAATTTGGTTTGGACTCAACCGAATAAGAGTTATTTGGGGCTAAAAGATGCATTTTAAAGAAAATCATCAACCAAGCA
The DNA here is from genome assembly GCA_023091065.1 of Dianthus caryophyllus. NCBI lineage: Eukaryota > Viridiplantae > Streptophyta > Magnoliopsida > Caryophyllales > Caryophyllaceae > Dianthus > Dianthus caryophyllus. The sequence continues at coordinate 13,365,480 of CM041523.1, read as the reverse complement.
TTTTAGTGTAGAATTAGTCAAGTGTTGACTTATCGCTTTTATATAAAAGGAAACATGAGATGTCTAATTTTATATGAAAAACGAGTCTTGGAATCATTTATATAATTTCGTGGGAGATCATTATATAAATGGACATTTGTTTTAAAAATGAGTTTTAGCAAGTGTTATAAATGAACAATGAATGCTTATATATTTCCTCATATTTGTTGTAGAATCGTTTATTTCAAATCGCAATGGCATCATCATCATCAACTCCCGCGCCCATTTTGGGCAAAGATTCATGGTTGCGAACCGTGATGGATAAGTGTATCCTCAAGGATGACGGTAGCAACTTCGTCGAATGGGATTCGACAATGAAGGGCGCCGCGACATCCGACAATGTGCTCAAGCACCTTACCGATCAACCACCCGCCGAACCCACTTCTCGATCCGGGGCGGCACGAGCCGCCTATGATGAGTTTATGAAAGTGGACAATGACGTGAAAAACGTCTTAATTTGGTCCATGGCACCCGCTCTCAAACTCCGATTTGTCACTCAAAAAAGTGCATATGCGATATTCACTAGAGTGACAACCATGTTCTCCAAGGCACCGCAAATTAGGCTTTATGAAGCCGCGGTGCGGTTTTTCGATACAAAGCTTGAGAGGAACCAAAAAGTTGGTCCTCATGTGCTCAAAATGATTGAGCAAATAGACACTCTTGAGCGCCAAGAGTGTGCTATACCCAAGGCTCTTGCGATCAACCGCATCCTCCATTCTCTTCCTAACAAGTTTGCTCACTTTCGAGTAAACTATAACATGAACAACATGGATAAGAGTTACCATGAACTTCATGCACTCTTGGTCCAAGCCGAGAGGGATATGGAAGTGAATGAGGTGGAGAAGAAAGATGTTCTCTCCATGAAAATGAAGAACATGAACTTGGGAGTCAAGAAGGGGAAGGTGGCCAAGAAGACGCCATCTTACGTTGGCAAGGGTAAGGGAAAGGCTATTGTGGAAGGTGTTCCACATAAGCCTAAGCCCAAGATCAACAAGGGAAGACCCCTCAAAGACACTTGCAAATATTGTAATGAAGTGGGTCATTGGATGCGCAATTGTCTCAAGTATAAGAAGGATCTCAAAAATGGATGTGCGACATCCAAAGGTATTCCTTCTAATCTCTATATGATTGACATCAATCATGCTTGCATTTCTACATGGGTATTGGATACCGGATGTGGATCTCACCTTTGTAATCATTTGCAGGGGATGAGAAACGTGCGGGCCCTAGCCAAGGGTGATGTAGATCTCCGCATGGGCAATGGAGCTAGAGTAGCGGCCGTTTCCGTGGGAACTTTTGTACTCGCTCTTGCTAGTGGATTAGAGTTGCTTTTGAATAACTGTTATTTTGTACCAACTCTAACCAAAAACATTATCTCCGTCTCCGTGTTAGATGCGGAAGGCTTTTGTTTTGAGATTAAGAACAACCGTTGTACTTTTTCTTTTAATGAAATGGTTTATGGTGAAGCTATTTCAATTGGAGGTATTTATGTTTTAAATGATGTTAATGATGTTTATCATGTCGAGAACAAGAGGCTCAAAACGAATGAATCAAACAAATCCTACCTTTGGCATTGTCGTTTAGGTCACATAAACGAAAGACGCATTAAGAGACTTGTTGAGACCAAGGTTCTCAAACCATTTGATTGCGAATCATATGGTACATGCGAAGCTTGCCTTTTAGGCAAGATGACTCGTCAACCCTTTAGCGGTAAAGGGACACGAGCAAGTGAGGTTTTAGGACTCATACATACCGATGTGTGTGGTCCATTAAACATCACCGCTAGAGGAGGATATCATTACTTCATTACTTTTACCGATGACTTAAGTAGATATGGTTATGTCTACTTAATAAGGCATAAAAGTGATGCTTTTGAGAAATTTAAAGAATTTCAAAATGAGGTTGAGAACCAATTAAACAAAAGGATAAAAGCACTACGATCGGATCGTGGTGGCGAATATCTAAGTAATGAGTTTGATTCACATCTTAAGAATTGTGGTATAATATCACAATGGACTCCTCCGGGCACACCACAATTGAATGGTGTTGCAGAAAGGAGAAACCGAACTTTGCTTGACATGGTTCGGTCTATGATGAGTCAAACTGAGCTTCCTGGTTCATTTTGGGGCTTTGCACTGTTATCTGCTGTTTTCTCACTAAATCGAAGTCCGACTAAAGCGGCCAATAAGACTCCATATGAGATATGGACGGGAACCGTTCCCTATTTGTCATTCATGAGAATTTGGGGATGTGAGGCATTCGTCAAGAATAAAACTGACGATAAACTCGCTCCAAGGTCTGACAAATGTCTATTTGTAGGTTATCCTAAGGAAACCTGTGGTTATTACTTCTACAACCCTCACGAGAACAAAGTGTTTGTGGCTCGTGATGCTGTTTTTCTAGAAAATGAATTTATTTCTAAAAAACAGAGTGGGAGAAAATTTGAACTTGATGAAGTTCAAGAGCCACAAACCGAGACAGAAAATGAGGAAACTGTTCCCTCGTCTTCTGACACGGTTATAATCCCTAGGAGGTCAGGAAGAATTAGTAATCAACCTGACCGCTACCTCGGTAACATCGAGGAAGAGGGTGATTTGTTGTTATTCTAAAGCAACGAACCCTCAACCTACAAGGCGGCTATAAGTAGCTAACTCAACAATGGCTTGAGGCCATGAAATCCGAAATGGATTCTATGTACGAGAACCAAGTTTGGGACTTGGTAGATTTACCTGAAGGAGTGCGACCCCTTCAGTGTAAATGGATATTCAAAATCAAACTCGGCATAGATAAACATATTGATGTTTACAAAGCTAGATTGGTGGCAAAGGGCTTTTCACAAGTCCAAGGCATTCATTATGATGAAACCTTTGCACCGGTGGCTATGCTTCGATCCATAAGGATAATCTTAGCGGTTGCCGCATTTCATGACTATGAAATATGGCAAATGGATGTAAAAATCGCCTTCTTGAATGGGACTCTAGAAGAGGAAGTGTTTATGACACAACCTGAAGGTTTTGTAGATACATCCAACCCTAAGAAAGTATGCAAGCTTAAGAGATCCATTTATGGTCTCAAGCAAGCATCGAGGAGTTGGAATCACAGATTCGATCATGTTATCAAACAACATGGATTCGCTCGAAGTGCCGAGGAACCTTGTTTGTACATGAAGTTTAGTGGGAGCAAGGTGACTTTCCTTGTTTTGTATGTGGATGACATACTATTGATTGGAAATGATATTCCAAGCCTGAACTCGGTAAAGGTGGAATTGGGAAACCATTTCCAAATGAAGGACTTGGGAGAGGCACAACGCATCTTGGGTATCCGGATCTATAGAGATAGATCCAAAAGGATACTAGCATTAAGCCAAGAAACTTATATTGATAAGATTCTTGATAGGTTCAATATGAAAGACTCCAAGAGAGGCTTTCTTCCGATGAGTGTAGGAATAACATTGAAGAAGTCTCAATGTCCTACGACTCCGGCGGAAATTGAACGCATGAAATTGATCCCTTATGCTTCCGCTGTAGGATCAATCATGTATGCTATGATGTGTACTCGTCCCGATGTCGCTTTCGCTTTGAGCATGACGAGCCGGTATCAAGCTAATCCCGGTGAGAATCACTGGATAGCTGTGAAGAACATCCTTAAGTACTTGAGAAGAACTAAGGATTCGTTTCTTGTGTTTGGAGGAGAACTTGAGCTACGTGTAAAGGGTTACACAGATGCAAGTTTCCAAACCGATGGGGATGATCTGAAATCCCAATCCGGCTATGTCTTTATGTTGAATGGAGGAGCTGTTTGTTGGAAGAGCTTCAAACAGTGTCACCGCGATTCTACGACGGGTCGAGTATTTGGCGACATCTGAAGTCGCTAAAGAAGGCTGTGTGGATTCGGCAATTCTTGGATGGACTAAGAGTAGTCCCAGTCTTTGTGGATCCCGCCATCGCTTATTGTGATAACAGTGGGGCTATTTTCCAAGCAAAAGAGCCCAAGTCTAGTAACAAGTCTAGACACGTTTTGAGGAAATACCACGTTATTAGAGATAATGTGGAAAGGAAAGAAATAGATATTTGTAAGGTTGGGACAGACGATAATATCGCTGATCCTTTAACCAAGCCTCTTTCGAGGGCTAAGCATGACGCGCACACCGCCTCCATGGGGTTGCGGCGTATGCCAGATTTCCTTTAGTTTCGTAATATGTAATTGAATGATGTATCCTATTACATATATGAAAATAACATTCATTGTTTTATCTTAAGTCATTATTGAATGCATACTTTGTTTATCCGAATATTTGTGTGACAACTTTGAACGTATTCAAGTGAACGGTATAAACTAAGTATTTGGTCCCTGGTCTCTTATAAGAGGTGACGTCTCGTAGAGACTGGATTGCAAGTCGATCGATGGTGGGTTCAACACCATAGGGTCATATGTGATGACTGATCGTTTGCATAGACAGACTGTGAAAACACTCTGTCGGACAGTGACGCTTATAGAATTCCTTTTCAATGTGATTGAAACCTGGTCGTGGTGGGAATTTCTATAGTATTCCTTTGAGTCGATTCTTTGAATGGAACTGATTGTCTGAGTCGGTGCAGTTTCCGAGTGACTCTCATTTTTGTCCTAAGCCATGCCGTGAAAGGGGGTTATAAGGGCATCTTTGGGGTCATGGTGATCTGCATTATACAGTACAATCGAGTGGAAGGGAAATGTCCACCCTCGTCAGGGTAAAACATCTTGGGGCCACTCGAGGAGTAGTCGCTGAAAATGCGTGGCCACGCTCGGTAAGAATCTACGGTAGATTCCCCGGTCAGACAGTTACTCTCCTTATCGAGGAAACCACTCACGATATATATCTCAGGATGCAAGTACGACCTGTAAGACACCTTGCATTGAGTGGGAGATGTGAAACGGACATGAGAATTGGTAATGCACAACTTGTCTCGGACAAGTGGGAGATTGTTGGAGTATGTGTGTCCTCCACAATAGTGCGATTACTTAATAAAGGAATACATGGGGATAATCCTGAATTATTGTCAATTGATTAACGTAAATCAATAACGGTTGGCTGACTAGAGTTTGACGTTATTGTCGTGTGAACGGCGGTAATCAATTGATCCCTTTAAGTCACACCTATAGGAACGTACTCCAAATATTTAAGCTAATTAATTGTATGAGATACGATTAAATTAGTAACTTGATAATTTGACTAACGGTTAGTCAGTGAATTAATTTAGAGAGAAATCGAGTTGTGAACTCGAGTGATTTAATTTTATATCGATAAAATTATTTGAGGAGATGGAAATTAGTGATTAACTGTTAATTCACTAATCATATATATTTTACTAATGAGATTAGTAAAAAGTACATTTTTAATATATGTGTAAAGTACATGTATATTAAGGAAGAGTTTAATTAATTTACACTTTATTATATTAGATAATTAAGTGATAAATTATATCTATTTGTGGGACAAATATTGAAGAACAAATAAGACCCATTTGTGGGTGTTTTGGACCGTCCAAAACAAAGGGGAAAGTGCTTCCCTTTTTGTCTTATATGTTTTGTTCTCTAGCATTTGTAATTTGCATGTAAAAAACATAATCATAAGCATGCACCAAATTACACTAATCAAGAGAGAAACTCTTCTCCTCTCCATGCAAAGGGTGGCCGGCCACTTTGGTCTTTGGTACCCACTTTTGCTTTTCTCATTTGCTTTATATTAGAGAATAAAAAGAAAGAGAAAGGATGCATCAAATCTACTAACTCTTCTACTCTCTAAAACTCTCTCTAAAGATAAGAAATAAGCTCTTACATTTTACTAAGTGTTTGTAATATTATTTCACATATTATCAAGTGATACTAAGTTATTTCTAGATCAAAATACTTAGTATTTTTGGAGAGTTCTTGGGTGCAACTTTTAGGAGGTTTCTTATTATTGGAAACTCGGGTTTTTGGAGGATCATCCTAAGCTTAAACTCAAGAAACAAAACTAGAAAGGAGTTCTAGTTTTGTGCCCTCTTTTCCCTTTAAAAGAAAGGTATAAAGATCTAAACTTGTTAACAATGTAAATTTGTACTACATAGATCTTGCTAAATCAAATTAGAGTAATTTGATTTACACAAATATTTGATTAGTGAATGGGATCCGATCCCTACAGTTATATGTTGCAATTATTTTAGTCTTAGTATGTAATTGTTATATGTTATAAATATCTACTAACTTTTTAAATGTATTCAGGTGTATTGCAAATGGCTGGATCAGGTAGTGGTACTCGTGGAGGTCGTGGAAACCGTACATCGAAGAAAGGTGGATGTAGTTCCCGTCCTACTGCCGCTCAGATCGAGGAAGATGAGCAAGAAATGGAGGTAGACTTGACTGAGAACGATCAAACGTCCAATGATGCTTCGAACAACGAACGGCGAGTTCGACGACCTGAGTCAGAGGTTCCTAAAACGGACAGTGGTAGGTTTAAACTAGATCTTAGGGACTTATGGTAAGTGTTTACATTATAAAAAAAGTACTCATTTTTAATTATTTCAATTTATTTGTTTTAATTTTATGGTTTCAATGTTTAGGTTTAATGAAGATAGGATCGTTCGAGCTTGTACAAGAAGTACCCATTCTAAAATGGATCGAGGGTACACCTGTTGGTCGCAAGCTTCAAGAGCACAGAAGGAAGAGTGGTTTAATATCTTCCGAGTATGTTACTTTATATAGTAACTTGATTTTTTTAGATACATATTTAATTATTAAATATGGACTAACTTTTTTTTTGTAGCAAAAATGTCAATGGCCTGAAAATCTAGAATATTTGGTGCGTGAGAGGTACAATGAAACGTGCCAACGACGATTGAAAGATAACATGCATAAGGTGGCTGTGAGGAAGAAAGAACCCGAGTACATGAAAGGTATAAATTACAATATATATAAACGTTTCATATCTATTACAATTAAATTACATATTTATGTAATCTTAAACCATGATGGTAGGTGCTCCTTTTCAAACTTTGTTGAAACATCGCGAGACTCCTGAATTTAGAGCAAGATCCGCCCGAGCAAAAGTCAATAAGCGTCGAGGAGACAAAGACGCGGTGGTGGAGCCGACACATTTCGGTGGTTCACAATCATTCTATAAGCGTGTAAAAGAGTGGGTGAGTGGATAACTTATTTTTGTTTTTAAGTTTAATAATTTGAATGGAACATTAGTATGTACTCCGTATATTCTAATGCATGACTCATTTGTTTTCAATCGTAGGCGGGCAAGAAAGGCGGTGAATTGCCAACCGTGCCCGAACTATTCCTTGAGACCAGGTCCAAATTGACTGATAAGGGTGATAGGAATTTTGTTACTCAAAAAGATGCCGACTTATATGTAAGTTACTCCGTATATAAGTATTATTGATTTTACTTTGTGTATTTTTTAACTATGTATGTTTAAAATTGTTCAGAAGTAAGTGATACCCTACTGCACAATTAAGGAGTGTTGTTTTCGCGGTCAATTCTGTTGACTAGTTAGTATGGAGTGTGATTGTTGGACAGTTATGCTTGACATAAACCTGGAATCGAAATGCTGAATTTCTAATAGCGTCAATTGTAGCTGGTTTTAGATGTATTGATGGGCATTTTAATGTCGTAAGCGTGCTAAGTTATCCTCGTGTCAAGAATTTGAGCACTTTAATACCTGTTGTGACTACTTTTAAGGGTTTTAAAATCATTATTATAAGCGCTAAAGTGGTCACCATTAGGATTAAAGTTGTCACCTTTTAGTCATGGTTACGTGTAATACGTGTGTGACCATTTCATATGTAAGTTACTCCGTATATAAGTATTATTGATTTTACTTTGTGTATTTTTTAACTATGTATGTTTAAAATTGTTCGGTTTAAATACTGTAGGGAAAGTTCGAGGAGGCCGTCCAAAACAATCCCTCTAGTAATCCTAATGAAATTTGGTACGATTTAGTGAAAGGATACCAAAAGGGGAGCGTTTATGGAACGGGATCTGCTGCCCCGATTTTCTACGAACCGCCTCGTGGACGTCAATCCTCGATGAGTAAACAAAGTTACGTGCCGGGGATGGTGTCTCAACTCTAAACTCAACTTCAAAAGGAGCGAGAACAAAATGCCGCCCGTGACGAGCAAATGCGACAAATGCAAGAGCAAATTAAATTGATGCAAACCCTTTTTGCCTCTTGTAACCCGGGGTTTACTCCAGAAAATCCGGATCCTCGTGATCCTAACAATGGAGGTGGTAGTGGTGCAGCGTCTAGTTTTATGGTATCATAAACCTTTTAGTAATTAGTGACGGATATGTATATAACAGTTTGAATAACTAATGGTATTTTCTGTGGACAAAGTAGTATGATGGTAAATGAAGCTAGTATTATTGTTATTGTTGTTGTGTTGGTTGAATGATTATTGTTGTCGTGTTGGTTGAAATTTGTTTGATAATGCAGGATTTGGGGAGTGCAAAATACCACTTTTCTTCCTATATAAACAGAGATTTGGCGACTAAAATATGGCTTTGGAGATTACATGTTGGTCGCCAAACGTGAGAAAAAGAAAAAAAAAAAAAATTGAACAGAAATTTGGCGACTGAAAAGTGGATTTGGAGACCACTTTTTGGTCGCCAAATTTGAGAAAAAAAAAAAAAAAAAAAATAGAACAGAACTTTGGCGACTGAAAAGTGGATTTGGAGACCACTTTTTGGTCGCCAAATATGAAAAAAAAAAAAAAAAAAAAAAAATAGAACAGAACTTTGGCGACTGAAAAGTGGATTTGGAGACCACTTTTTAGTCGCCAAATATGAAAAAAAAAAAAAAAAAAAAAAAATAGAACAGAACTTTGGCGACTGAAAAGTGGATTTGGAGACCACTTTTTGGTCGCCAAATATGAAAAAAAAAAAAAAAAAAAAAAAACTTTGAACCGAGTTTTGGCAACTGAATAGTGGATTTGGAGACCACTTTAGCAAAATTACTTTGGTCGCCAAATTTGTTTGTTTGGCGACTGATTGGTGGTCGCCAATTTTGGCGACTGATTTTTCTTTCAGTCGCCAAAATGTTGTTTTTGCGACTAGTTTTGGTCGCCAAAATTTGGCGACCGAAATTAGTCGCCCGATTTTTTTTTGGCGACTAGGCTGGGCGACTAATTTTTGGCGACTAATTTCAGTCGCCTTTTGTGTTTGGCGACTGAATTTAGTCGCCAATTTTGGTCGCCCGAACACTGATTTCTTGTAGTGTCTGAGACTACGGTTATCGAAAGTCCTTTTGTAGGGGCGCCACTCTTTTGTAGGGGTGGTTATTGTATGTCCACACTCTTTTGTAGGGGTGTGCTTGGCCAAGTTTAGACTATTGTTCGAGGCATTTTTTAGTGCCACCATAGGGTCAGGATCTTTTGTAGGGTCCGGGGTGTTTTGTAGCGCCCAGTACTCCGTGCTTACTCTTGCGATTGATTGTTGATTGTTGTTGTTTGTCACTTTGTTGATGACATTCAGATTGTTGATTATTGACTGTCACTTTGTTGATGACAGGTTGAACTCGGATTACTTAAGTTGAGCTTGATTAACTATATTGAACTAATTGTATTTGGGGTTGTATGGTTTGTACGATGGTTGATTTGTTTATACTTTGATTATAGGTCACAAGTTGAGTTAGTTGATTATTGGGTTAGCTTGAGGTTGACCTATATTGGTTGTGCATTTGGGTTGTATTGTTGTTTATGTTGATTATGTTGAAATATGACTGGGGAGCACCTAGTTACTCCCCACTGATTGTGGCTATTACTTTCTTTGTGATAGGTTAGCGCGGGTTCGGGATTTGAAGTGTGAGAAGCCGTGAGGATTGACCCCGTAGCTAGCTTTTGTTGAGGAACTTGGATTAGACTTGTTGGTTTAGACTTGTTAATATTTTATTTCTATCACGTTTTCGTTAAGGATTGTAAGGGGTATTTACTCCCCACTATTAGGCTTCAAGGCCTACCTCTTTATCGTTGTTTAGCTGTTTAGTGAGTGACGACTCGGATTACACGGTGTTTCCGCCACCGTGGTCTTCATTTCATTTTCATTTTCTCTTTAAAATCCTTTTATTTCTTTATTTTAATTTATTGGAAAATCCGGGTTGTTACAGTTGGTATCAGAGCGAATACGCTCCCAACTCTCTTAGGTGAGTGAGTAGGATTTGACTTAGCACACCGAGTGAGAGCGTTGGGTAGACACATTAGGGGATTGCGTTGTATGCGTTTGAGTAGTTTCTTGAAGTGGCATGCTTAGTCAAATGCCGCTATCACCTATGCTTTTGTGTTGCAGATGACCAGAAACGGAGGAGGAGCCAACAACGACTTGCAATGCATCCGCCGACTCAAGGATGCTATAGTGATACTGGTGCCTCCATTGCATTCATTTTCCCTTCATTGATCAATCAAACTCAACTTACTTCCTTTATTTCCATATACATTTTTCTCATTACTCTTTCCGCGAGTGAAATAGTTCCATGTTCACTCCTATTTGAGGATGCCCCTACTTCTTCTGGGAAATCCATCCTAACTCCTCTCTGCGCGAGATTAGGTCCGACCGAGGTAGGTGTCTCTTTGGGGTATGCGGGGTTCGATGGAGTTGACTTAGGCTAGGAGAGCTACCCTATCATTAATGGGGTGAGTGGAGTTGGTCATTCTTAGAATAGCAACCATAGGAGGTATGTCTTTTTCCCATTCGTCATGGTATCCTTTTGTTCTCAAGTTTCGAGGACGAAACTTCTTTTTAGGTGGTGAGATTGTAACACCCCGACTTTTCCTAATATTAATTATTCGTCTCAATAATATTCGTATTTCATTTCTCTTGATTTTCTCATTTTTGGCGCGAGAAAGTCGGTTCACCTGTCACGTGGAATAAGCGAGACCGTAGTCAGAACTTAAAAACGATGTCATTTCCTCATATGGACTCCGATTCAGGCGATTCAAAAGGCTAAACTGCGTTTTTTTCGACGCCGTCGCAGAATCGCCGTAAAAATGTAAGAAACCCGCGAGTGACCCGCGAGTGACCATGGCAAAGACTGCGTTCAGGCGTCGTTTGCTCTTCGATCCGTGACTTATTTTAACCTATATTATACGTATTACAACTTCTCCTAAGCCCTAATTGCTTCACTATTTCATAATTCAATACCCTAAACATCAAAGCCCTCTCTTCTCTCTCCTTAATCATCATCAAAATTCTCTCAAAACTCCATTAAAATCATTCAAGCTTTCTTCTTTGAAGCCCTAATTTATTTTCTATTCAATCTCTTTCGGTAATCCTCCAATTCTTTATCGTTCTAGGTTTATTCTTTATAGTTTTTATAATATTTTATGTGATTTATATTGTATGCTTATATTGTATGTGTTTTTATGTGCCCTAATCTTGGAGGAGGCCAATTCTACGAGGAGGACACGATTCTTATCAACGAGGAGGAACGCTAACTTGGTTTTGGAGCGGTAAAAGGTAACTAGGTGTAGCCTTAGTGATATTTTGACTCGTGTGAGACCATATGATTGATTGAGGATGATTTGATTGTTGTTAAGTATGTAAAGCTATGAAATTTGGGTTGATTGTGCTATGAAATCATGTTCTTTGGTCTTACTTGTGTTGGTCTCACACTAATATGTCTTATGGAATGATTTGGGGTGATTGTTATATTGAATTTGGGTTATGTTGTTATTGAGTTGATTAAAGATGATGACTTTGGGTATTATGATGGTTATTTTGGATTACTATTGAGTTCTTGTGAGTGTTACTCCGTATTTAACATGTTATTACATTGTTGGTTATAGTTGATGTTGAAATTGGATATAAAAGGGTTAGTTATGTTGTTAATAAGTTTGAGGTGGATGTTGGGATGATTTGAGTCATAGGATACTTGAATTGATGTTGACTATTATTTGTCTCGAGGTTGAATTGACTTGTTTGTATGCTTGAGTTGAGTGTGCGTACGGGTACTGTTCTGGCACGTACCTGAGGAGTTACAACGTCTTTTGTAGGACGGTGCCGCCTGTCGTGGGTTTTCATCCATTTTGTAGTGGCTCTGAGACTATGGTTATCGATAGTCCTTTTGTAGGGGCGCCACTCTTTTGTAGGGGTGATTATTGTATGTCCACACTCTTTTGTAGGGGTGTGCTTGGCCAAGTTTAGATTATTGTTCGAGGCATTTTGTAGTGCCACCATAGGGTCAGGATCTTTTGTAGGGTCCGGGGTGTTTTGTAGCGCCCAGTACTCCGTGCTTACTCTTGCGATTGATTGTTGATTGTTGTTGTTGTTTGTCACTTTGTTGATGACATTCAAATTGTTGATTATTGACTGTCACTTTGTTGATGACAGGTTGAACTCGGATTACTTAAGTTGAGCTTGATTAACTATATTGAACTAATTGTATTTGGGGTCGTATGGTTTGTACGATGGTTGATTTGTTTATACTTTGATTATAGGTCACAAGTTTGTTATATGAGAATTACTGAAAACGAAAATCAACAATGAAAAACACACCGAATCGCCTGCGCTTTCCTTATAGAACAATTCGACCCGTATATTAGTGCCCGGGTTGTACCGAATTTTCTACAGAGATAAGACGGTGTCCTCGGTTTTCGGCACGAAAAACTGAGATATAACTTGGAGTTTTATGTGTAATTGCTTTTGTAATCAAAGATGAATAACTTTCCGATCTTTTTCTTTAAAAATTCATCAGAATTCTCTATGTATTTATAGATAATCGAGCGTACACTCCGTACTTCCCGAACCCGTTTTATTATTTCAAAGTTTGCCCATCTTTGAACCAAACCGAATAACGCTAAAATGAACCGGTAATTAATCTTAAATTACCAACAAAGTTGAGTTAGTTGATTATTGGGTTAGCTTGAGGATGACCTATATTGGTTGTGCATTTGGGTTGTATTGTTGTTTATGTTGGTTATGTTGAAATATGACTGGGGAGCACCTTGTTACTCCCCACTGATTGTGGCTGTTACTTTCTTTGTGGCAGGTTAGCGCGGGTTCGGGATTTGAAGTGTGAGAAGCCGTGAGGATTGACCCCGTAGCTAGCTTTTGTTGAGGAACTTGGATTAGACTTGTTGGTTTAGACTTGTTAATATTTTATTTCTATCACGTTTTCGTTAAGGATTGTAAGGGGTATTTACTCCCCACTATTAGGCTTCAAGGCCTACCTCTTTATCGTTGTTTAGCTGTTTAGTGAGTGACGACTCGGATTACACGGTGTTTCCGCCACCGTGGTCTTCATTTCATTTTCATTTTCTCTTTAAAATCCTTTTATTTCTTTATTTTAATTTATTGGAAAATCCGGGTAGTTACAGCCTGCTCCGCCCACGCTACATTTTTCTCCATTTTGCCTTAATTTCAATCAAATTAAGCCGTACTACGGGGGAAATTTCAGAACCAAACACGATACTCTTCACTTTGACTCAGTTTTCATTCAAAACTTAGTCAAACTCGAGGGGGCAATCCAAAAACTCCTCCTCCTAAAGCGAGTACACCCCATTACAGTTTGACTCAGGTTTCATTCAAAACTTAGTCAAACAACGAACACCCGAACGTACGTCCCTAATTGAAGATTTCGGAACGTACTTAATCAAACAACGAACACCCGAACGTACGTCCAAACACCAAGCCACTCATACATGAGTTCAAGCACCACGCATTCCATGTCCGACAGAGATGAGTATCACGTGAATCCAAACGAATCACCAGATACCACGTCTCATGGTCAAAGCAGGCGAAAATGAAGATTTCGGAAGACAATCGCAGAATTTGAATTATTCCGGATTTGAAGCCGCGACATGTGTGAATGAGTTCGCGCTTGAAGTCGCCAATTGATAAGAGATTCCCTGGAAGAATCACTAGTCAACAAGGCAATTTCTGAGGCGCTTTTTTGTTCCACGTTGTTTCTTTATTTTGGGCTCGTCAAGCCTAAGTATTTTTCTTCGTACGCGCAAGCTTTCATGGTTAAGGCGTCACCTACAGTCCGCCACAAGCGCTAGCACATACATTATGCGCTACGCCTTGGTTAAGGTTTCACCTACAGGCCGCCATACTCGTGTACTAAGCACTTAATACATGGTACAGAAGCAGAAGCACGAACACTGTTCACGAGTCCTCACCTCTTTTACACATCCCTACGGAGTATTACTTCCACCCCATGAAGTCCACACACTTGTACAGGTATCCCCAAAGGAGTCCTTAAAAAATCAACACTCCACAACAAGCCTCAAGGCAAAGCAATTAACACGTACACTCCTCGCGAGTCCCCTCTAAACATCATATTCCCCAACAGAAAACCAACGCATACAATAACATTTACCCATACACTCCCCAACGAGTCCAAACACAAACATTCTACACGAACATCTACACTAAACACACAACTACAAATACACCTACGCTCCTCGGCGAGACCATACATATACATTCTTCCCCAGCAGAACATAAACACAAAGCATCTGCATCAGTACTATACAACTACAAGCACTATACACGAAACACCTATACTCTTCCACGAGACCAAGCACAAGCACAAAGCACTCCTCGGCGAGGCCAAGCAACAGTAACAACTACGCATAATACATAGACGCTCCTCGGCGAGTTCGGACACGAGCATTCTACAAACCATATCCAAACATAAACATTTTACAACTACACATGCGCTCCTTTATGAGACCGACATTTACAACTACATATACGCTTCTACGCACTCCTACTCAATCACACTTTAGCATGTGCACTCTTTAACGAGGCTATACACTTAGCACCTGCACTCTATGGTGAGACTCGACACGAACACAACATCAGCAATAAGCAAATATGACAACACCACGATACGCAATAGCACTATGCATATACAGCACTAAGCATATACAACCGCACAACACTAACACAACGACACTATACAATAAGCAACGAACATAACGAAAGCACTCAGCAGGCCGGCAGTGTAGGGATCGGATCCCATTCACTAATCAAATATTAGTGTAAATCAAATTACTCTAATTTGATTTAGCAAGATCTATGTAGTACAAATTCACTTTGTTACAAGTTTAGAAATATTATACCTTTCTCAAAGGAAAATGGGCACAAATACAAGAACTCCTTTCTTGATTTGTTTCTTGAGCTATAAGTTAGGATGATCCTCCAAAACCGAGTTTCCAAAATAGGAAACCTCCTTCTTGTTGCACCCAAGAAGTACACCAAATTTATTAGTGATTTTGATCTAGAAATCACTAATAAACACTTGATAATAAGTGAAATATTATTACTAACACTTAGTAATACTAGTATTATTTATTAGAACTAGTTTCTAATATATTTAGAGAGAAGTAGAAGAGAAAGTGAAGAAAAAGAATGAATGAAAGTTCCATGCACTAACTCATTCTTTTGCCTTATATTTTAATATGAAAACTAGCAAAAAAAAATGAAGAGTGTAGAGCACTCATTTTTTCTACCCACTTGAAGAGAGGAGAGGACAAGAGTTCTCTTCTTGATTAGAGCAAATGTATGCATGTTAATCATTTTCTTACAACATGCAAAGTAGGCATCCAAATGAATAAGACAAGGAGGAATCTTATTCTTCCTCTCTCCTTCATTTGGACGGCTAAAAGCCTATTAATGGGTCCAATTTGTTTTCAATATTTGTCCCACAAATACTTATAATTTATCACTTAATCATCTAATATGATAAAGTACAAATTATCAAATTGAACTCACAACTCTTCTTTAACATATATGCACACATACACATATATTAAAAAGTACTTTTACCAATCTCAATAGTAAAATTTACATGATCAGTGAATTAACGATTAATCACTAATTCTCATCTCCTCGATAATTTTATCGATATAAAATTAAATCACTCGAGTTCACAACTCGATTTCTCTCTAAATTAATTCAGCGACTAACCGTTAGTCGAATTATCAAGTTACTAATTTAATCGTATCTCATACAATTAATTAGCTTTATCATTTAGATGCGTTCCTATAGGTGTGACTTAAAGGGATCAATTGATTACCGCCGTTCTCACGACAATAACGTCAAACTCTAGTCAGCCAACCGTTATTGATTTACGTTAATCAATTGACAATAATACAGGATTATCCCCATGTATTCCTTAATTGAGATTTATTAAGTAATCGCACTATTGTGGAGGACACTTACTCCAACAATCTCCCACTTGTCCGAGACAAGTTGTGCATTACCAATTCTCATGTCCGTTTCACATCTCCCACTCGATGCAAGGTGTCTTACAGGTCGTACTTGCATCCTGAGATATATATCGTGAGTGGTTTCCTCGATAAGGAGAGTAGCTGTCTGACCGGGGAATCTACCGTAGATTCTTACCGAGCGTGGCCACGCATTTTCAGCGACTACTCCTCGAGTGGCCCAAAGATGTTTTACCCTGACGAGGGTGGACATTTCCCTTCCACTCGATTGTACTGTATAATGCAGATCACCATGACCCCAAAGATGCCCTTATAACCCCCTTTCACGGCACGGCTTAGGACAAAAATGAAAGTCACTCGGAAACTGCACCGACTCAGACAATCAGTTCCAGTCAAAGAATCGACTCAAAGGAATACTATAGAATTCCCACCACGACCAGGTTTCAATCTCATTGAAAAGGAATTCTATAAGCGTCACTGTCCGACAGAGTGTATCACAGTCTGTCTATGCAAACGAGCAGTCATCACTATGACCCCATGGTGTTGAACCCACCATCGAACGACTTGCAATCTAGTCTCTTCGAGACGTCACCTCATATGAGAGACTAGGGACCAAATACTTAGTTTATACCGTTCACTTGAATATGTTCAAAGTTGTCACACAACTATTCGGATAAACAAAGTATGCATTCAATAATGACTTAAAAGAGTAAATATACTCTAAACAATGAATGTTATTTTCATATATGTAATAGGATACTTTATCCATTACATATCTTGAAAACTAAAGGAAATCAGGCATACGCCTCAACCCCATAGAGGCGGTGTGAGCGTCATGCTTAGTCCTCGAAAGAGGCTTGGTTGAAGGATCAACGATCTCATCGATGCATCCTAACCTTACAAATATCTATTTCCTTCCTTTTCACGTTATCTCTTATAACATGGTATTTCCTCAAAACGTGTCTAGACTTATTACTAGACTTGGGCTCCTTTACTTGAAAGATGGCCCCACTATTATCACAATAAATAGTGATTGGATTTGCGGCACTAGGGACTACTCTTAGTCCACCCAAGAACTGCCGAATCCATACAGCTTCTTTAGCGGCTTAGTCGCCAAATATTCACTTACATTGTAGAATCCGCAGTGACACTTTGCTTGAAACCCTTTTCAGCAAATAGCACCCCCATAAAGACATAGCCGGATTGGGATTTCAGATAATCCCCATCGGTTTGGAAACTTGCATCCGTGTAACCTTTTACACGTAGCTCAAGTTGACCTCCAAACACTAGAAACGAATCCTTAGTTCTTCTCAAGTACTTAAGGATGTTCTTCACAGCTATCCAGTGATTCTCACCGGGATTAGCTTGATACCGGCTCGTCATGCTCAAAGCGAAAGCGACATTGGGACGAGTGCACATCATAGCATACATGATTGATCTTACAGCGGAAGTATAAGGGATCAATTTCATGCGTTCAATTTCCGCAGGAGTCGTAGGACATTGAGATTTCTTCAATGTTATTCCTACACTCATCGGAATAAAGCCTCTCTTGGAGTCTTTCAAATTGAACCTATCAAGAATCTTATCAATATAAGTTTCTTGACTTAATGCTAGTATCCTTTTAGATCTATCTCTATAGATCCGGATACCCAAGATGCGTTGTCCAATTCCACCTTTACCGAATTTAAACTTGGAACGTCATTTCCAATTAGTAGTATGTCGTCCACATACAAAACAAGGAATGTTACTTTACTCCCACTAAACTTCATGTATAAACAAGGTTCCTCGGCTCTTCGAGCGAATCCATTTTGTTTTATAACATGATCGAATCTGTGATTCCAACTCCTTGATGCTTGCTTAAGACCATAAATGGATCTCTTAAGCTTGCATACTTTCTTAGGGTTAGATGTATCTACAAAACCTTTAGGTTGTGTCATGTACACTTCCTCTTCTAGAATCTCATTCAAGAAGGCGGTTTTTACATCCATTTGCCATATTTCATATTCATGAAATGCGGCTACCGCTAAGATTATCCTTATGGATCGAAGCATAGCAACCGGTGCAAAGGTTTCATCATAATGAATACCTTGGACTTGTGAAAAGCCCTTTGCCACCAATCTAGCTTTGTAAACATCAATATGTTTATCTATGCCGAGTTTGATTTTGAATATCCATTTACCTTTGAAGGGTCGCACTCCTTGGGTAAATCTACCAAGTCCCAAACTTGGTTCTCGTACATAGAATCCATTTCGGATTTCATGGCCTCTAGCCATTGTTCGGAGTTGGGGCTACTAATAGCCGCCTTGTAGGTTGAGGGTTCGTTGCTTTCGAATAACAACAAATCGCCCTCCTCCTCGATGTTACCGAGGTAACGGTCGGAGTTGATGACTAATTCTTCCCGACCTCCTAGGGATTATAACAGTGTCGAGAGAAGGCGAGGAGCGGTTTCCTCATTTTCTGCTTCGGTTTGTGGCTCTTGAACTTTATCAAGTTCAAATTTTCTCCCACTCTGTCTCTAGAAATATATATATTTTCTAGAAAGACAGCATCACGAGCCACAAACTCTTTGTTCTCGTGAGGGTTGTAGAAGTAAAATCCACACGTTTCCTTAGGAAAACCTACAAATAGGGAACCTTTCCCGTCCATATCTCATATGGAGCCGCTTTAGTCGGACTTCGATTTAGTGAGAAAGCGACAAGCGATAGCGTAAAGCCCCAAATTGATCCAGGAAGCTCACTTTGACTCATCATAGACCGAACCATATCTAGCAAGGTTCGGTTTCTTCTTTCTGCAACACCATTCAACAGTGGTGTGCCCGGAGGAGTCAATTTGTGATACTCTATCACAATTCTTAAGATGTGAATCAAACTGATTACTTAGATATTTGCCACCACGATCCGATCGTAGTGCTTCTATCTTCTTATCCAATTGGTTCTCAACCTCATTTTGAAATTCTTTAAATTTCTCAAAAGCATCACTCTTATACCTTATTAAGTAGACATAACCATATCTACTTAAGTCATCGGTAAAAGTAATGATGTAATGATATCCTCCTTTAGCGGTGATGTTTAATGGATCACACACATCAATATGTATGAGTCCTAAAACCTCACTTGCTCGTGTCCCTTTACCACTAAAGGGTGCACGAGTCATTTTGCCTTAAAAGGCAAGCCTCGCACGTACCATATGATTCGCAATCAAATGGTTTGAGAACATTGGTCTCAACAAGTCTCTTTGTGCGTCTATCGTTTATGTGACCTAAACGACAATGCCAAAGGTAGGATTTGTTTGATTCATTCATTTTGAGCTTCTTGTTCTCTATATGATAAACATCATTGACATTATTTAAAACATGAATACCTCCAATCGAAATGGTTTCACCATAAACCATTTCATTAAATGAAAAAAATCGTCGATTGTTCTTAATCATAAAAGCCTTAGTATCAAACACGGAGACGGAGATAATGTTTTTGGTTAGAGTTGGTACAAAATAACGCTTATTCAAAAACAACTCTAAACCACTAGCTAGAGCGAGTACATAGGTTCCCACGGAAACGGCCGCTACTCTAGCTCCATTAACCATGCGGAGATCTACATCACCCTTGGCTAATGCTCGCACATTTCTCATTCCTTGCAAGTGATTGCAAAGATGAGATCCACATCCGGTATCTCATACCCATGTAGAAATGCAAGCATGATTTATGTCAATCATATAAAGTCTAGAAGAAATAATATCTCTGGATGTCGCACATCCATCATTCTTTTCCTTCAAGGATTTGGGACAATTTCGCTTCCAATGACCGGGTTTGGGCTTGCTATTCTCAATAGCCTTTCCCTTACCCTTATCTTCCTTGAACCGAGCTTTATAAGCTCCCTTCCCTTTCATGACCCTAATGTGTATGCTCTTCAATCTCATTGAAAGAACATCTTTTCTCTCAATCTCATTCACTTTCATGCTCTTTGTGTTAAAGCACATCGTCGTCACTCTAGTGAATATCTCATATGCACTTTAATGAGTAACGAAGCGAAGTTTGAGAGAAGGTGACATTGACCAGATCAAAACACTTTTAACGTCATTGTCAGCCTTTAGGTGCTCATCGTACGCGGCTTGCGCCGCCACGGTGGCCCCAAGTCCGGGTTCGGTGGGAGGTTATTCGGTAAGGTATTTAAGCACATTGTCGGATTGAGCGGCGCCCCTTATAGTCGAATCTCATTCGACAAAGTTGCTTCCGTCATCCTTTAGGATACACTTATCCATCACGGTTCTCAACCATGAAAATTTACCCAAAATGGGTGCGGGAGTTGAAGATGTCATTGCGATTTCAAATAAATAATTCTACAACAAATATGAGGAAATAATATTAACATTCATTGTACATTAATGACATTTGCTAAAACTCCCTTTTAAAAACAAATGTCCATTTATATAATGATCTCCCACGAAATTATATAAATGATTCCAAGACTCGTTTTTCATATAAAATTAGACATCTCATGTTTCCTTTTATATAAAAACGATAAGTCAACACTTGACTAATTCTACACTAGAATGCTTGGTTGATGATTTTCTATAAAATGCATCCTTAAGCCCCAAATAACTCTTATTTGGTTGAGTTCAAACCAAATTAGCACGGGACTTCCTCCCACTACTTACCCATGGTAACAAGGTTCCACGTCGCGGAGGTCCTCACGAACATGGGGTTCATAGTCGCTACATTTGGAAAGGCTTAATCTCAATTCATTTTGATAAATAATGTGGGTGATCTTGTCGATTTTAGTCATAATATTCTTTATAAGTGAACTAATTTTTTAAGAATGGCGACCTAAAAACGACAATCGGAGTGGGATATCGAGGCATGCATGGCGATTTTGGCATGTGTGCAGAAAATAAGCAAACAAACAAGCATCAAACAAGCATAAGCATAAACCTAGTATGGCCACCTAAAAGTAATTAAAATTACAAGGAGTTACAAATTGGAAACCAACTCCTTTGGTCCCTCTTCATATGGACTTCATCCAAGTCTCCTCCTTGCAAGCTTTAGAACACTTCTAAGGCTTCACCTTGATCCATCGCCGGTCTTTGGTTTACAAATGGTTACAAGTATAAATTTACAAATGAATACATAGCAATCCTATTATACATTTATAAATGAAATAAACCATTAAATTACAAACCGGCGATACGAGATCGCATTTAATTACAAACCCACACGATATTCCCTTACATTACGGGTAATATCGGTAAAAATATAACAACTATGGCCATACTAGTAAGAATAAACATTCATTCAACAATAAACATTCATCCAAACATGCATAATGTAAAGCTTATAATGTAAAACATGCCAAAATCGCCCTAAACAATAATCGCATTAACTTGTTTAAAACCGATCTCATTTTAATCGATTAATCTTATATTAATCAACAATGCTTAAAACACTTTTTAAGCTTGAACTAAAACTTCTAAACTGATTTTAGAACACCCAACATTAGTTTATACTAACATATGGTGATATTAGTTCATAACTTGGTCATTTGCTAATTAGATCTACTTTAATCATAACCCTTTTATGAATAAAGCTTTATAAAATCAAAATAAAATAAAATAAAATTATTTTTATTTTGAAAAAATTTTGTATATTCTGGAACACTTCCAAAATATCAGAAAAGAAAAGTTTGGCCAGAAAAAATTTACGAATTATTTTATATAAAATAACATACGATTTCATCGATTTTAACTCATAAAATCAAGAAAACGTCTAAAACAGTGACGTAAAATCCCAAATTTATACGAGAGCATCCTCATAATGTGTAAAAATATTGGTATAAATTTCATGTCCAGAAAACAACATTTACTATATTTTTGGACATAAAATGCAAACCATACCGATTTTAAACAAAAATATGAATAAATATTCAAAACACAAAATCTGACTTTGAAACTTTACATGCAGAATGTATAAATATGAAATATCACTGTGTAAAAATTTCGTGACCAGATTCGAACTATAACTATTTATAGTAATTATTTTAGCCAAAAACACACTTTTTGACTCGGTTTTGTATAAAAATCATTTAAATTAGCAAACAAATTCCAAAAATTACGAAATTTGACCAGAAATTTCATGAGACTAGAAACTTTGCATGAAATAAAAATCTCGTGTTAAAACCATTTTTAACACTATTTTCGGATTTTATGTTATTTATTCTCAATAAATACATAAAACTCCAAAAACAACAAAATAAATTTGTAACTACAAGCCTTGGCTCTGATACCACTTGTAGGGATCGGATCCCATTCACTAATCAAATATTAGTGTAAATCAAATTACTCTAATTTGATTTAGCAAGATCTATGTAGTACAAATTCACTTTGTTACAAGTTTAGAAATATTATACCTTTCTCAAAGGAAAATGGGCACAAATACAAGAACTCCTTTCTTGATTTGTTTCTTGAGCTATAAGTTAGGATGATCCTCCAAAACCGAGTTTCCAAAATAGGAAACCTCCTTCTTGTTGCACCCAAGAAGTACACCAAATTTATTAGTGATTTTGATCTAGAAATCACTAATAAACACTTGATAATAAGTGAAATATTATTACTAACACTTAGTAATACTAGTATTATTTATTAGAACTAGTTTCTAATATATTTAGAGAGAAGTAGAAGAGAAAGTGAAGAAAAAGAATGAATGAAAGTTCCATGCACTAACTCATTCTTTTGCCTTATATTTTAATATGAAAACTAGCAAAAAAAAATGAAGAGTGTAGAGCACTCATTTTTTCGGCCCACTTGAAGAGAGGAGAGGACAAGAGTTCTCTTCTTGATTAGAGCAAATGTATGCATGTTAATCATTTTCTTACAACATGCAAAAGTAGGCATCCAAATGAATAAGACAAGGAGGAATCTTATTCTTCCTCTCTCCTTCATTTGGACGGCTAAAAGGCCCTATTAATGGGTCCAATTTGTTTTCAATATTTGTCCCACAAATACTTATAATTTATCACTTAATCATCTAATATGATAAAGTACAAATTATCAAATTGAACTCACAACTCTTCTTTAACATATATGTACACTTACACATATATTAAAATGTACTTTTACCAATCTCATTAGTAAAATATACATGATTAGTGAATTAACAGTTAATCACTAATTCTCATCTCCTCCAGTAATTTTATCGATATAAAATTAAATCACTCGAGTTCACAACTCGATTTCTCTCTAAATTAATTCACTGACTAACCGTTAGTCGAATTATCAAGTTACTAATTTAATCGTATCTCATACAATTAATTAGCTTTATCATTTGGAGTACGTTCCTATAGGTGTGACTTAAAGGGATCAATTGATTACCGCCGTTCTCACGACAATAACGTCAAACTCTAGTCAGCCAACCGTTATTGATTTACGTTAATCAATTGACAATAATACAGGATTATCCCCATGTATTCCTTAATTGAGATTTATTAAGTAATCGCACTATTGTGGAGGACACTTACTCCAACAGGCAGGCCATCACAGTATGCACGGACCGTCATGTCTTTAAACATGTACGCCCCTCCCAGTTTAGCCCGGTTCGAAGTCCTCGTCTCACCCATGGACACATGCTTCGTTCCGCTGACGATATCGAGACTGTAATGGTCCGGATATGGTCGTGGAGTTTGACTAACGCTCTAGTCCGAGCTCAGTCAAACTGGGGGCTCTATGGATACCCATATCTGTACCCTCCCGACCAAAACCCTGTGATGTAACTCAGACTTTTACTATGCATCTTTTAACGTTGACTTAAACGGTTCTAACTATGTCGAATTCATTATTGAGTCGTTTGAAATGTTTAATGAGTTAGGTCGCTTCACATCACGCTTAATTAAATGTTCTTTTGTCCATTTAGAGTCTAGCCTGATCTGCGTCCTGCTTCGTTTGGCATGAGCTTCGCATTTGCATTACAATTAGCCCTTTTACATTAACAAGGTCTAATTCAGCATTCCTAAATTCCTAAATTTAGGCCCGGTGGCTAAATCCCCCCTTTAGCCTTGATAGGATTGGTCGCACTCTCCTAATCAAAAATAAATCCAAACTCACTCTACTAGGTAGCAAGGGTAAGTCGGGTCGAATCCACAGGGAGATGGTTGCTAATGTTGGTTATTTTTAGTGATTCTAGTCTCGGTTCGAGAAGGTTGGTTTACTAAAAGCTATAGTGCAAAGGTAAGGGTTTAACGATAAGAGAAAAGTCTAGGGAATCGGGTTAGGCACGGGGTATGCTAGGTCAAAGGATGGTGATCGGAATGAGTAGGAAAACGCTCTCGCTAAGGGTAAGCTAGGCCTCTCGGTCTTAAGCTCCTCTAGGTCTCAAATGCGGGCTCTCGCAACTTACAAGTGAGGGTCCTAATGATTGGTCTCGTGTCCTACCCTAAACTAGGCTTTCGGTCTTAAGTTTAAGGGTGACAAACGCTCACAAACCCTTGGCCAAAGGATCAACAAACGCATACAAAACGAGACAATCAAAACGAGCGCGAAAACCTAACTCAAAACATCATCAAAAACAAACCAAGCAAACACCCATGATTCACCCTACTTCCCTAGAATAAGAACTACTCGCACATGTCGAAATCAACAACAAACGCAAGAACAAAAGAGAAAGACATGATCAAAAACAATATATATTGAAATAACAATGAAAAGGGGAAAGAGAATTATATTACCAATCAGAAAATCCAAGGAAAAAGAGATGAATTCAAGCAACAAATACCAAATAGACGATTAAACTAACGCAATCCGAGACGGGAATTGAAATTACAAGAGATGAAATTATTTAAACCTAAGAATTCTTGAGAGAGTACTTCAAAGTGTCTAAAATATGCTGTAGAAAATGTATCCGAAAATATGATGTATTTGGCCTTGAATAGACGAAACAATTTGAGCACACGAGGAGTCGGAGGGTGTCCCAGGGGTCCGGGACAGGTGTCCCGTCCGGGACCACTTCATCCCGACCGGGATGGCTCCATCCCGTTGTATTCAGCTTTTTTCTTGTTTTGGCACTTTCTTGTACTTAGCTTCTTTTGCAAAATTTCTCGTCCCAAGGCATAGGGACAAGGCCAATGTCGTCCCAAGGGGTAGGGACAAGGCTTAGGATGATCATGTGAGTTTCAAATCCCGACCCAAGGTCCCGAGACACCTTCAATTAGTGAAACGAGGCTCGTACGCAAGCGAAACGCGACGAAACCAACTCGAAACTTCACGAAACTTTACGAAACTTCACGAAACCTCTCGAAAAGCATCCTAAACTCCAAATATGCGCTTGTACCTGCAAAATGGACACAAAAACGCAGCAGTGCCAAATCGGAGAGAAATAGGAGCTGAAACGCAATTAAAAGCACAAGAATCGCGAAGAAACGCAAACGACAGGGGGCTATATATACGCGAATATATGACACATCAAGCCTCCTCTTACACAAAATATAGCCTCACGGGTTATCTTATTTCACAAAATGCTACAAAATACACCTTTTTCACATTTTCGGGTCTCGGCCCAGAACCGAGCCCAAACCCGCCTTTGGCCCTCACTCCAAAGCCCTCAACCTCCAAAATATCTTAGGAAGCCCTCAGCTATTTTCTTGACGTACAAGCTCGAGATTATACTATATCTTTTCGAGATATAATCAAACCGGAATTAGGAAACTGGACTTAAAACCACACTAACAAACCGCATGACCTTATGCGGTTTAGGGCCCAAACCGCATAAGCCTATGCGGTTTACCTGGCCAATCGCATAAGCATATGCGGTTTGCCTGCCTGGTTCTATCCCGAGATTTCCTATTTTCTCCGAGGTTTTAGTATATATACCCCTCTATACCCGATCTCATAAGAGGATTTTCTCACAATTTACAATCAACACTCTCTCAAAGTCTCACGTACTCAAATCCTTGAGTTCAGCACTCCATCCGTGTCGAATTCATCCTCCTTTTAAGTTCAAGAAGCGTAACTCTGCCCAAATCTGAAGCGCCAGGACCAGGTAGGTACCTGTAGGTACCGGGATCTGACCATGGAACCACTCGACGTCTTGCTAAGGCCGTAAAGTTAAAAAGATTAAGTACAAAAAACCTTTTAAAACTGTTTTGGAGCCGCCACTAAATTATGAGGGAAATTTAGAACCCGCCTCCGTGTCCTCATGCTCAAAGACACGTCTTAGAGTTCAAGGCACGTCGACACCTATCCGTCTAAGGTTATTGTGAAACCAGATTCGGATTCGGGTGAGGGTACTTTTCTAAAGAATAAATCAAAATAATGTTTTTATGAAAGATCTTTTGGAAAAGCCTATCAAAAGATAGCCTCTACTAGGCTTGAGAACAATGCAAAGAATGATACATGAGCCTAAGTAATACGCTACGTACAAGTGCGATATGAATGTAAAAAGAATGCAAAAGGGATTGTTTAAAACCCTCAGTTAAGCATGCTTAACTTACTAACAAAAACAGTTCAGTTTAATGACGAATTCATTTTAAGTGATTTAGATGCAATAAGAGGATTTGCTAAATGCATGCAGTAAAATAAAGTTCAATTAGCCATTGATTTATTTTAAGGAGGTCAGTTGTTTATGCGACTTTGGAAAGGTGTTACGAATAGGGTGTGTATTCGAGGTGCATGGCCGCCTTATGAAAAGCAGACTTGCGTACCAAAGTCGGGGTGAGCCTAATGTAGGCCCTTGCTAGTCTAAGAAGTAAAGAAGAACTACCTGTCTTCAAGTTTAGGAAACCGGCAGCGCTTCGCTTCAAAGGGAAGAATTCAACACTAGGAAAAATGAGGAATTCTAAGGGTGTTTATGCGTGAGGCTTTGAGAGTGTTTTGAGGTGAGAATTGTATTCTGAATTGTGTCTTGAATGAATGACCGAAGGGTTGTATTTATAGTGTAGAGTTCGGTAGATTTTAGGAAATCTAGGGATAAAACCGGACGTAGGAGCCGCAAGGCCTCTTGCGGCTGCCTGGGGCAATCGCAAGAAGTCTTGCGATAGCCCCTACCAATCGCAATGCCTCTTGCGATTGGTAGGGAGGGTTCTATCCTATATATTCCGTATATTTCTAAATCATCTTTTAGGATATACGAAATAACCTTGCGTGAGCTCTAAGTTAGGGGTTGCTAGGGTTTGTTTTAGGGTTTGACTTGGTCAATCCTGATCCTTGGAATGCGGGCCAGGTATGGGTTTGGGCTCGGTTCTGGGCCCGAGCCCTGAAAATGTAAAAAGGATGCATTTTGTGTAATTTTGTGAAATAGGACATTCCGTGGGACTATCCTGGGTATTTGCTAATGCTAAAGGTTAGTTTTAGCAGGTAGGCCTAAATTTAGGTATTTAGGTGGATCGATGTGTTATATGTGTCTGAAAAAAGGGATGTGCGCATGCCGATTAGGACCTGAACTCGAGACAAGCTAGACTCTAGACCTAAGGACACTAAAGGTGATGACCCATAAAGAAACCTCATTTGCATTTAAAAACATTTAACTTGAATTCGTCATAGTTAGAACCATTTAAGTCAACGTAAAAGCACGCAATAAAAGTCCATTGTTACATCACTGGGTTTTTGGCGGGAGGTGCGGATTTGGGTATCTGAGCCCCGGTTTGGTGAGCTTAGGACTAAAGCGAAAGTCAAACTACACGACAACATCCGGACCGTTACAGTCTCGATATCATCAGCGGCACGGAGTATGTGTCCATGGGTGAGACTAGGACTCCGAACCGGGCTTATCCGGGGAGGGACAAACATGTTTAGGGACATGACGGTCCTTGCATACCTGTACGGGGAATGCCTTCCTGTGCTTGCTAAATACCTTTGCGTGTTATTGTTGTTGCTTGTCTCGTAAAAGAGCGCGCGTGCTTGGTCTCGTAAAAGAGCGTATGTGCTTCATGCTTCGTGCTAGTGCTCGTGGTTGTGCTCACCTCGTCAAAGAGTGCTTATGTCCGCCGGGAATTATCGTCCGAGGAAAATGCTCGTGTTTAGTGTTTACGCAAAGGTTGTGTATATTGTTTCAACTCGTCTAAGAGTGTGGCGGACTTTAGGTGACGCCTTAACCGAGCGACATAACGTGAGAAAGTGTCTAAAAGGCCTATTCATAGACTAGAAGTCCAAATCAGGCCTGAAAATAGGAAAAACACGAAAATGCCCAAATCTGGAATCGCAAGCGTCCTTGCGGCTCTTCCCTTAAATCGCAAGCGTCCTTGCGATTAGGGTCTTGGGCTCTTTCTCCTTATAAAACACGGAAAAACCGAGTTCTAAACTCATTTCACCATTTTCGACTCCTTCTCTCTTAAAACCGTTTCCTTGCGATTTCAAGACCGTTTTCGCTCGTTCTTCTTGCTTTACTTCAAAATGGATCAAGGTAACACTCCATCTTACTTGTTTTTATGCATTTTGATGTTGTAAATTGCTAGATCTTTCTTGAAATGTAGAAAAGGCGTTTTTGGTGAAAAACCGTCTTTTAGTCTTGAAATTCGCCGCTTGATTACTAGAGAACTATACCATTCTCTTGTATGATGCTATTCTTGAACGTATGTGTGAAATACTCGTTGTTTGGAACGTTTTTAGACCAATTTCGTATGAAATGGTCCCGACCCAAAAATCGGACCCGGATTTTCGGTCTCAGAATTGCAATTAAACTTCGCCATAGGTTCCCCTTGGCTAGTATAGTATGTGTATGGCGTCGGTTTTTGAAAAATGTTAATAATCATCCCTTAAATTGAGGTTTAAGGTTGATTAAAACGGAGAACTTAGGTCAAAATTAGGGGTTTTTGACTGACAAGTCCAAAATGCAATTGATTGTTCTGGGGCGTAATTGAAGGTTAATATAATCCATAGAAACCGTCAAGTTGAAATTTTTAGGGGTATAGAGCGGCTTTTGGCCAAATTGTGAATTAAGCCAAGAAGGGCTCCGTATAGGGTGTTCTTGTAGAATTGTTGCTTTCTTCGTCTTCGTCTTGCGTCTTGTGAATGTTTGTCTCTTTGAAAATGTTACAGGTGATTGGTCTGGACCTTCTACGAGATCTCAGTCTCGTCGGAGTACGGGCTCTAGGGATGAGGGACCTACTACTCCTGGTGGTACAAATTTGCGTCGTGCTTTTAGTGCGAGGGATCCTTCTCCTGGAGTTGTCGAGTTTCCGACCCGGAGGGGCCGTGGACGTGGCATGGGTGTTCGTGGTCATCGTGGGGGTGCTATTGGTGAGGAGGAGGAGAGAGAGGTAGAGGCCATGGAGGAGGGTGAGTCTTCGCAGGCTTCAGGGTCTCGTGCTAGGGGTCGTGCTAGTCATGGTCCGCGTGTTGACCGTCCTTGGGCGAAGAAATGGGACGGCCACACCCTGTTGGCGGACCGTGAGCGTCACTTGTCTCATAGGGCTCTTACCGGGCTTGAGATAGGATATATGAGAACGTTTTCGGGCATTACGTCTGTCGTTTGGGCGTATAAGAATGTCTTGACTCCCAGGGCACAGGAGTTGATTGATAGGTGTACTCTGGGTCCGTTGGTTAAACACTGGATCCGGATCGTGGACAATCGGACTACGGCGAACTTGAGGGTCATCCGGGCGTTCCTTGACCGGTATTGGGATACGACCACGACGTTCCATTTGCCGGGGTTCGAGGCGGGTATTACCTTGTCTTCGTATGCTATCATCACGGGTCTACCCTTCGGTGACCGTGATATGGACTTTGCTTTTGCGCCACCTATCGATGATAAGGCGGTGCTTGATCTTTAATGAGTCTTTGGTTTAGAGGTGCCGTATCAAGGAAAAGCACCTAACTCTGTGAAGACGAGTTATATCATGGAGTACTTCGAGGGGAAGACTCAACATGGGCCTGGATCTTGGAGTGACGAGCAGAATGCTCGTATGTGGCTTTGGTGGTTTGTTAGCTCTGTCTACTTTGGCGAGAAGGGCGAGAGGGCTGCTACTTCGGTGTTGATGTGTCTTCAGGATTGGAGTGCGATCGGGGCGTACGATTGGGTATCCCCGGCCCTGGGTTTGTGCATCCGTTTCTGCATGGATGCTGTGAGGCCACGGAAGATGGATGGGGGAACTAGGATTCCCATCGTGTCTCCTGGCTTGTTGTTGGAGGTATTTTTTTTTCTGTTGTTTTCTGTTCGGCTTGCCCAAAATGTTGTTTATTTGAGCTAACTTTGTTCATGTCTTCTTGTGTAGTGCTGGATCTATAGTCATTTCCCTTTCTTTCTGCCCGAAGGGGCAATTACGATGGAGAAGAAATACCCTGCGGTCTTGACATGGGGTACGTGCAGCCGTATTGGGTATGGTATTAAATGCGACCGTTAGAACAATCGAACGATTGAGAGGTGGTCAGGTATGTGTTGAAACCTTCTAAATAGCATGTATTTAAATGATTTTTCTTGAGATGTCGTCTAACGTGTTTCTTCTTTTGGTTACAGTTCCGCCCACGTCCGTGGGAGCAGTACACGGGCGTTCCTGAGGGGTTATGGCAGCGTTTTCGGGAGCGTGACTCCCAACGGTTGTACATGGCTACGCCGAATGGGTAGGTTTGGTACTTAGGTGGCGTCTGGCGATCCAGGCGAGGTATCCCGACTTCGTGGTGCCTCTTGGTCCACCTAAGGTTCTTTTTCGAGACGGGTCTTGACTCGGCGAGAGGCATTTGCATCTTGAGGAGAGTCGATAATCTTCTTCTTCATCAGCTGGATTACGCGGATTTTGCGAGGGGTAGGTTGGCTAGTGGACCCATCGAGGTATGTCTTGCCCCTTTGTGTAGGGTAAAAATTTGTGAAAAATTTTCCCTAATTTTGTTGTATTTCATATGCTTCTTGTTGTAGGTGCCTGACGCTGACTTGGCGTTTCAACCTCCAGACTTCCCTACGACGGCGGAGTGGGATAATGCTGGGACACGGGAGACCTTCCACGTGCTCGAGTATCTCCTTGGGTGAACACGGATCTTTGGCATGGAGGGTTGGGGTGATAGGGTGAAGAAGGTATGTGTTTGCCATTTGTATATCTATGTTAGCCCCCAGTTTGACCGAGGTATGAATAACGAAGGGCAAACTTAGAGTGTAGGCGAGCTTTTGTGTTTAGCCCCCTGAGTTTGACTGTAGTTTAGAGAAACTGTAGTCAAAATGGAGGACCTGGGTCAGTTTGAGGTTTAGCCCCCATAGTTTGGCTTAATTGGACCTTAAATTAAGTCAAAATGGTGTATTTTTCAATAGGTTTCAATTTTACCCCCGTAGTTTGGCTTAAATTAGTGTATATTTAAGGCAAAATGGAGTAAGGGAAAAAATGTCTTGTGCAGGTTGCGAAGGATGTCCACAAGAAATTGTGGCGAACGGCCCATCGCTGGAGGATGGCTTGGGCAGAACAGGCGGCGGAGCTGTGTCAGAGCCGGGCGGAGGTGGCTCGTCTTAGGGCGGAGAACGAGGAGCTTCGTCGTCGTCATCCTTAGTCGCTTCATCTCTTGTTGTAGCTTGAACTTGTGATGGTTGTAGTTGTGTCCGTACTTTCTATTTCTTCTCGTACCTGTTTGGTTAGTAGCTAGAAAAAATTTGAAAATTATTCCCGAGTGGGAGACTTTGCTTTGAAAAATGTTTCGTTGAAAATGTGTTTGAAAACATTCATTTTTAAAATTCGGGATGAGCTTTAGAACGAACTATTAAAATGAAGCGTGTTGTGATCGGATCAATCATGATTTTTGATGGATCCATGTTTGATTGGTTGTAATTTAGGCTCGGATTGGGGAGCCCAATTAGGTTGGTACGTCGTAATTACATGCATGCTAGGATTAGGAAAGTCGAAAAATACGGAAATTAAGGGATAACGCCGCCCCTAGGAGTCGCAACACCTGTTGCGGCTGGTGGAGAATCATGAGGGCTCTTTGCGATTGGCACTTCCAATCGCAAGCCTTCTTCTTGCGGCTGGGACTGCCGGTCTTATCGCTGAATTTTCCTAATTCATGATTTCGGTTTCCTATATAAAGAGGGGAGGTACGAGGCATAATCCTCATTCAATCTCATCTCTTTTCTTTGCTTATTTTGTATTCTCTTAAATAGCTTAGTATTTTTAGGAATATTTTTGTATTTTTGAAGGATGGACCATTTTGATGGTCTTTTGAAGCGGTGGACGTCTTCCCTTAGTGAATCGGAGAAAAGGGCGTTGTCTTCGACTGGAGTGGGTGTTTTTATTGGTTTTAGGCAGATGCGCGTCGAGATGGATTTTCTTGACGCTTGTCTTGATTATTGGGATCCTAGGGTGCATGTCTTCAGGTTCCCGGGAGGTGAGATATGTCCGTTGTTAGAGGAATTCTCGGCTATTGCAGGATGGTCTAATCGTACTACCCCAGTAGCGGTTAGGAGTGAATTCGGCTATAATGGGAGATTGAGACAATATCTCTCGATGACCAATGCTCAAGCTGATGGCTTGTTTGAAGGAGGCGTAGTGAACATGCGACGGTTGTGCGAGGATTACATGAACTTGAGTGATGTGAGCATTTCCGCTCGTTCTAGGAGGAGAGCTTTGGGGTTTTGCTTATTACAGTGCATCGCTGCGGGATCGATGGAAGATGGTGTGCATGGCCATGCTAGGTATGCACGGGTCATGGAGGAGATGGAACTGGGTTACGATCCTTCAGCTTTGATCTTGGCCGAGACTATCTTAGGCTTAGACGACCGTCATGCGAATCGTCTGAGCTCGTATCGTGGATGTGCTAGGATTCTGCAGATTTGGTTGATGGAGCGCCTTCGTGTTCTTGCTCCACCTGGTGGCGAGGTGTATGTTCCTGCCGGTTTGACTACTCGTACTCTTCATTGGGTGTGCCTCGGGAGGCGGTCGTTGAACTACTTCCAAGTGTTTGTTCGGGAGAGGGCGATTAGGTGGGCGTGTCGTGGTGGTCCATTCGACACATCACGGCACCGTCGAGGCGGATCTGGCTGGTGGGATATTGTTGTGTGGGTTCGGCGAGGTGTATGGATTCACCCCATCGGTTGAGGAGGCGATTGGCTTAGCACAGGTTATTCGGCACATGATACTCGGATATGCGAGTCGGTTGTTACGAACAACGGATGGTTGATGCTTGGGTACGAGGTGGTACGATCGGGTGACTTGGACTCGACCGGTGGTTCGAGACCAACCGTGTCTCAGTTCTCCGGAGGTGGTGTATTTCCTTGGATCCTCGGGATAGGGAGAATATGCGAGGCGCCCAGCGACGGTCCAAGACCGTCATTGGCGCATCTTTGGGTACGAGGGAGACGGGACTACAATGACTTAGCGAGGTTCAAATGCAGGGCGTCTTCATCTAGGCCACTAGGAAGCGGCCGGGACCTAGGGTGACCGTGCGGGGACCGTCTGGGCGAGAAGGTTGATGGTGAAGCCGGAGAGAACCTGTTGAGCCCCGTGATTCGAGAGGAGTATTGCTTCTGTGGTTGTTCGTGCGGATGCTTCAAAGGATGCGGATGAGGAAGATTCTCCAAAGCGTCGTAGGAAGAACGTTTAGATTTAGACTTTAAATGTTTTATTCAAAGAATTTGTGTTTAGTTGTTCAATGAATAAAATGAGTTTGGTGGCTAGTTTTAAACTCATCACTTAAAATGTAAACATTTTCAAAATCAATGATTAAATAAAGAAAGTGTTTGCCTATTGTCTCGTCTCTTTGCTTACTTTATTCATCCTTGACCTTTTTAAGCTTTGGATTGATTTTTTTTGTTTTTTGTGTTGACTATGCTCTCGACCTTTTAAAGCTTTGAGCGTGTCGTTTTGTGTGGACTGTGCTCTTGACTTTTTTAAGCTTTGAGCGTGTCCTTTTGTAAGTGCATTGCCCTTGACCTTTTTAAGCTTTGGGCGTGCGTGCAGGGAAGGTCGGTTGCGCTTCGAGAAGCTGCCTACGTATCTATGTTTTCCATAGAATCAAACCGGCGTAGTTCGTGGTTTTGGTTGAGTCTCTTACGAAACTGCCTACGTATCCACAGTGCGTGGAATCAAACCAAGCGTAGTTCATCCGTGCGTTGTTTATTTGAAATACATTGCAAAGTCGTGTGGGGCTTAAGGGTAGTATTTCTTAAGCTGGTCGAGATTGGTGGGTAAGTTGAATTCTTCGCCGTCGAGATCGGTTAGCCTCGCGGCTCCTCCTGGAAGGATTTCTTTGACTAAGTATGGTCCGCCCCAATTAGGTTTGAATTTCCCCCTTGGGTCGACCGGTAAGGGTGCCCTTACTGATTTGAGGACCAGATCACCCACTTTAACATTGCGTGGTCTGACCCGTTTGTTGTATGCGCGTTGTAGCCTTGATTGATACATGCGAACGGTGCTTAGCGAGTGTAAGCGCCTTTCGTCTAGAAGAATGAGCTGCTCGTATCGTTCCCTTGCCCATTACATACGGTATATGCGCTTCCATCGAATTGAAGTGATTTCATTTCGATTTCTACGGGTCAGACGGCTTCCATGCCGTATGTTAGGAAGTAGGTGTCATCCTGTTGGTGTACGTATTGTGGTTCGGTATCCCCATAGAGTGAAGGGAATCTTGTGTGGCCAATCGTGGCGGTGTCAATCATCTTTTTGAGGATGGTGACAGCGGTTTTGTTTGCGACTTCTACCGCTCAGTTGGTTTGGGGTCGATATGGTGATGATTTGTGTACTTGGATATTGTATTTGGTGAGGATGGGTTCAACTTCTCCTGAACGCGAGCCTTGGTCATTGATCACTCATGAGGTATGCCATATCTACATATGATATTGTTTTGTATAAAGCGAGCAACTTCCTTTGTGTCTAACTTACGGTATGGCCAACCCGACCCATTTCGTGAAGTAGTCGATGGCCACGAGGATGAAGCGATGTCCTCTGCTCCAACCGGTGTACTTTGCCTATGACATCTATTCCCCATGTGGAAAATGGCCATGGCGAAGTGAGATATAAAGGTGAAGAAGTGCGTGTTGCACGTTTGCGAAGATTTGTGATTGTGGCAATGCTTGACATATTTTTTGATCGGCTTCCATGGTGGTCCAATACCATCCTAGCCTAAGTATTTGTTTACATAAGGCTCGAGCGTTCATGTGCGGTCCGCATTCACCGTCATGAACTTGGGATATTATTTCCTTCCTTTGTTGTGATGAGCATACGCGAGTAACGCACCTGGGGCGTTTTCTTGAGTAGCTTATCCGCTTCCAAAGATTTAATTGTGATGCTAGGAGCCGGAGAGCTCTTTTGCCACGTTTGTCAGTATTTGGCGGATATTCTCCGTCTCGTTTGAAGTTGATTATTGCTTGGTACCAAGGTTCGGTTTGTTCTTCCTCAGCTTCGATGTCGCAGATGTAGGCGGGTTCACTGCTTCGTTCTACGACGATGGGAATGGTCTGCATTCAGGGGATGTTTAGTAGTGACGCTAGTTTTGATAAGGCGTCTGCGGTGGTTTTCCTCGCGAGGTAGGTGCAAAAACTCTACGCGGTGGAATTTGGCGATGAGTTCTTGAATCTTGCTCTGGTATAGTGCGAGGTTTTCGTTAAGTATCTTCCATGCTCCGGACACTTGGTTGATGATTAGCGAGGAATCTCCGTACACGCGTAGGTTCCTTGCGTTTAGTATGAGCGCGGCCTGTAGCCCGTGCAGGCATGCCTCATATTCATGGCGTTGTTTGTTACATCAAAGTCTAATTTGATGGATAGGGTGTATGTTCACCGCTCGGAAATGAGTAGTTTTCCTATTCCCCAGCCTCGGTAGTTTGATGAACCGTCGAAGTACATTTCCCATTGTTCGTCGTTGATGTTGTAAATTCCTTCATCGGGAAATGAGGTGGTGTCGGTGATGGTTTCTTCGTCGATTGCGTGGTCGGCGAGGAAGTCCGAGACCGCCAATCCTTTGATAGCTTTGAGGGAACGTAGACAATATCAAACTCGGCTAGAAGCGAGGTCCATCGTGCCATGCGTCCATTTGGCGGTTTCTCGAAGAGGTACTTGATGGGGTCCATTTTTGAGTAGACCTTTGTTTGATGTGCTAGCATATAGTGACGGAGCTTTTTGGATGCCCATACTAATGCTAAGCAACTCTTCTCGACGGGCGCGGATCGAGTTCCATAGTCGAGAAACTTCTGCGATGTAGTATATTGGATGTTCTTCGCCATTGACTTCTTGGGCTAGCATGGCGCCCATTGCGGTTGGCGTTGTTGTGAGGTAGAGTGACAAGGGTAGGTCCTTACTGCGGCGGTCGTGGGGTGGGGTTGGATAACAACTCCTTAACCTTATCAAACGCTTTCTGACATGCTTCGTCCCATTCTACGTGGTCGATTTTCTTCAGCTTCTTGAAGATTGGTTCACATACCATGGTTAGTTTGCTTATGAAGCGAGAGATGTATTGGACTTGACCCAGGAAGCTTCGAATTTCATCCAGGTTCTTGGGTGGTTGCATTGCCATAATTGCTTTTATTTTCGAGGGGTCGACCTCGATACCTCTTTGGCTTACTACGTGTCCTAGTAGTTTGCCGGATTTTACTCCAAATGTACATTTTTGGGGATTGAGGCGCATCTTGTACTGGCGGAGTCGCGTGAAGAATTTGCGGAGGTTCGTGATGTGATCATCTCTTTCCTTGGATTTGACGATCATGTCGTCTACGTATACTTCGACCTCCTTGTGCATCATATCGTGTAGGAGCGTGGTCGCGGTGCGTTGGTAGGTCGCACCCGCGTTGATTAGACCAAAGGGCATGACAGTGTAGCAATACGTCCCCCATGGTGTGATGAATGTTGTCTTGGCCATGTCTTCACGGGCCATCTTGATTTGGTTGTATCCTGCATACCCGTCCATAAAGGATAGAAGGGCATGGTCAGCGGTGTTGTCTACTAGGACGTCTACGTGCGGCGTGGAAGTCGTCCTTTGGGCTTGCCTTGTTTAGATCACGGAAGTCAACACATACTCGTATCTTGCCGTTTTTCTTCAATACTGGGACCATATTTGAGACCCAATTCGAGTACTCGACGACTTGAATGAAGCCGGCTTGTAATTGTTTCTCGATTTCTTCCTTGATCATAAGAGACCATTCGGGTCGTAGTCTCCTTAGTTTTTGTTTGATGGGTTTGAAACCGGGTTTGATGGGGATGTGGTGTTCGGCTATGCTCCTGTCGATGCCGGGCATGTCCTTATATGACCATGCAAAGACGTCTTTGAACTCGGTTAAGAGCTGGGTGAAGTTGGCGCGTTCTCCCTCACTTAGTGAGGCGCCTAGTTCTGATTCCTTGGTTCCGGGGTTCCTATGTTGATGGTTAGGGTATCCTCGATGATCCGGTTTTGTGTTGGGTTGTTTACGATGTTTGCAATGTATTTAAGTAACGATTGTTCGTTTGTTAGTTCATTTTTGTCGCACGGATTTATGTGTTGTGTTGTCTTAAGTTTTGTTTGTTGTTTGTTATTTATTTGTTTGTTTTTAGCTTGAGACGAGACGTAAGCAAACTTATCTGTATTATTCATTAAAGAAGAATTGTTTGACAAACTAGGAGAAGAGCTGGAGCTAGCCTCCGAAAATAAAAAGTCTAAGCTAAAACTAGAAGATGGGTCGACAGGTGACCCGACACCTAGAGAATTAGATCCTAAAAGAATTTCCTCCTCTTCGTGCTTTCCCTTGATTTTGGCGTGATTGTAGTCCTTCTGCATCTTGGTTTTGGAGGCGTAGGGAGGTGTAAGGGATCGCCTTCATTTGCTGGATTAACTATTGGGTTACCGATCGGATGAAGTGGTTCCGCTTGGTTGTGCTGAGGACTGTCCCCGTTGGGTGGTTGGGGGACAGTGAGGTATATAGCTCCATCATCTTGAGCCTGCTTTGGCCAAAGCCATTCTTTTTCCTCGTCGCTGAACGAGAAATTAACGGTTTGACTGTCGCTTGAATCGGAGAGATCTGGGTGATTCTTGGTGAGAGGCGTTCTTACGGTAGCTGGACCATCTTTACCGGACAGCCATCCGCCCGTATGAGGTACCTCTATCTTTCTTTGATCAAGGAGATCTTGAATAGCATGCTTGAGCTTGATACAGTGTTCGGTGTCGTGCCCTTTACCCCGATGGTATGCACAGAAGGCGTGGGGGTTCCAGGTAGTTCTTGTCGACCAGTCTTTTAAATGCCTTGGTGTAAGACATGTAAAGCTGATCAAAGTTCCTCCTAGGCTTGAAGGGAGAAGGGGTAAAGGTTGCATATGATTCTGGATCGCCGAGTGACTCCAGGTTGGCGACGGCACGGTTGTCGTCGCTCTTTGTCGTACGTGTTGTTTTAGATGAACTTCCTTGATATGCATGACCGGTATACTTGGCCATGGTCCCAGTTCTGAGGTCGTCTTCGATTTGGGTGCCGACCTTAGTAAGTTGCTTGAAGGTTTGTATGTTGCTATACCGCATGTAGAATTGGTACACGGGTCGCAAGTTGTTGACAAATTTCGGCACAAGTTCGTCTTCTCTCGGACGATTTGGGATTTGTGCACTGAGTTTCTTCCACCTAGTAAGGTACTCGGTGAATCCTTCGTTGTCTCTTTGTGATAGGACCTCTAAGTGCGGATGGAGACCTGGGTGTCGTCGTTGTCCTTGTATTGATGATCGAACTCAGCGGTGATTTGTTCAAACGAGGAAACTCGTTAGGGTTTAGAGAGTAGAACCAGGTCTTGGGTATGGGCTGAGGGAATGTGGGAACAATGATGGCGGTGTTAAGGTCGACTCCTTTTATTCCCATTTGTGATTTGAAGGCCACGATGTGGGTAATCGGGCTTTCGTGACCTTGAAAGATCGGGAGATCACTGAGGGCGAGCTTGCTTGGTAGTGCGTCCCTAATATTTTGAGGGATGTTCTCGTTTTCTTTGTGTATGGAGTAACCTCCCGGGGTACCGAGACGTTCCTCCATAGCCTGGAGTTTCTTGGCGTGTCTATCCGCCTCGTCCTTGATTTTCGCCCATTCGATCGACTGCTTTGGTGATGGTTGAGCAAATTGCTCAAGGTCGTTGGTTAGCTTGGCGACTTGTTCGCGAAGCTCGGTTACATCTTGATTGCCGGCCATTTTTCGCTTGTAGGTTCGTTTCTTGTAAGGGAGGGTAACTCGGTTCTTAGTGCGACGGGTATCCAGTTGAGGTTCTCCTACATGTGCATAAGATGCATCAGCTATATGACAGACCCGACTGACACGTTCATTTACATGTTCGTTTTTAGCTCATTTCATTTTGAAAAGGACTCTTTTTTTTTTTAAAAGAAGGAAGTTTTCGAAAGACAAGCTAGGAGTGTTTTTGAGATGAGAATGCGTGCGCCGTTTCATCTCGATGTTACAAGGGTTTGCTTCGCATCCGCCTAACCCGAGTGACGATATGTTGTCATGGGTTAGCGATGGATGCGTAAAAAGGAATCGACTTGAACTAGCCAAGTCGAAGATGTTAAAAGGGATTTGGGCCGTGAGGCTCAAAGGAAGAAATCCGCGAATTGAGGTTGGAAACCTTGACTCGGGTTTCGCTAATTTTGTAAACGGAAGTTTGAAAAGTGTTTATTTTAAAAACTTGCGATTATTTTGTTTGAAAAGTGTTAGTTTGTTAGTTTGTTAGGTTGATTATTTTGAAAACTTTTAAGTGAATTTTCGAAAATATGCACATGAATTTTGAAAAGACTATATGGTATAGCCTCGCGTTAAATGCATTATGACTCTTGGTCGTTTGGTCGGGTCTTGTGCGCCTCCAACCGATTTGAGTACAGCTTTGGCGGTGCTTTTGGCCCTTCGCCTACATAGTATAACATGTAGGATCTGAAGGAAGCCCTGGGCGGTCAAATCGATTCGCTCTGACAAGTCGTGGAGGGTGAGAGGAAGGTTAGTCCAGAACGTGCTTTATCGAATGGACAAGCCTGCGTTTGGAACCACCTCTCAAGGTATTGGTGTGTGAATCCGACTAGATTCGACTCTAACGGATATGCTTAGCTCATGTATGTTGATTGTTCTCAAGTCGTTCAAGTCTCATTTTTATTTTTAAAAGGAAAAAGCTAGTTTTAGTTTTAAAAATAAAACCTGTCCCCAGCGGAGTCGCCAACTGTAGGTACCGGGATCTGACCATGGAACCACTCGACGTCTTGCTAAGGCCGTAAAGTTAAAAAGATTAAGTACAAAAAACCTTTTAAAACTGTTTTGGAGCCGCCACTAAATTATGAGGGAAATTTAGAACCCGCCTCCGTGTCCTCATGCTCAAAGACACGTCTTAGAGTTCAAGGCACGTCGACACCTATCCGTCTAAGGTTATTGTGAAACCAGATTCGGATTCGGGTGAGGGTACTTTTCTAAAGAATAAATCAAAATAATGTTTTTATGAAAGATCTTTTGGAAAAGCCTATCAAAAGATAGCCTCTACTAGGCTTGAGAACAATGCAAAGAATGATACATGAGCCTAAGTAATACGCTACGTACAAGTGCGATATAAATGTAAAAAGAATGCAAAAAGAGATTGTTTAAACCCTCAGTTAAGCATGCTTAACTTATTAACGAAAACAGTTCAGTTTAATGACGAATTCATTTTAAGTGATTTAGATGCAATAAGAGGATTTGCTAAATGCATGCAGTAAAATAAAGTTCAATTAGCCATTGATTTATTTTAAGGAGGTCAGTTGTTTATGCGACTTTGGAAAGGTGTTACGAATAGGGTGTGTATTCGAGGTGCATGGCCGCCTTATGAAAAGCAGACTTGCGTACCAAAGTCGGGGTGAGCCTAATGTAGGCCCTTGCTAGTCTAAGAAGTAAAGAAGAACTACCTGTCTTCAAGTTTAGGAAACCGGCAGCGCTTCGCTTCAAAGGGAAGAATTCAACACTAGGAAAAATGAGGAATTCTAAGGGTGTTTATGCGTGAGGCTTTGAGAGTGTTTTGAGGTGAGAATTGTATTCTGAATTGTGTCTTGAATGAATGACCGAAGGGTTGTATTTATAGTGTAGAGTTCGGTAGATTTTAGGAAATCTAGGGATAAAACCGGACGTAGGAGCCGCAAGGCCTCTTGCAGCTGCCTGGGCTGTCATGAGAAGTCTTGCGATAGCCCCTACCAATCGCAATGCCTCATGCGTTTGGTAGGGAGGGTTCTATCCCATATATTCCGTATATTTCTAAATCATCTTTTAGGATATACGAAATAACCTTGCGTGAGCTCTAAGTTAGGGGTTGCTAGGGTTTGTTTTAGGGTTTGACTTGGTCAATCCTGATCCTTGGAATGCGGGCCAGGTATGGGTTTGGGCCCGGTTCTGGGCCCGAGCCCTGAAAATGTAAAAAGGATGCATTTTGTGTAATTTTGTGAAATAGGACATTCCGTGGGACTATCCTGGGTATTTGCTAATGCTAAAGGTTAGTTTTAGCAGGTAGGCCTAAATTTAGGTATTTAGGTGGATCGATGTGTTATATGTGTCTGAAAAAAGGGATGTGCGCATGCCGATTAGGACCTGAACTCGAGACAAGCTAGACTCTAGACCTAAGGACACTAAAGGTGATGACCCATAAAGAAACCTCATTTGCATTTAAAAACATTTAACTTGAATTCGTCATAGTTAGAACCATTTAAGTCAACGTAAAAGCACGCAATAAAAGTCCATTGTTACATCACTGGGTTTTTGGCGGGAGGTGCGGATTTGGGTATCTACAGTACCGATCCACTTGGATCAAAGCTTTTTCTTATTTTCTATAGACTAACAAAGGGGACTACACTTTAGCACCCCCCCCCCCCCCCCGGCTTTGGCATCGAGCGCGTTTGCCTTCCAAGTGTTCTTATTACTTTGGGTACACACCATATCCGATGACACGCCAAAGTCGCATAAGCAACCGACCCTTCTAAAATGAACCAATGGACAATTGAACATTTATTTTATTTGCATGCATCTAGCAACCCTTTTTCTTTTGCATTAAATCAACTTAAACAATGAATTCGACCTTTAACTGAACCGTTTTCGTTAACAAGTTAAACATGCTAAACTGAAGGTTTTAAACTATCTTTTTGCATTTGCATTTGCATTTGCATTCTTTTACATCTTTATCGTACTTGTACGTAACGATAACATTAGCTCAAATATCATCTTCCATGGATTGTTCTAGGTCAGTAGAGGCTATTTTTACATAGGCTTTTCTAAAAGGTTTTCATAAATCATTAATTGAATTAATCTTTATTAAAGTATCCTCACCCCGAATCTTTCTGGTTTCACAGCCTTAGATCTAGGGGTGTCGGCGTGCTCCAAAATCTAGAACATGTCTTTAGCTTAGGACATGATAGCAGGTTCCTAATTTCCGCGATAATTAGGTGGCGACTCCAAAACAATTTTAAAGGTTTTTCTAACTTAATCTTTTAACTTAGCAAGCCCTTATGCAAGACGCCGAGTTGGGTCCCCCTCGATCCCGAGTTCCACACCCGCGCCTCCTCCTCGTGACATCGGGACACACAGACCTCATCACGCTATGACATCGGGCCACACAGACCTCATCGTAGTACGACATCGGGCCACACAGACCTCATCGTATTATGTCACACAGACCTCATGACATCGGGCCACACAGACCTCATCATGCTATGACATCGGGCCACACAGACCTCATCATAATCACAAGGTACAAAACGTCATGGCAAGGAAACGATACATATCATATACCTTTACATAAGCGCTTGCAGAGGGTAACGAGACAATTTTAACTCACATACCTACTTGCCCAAATTCAATAGTGAGATAAAGTTTCTCCACTCAACTTAACTTGTCAAGCCATTAATTGAATTAAACTTGATACACCACAACACACGATGTAAGCTACTAATTAATTATTTGTAAGAGGGACCATGACCATACATTCAAGGCTAACAATTAACATGACCAGTCATCGTATACTCAAGGCTCACCAAGGGAGCTTATATAGCATTACAATTCACACAACCCAAAATTTACTCGGCTAACCACTCGACCTAAAACACGGCCAACAATATTTCATAAGACACGGACGACGGCAGTCCGTAGAATGTAGTAGCAACGCCCATAGGTTACGGCCACAATAAGACCCCAAAAGGTAACAACAAAAACAAATACAAATATGACAACAATAAGGCCGTATAGCAGCCCCAACACGAGGCTGATCAGCAGCCATACACGGCTGGACAGCAGCCTCGACATGGCTGGTCACCAGCCCTCTCACGGCTGTCAACAAACACACACAACCCGACTGTAATCAGCCTTCACACAGCAGCAACAGCTGTTACAGCTAGTACACGGCTATGGTGGGCAGCCTAACCCACGGTCAGCAGCCCTCGACAAACGTCGACCTTCCCTCGCGACCCTAACTCGATCACAATTCCTCTCTTCCTTACGGTTTACCAGATACATACACACACATACAACCACTTTCACATCTACACCACGATCAACGAATAATCACACAAAATCAACACTTCACACACACACTAACACAACATAACGTACTCCTCCAACATCTCCACCCAATTTCCATTCTTACTAGGCAACACAATATAATTTCACAATATAAATAACATACGTCACAATAGTAAGAACTT
Source organism: Dianthus caryophyllus (assembly GCA_023091065.1). Classification (NCBI taxonomy): domain Eukaryota; kingdom Viridiplantae; phylum Streptophyta; class Magnoliopsida; order Caryophyllales; family Caryophyllaceae; genus Dianthus; species Dianthus caryophyllus. The sequence goes on along the minus strand of CM041523.1, from coordinate 13,321,747 downwards.
AACACAACCGGGATCTATTTCACACGCATACACTCATGATATCCCCCAAAATCCAACCAATTCAAACATCATTAAATGCGCAAAATGCACTTGAACTCAACACAACTTTCACGAGCTACTACATAGCGACTTTGCCAGCTACAATGTCTCACCTCTGCTTTGTATTAGGTCCCAATTCACGTCATGTAAGGTAAACATTATCACATACGCAAGCATTCATCAATACACAGAAATAAATTGACACACAACAATAGCGTCAGGGCAACAACAACATACTAGCAGCAGAGTAGTGGCAGCAGTTCAGTAGGAAGGTCACACGATTAGCGGTCTCAAGCAATGTTAACACTTCGGTAAGAGCAACAGCAACAACCATGACATAAGCGACAGTAGTAACATCAACTAAATGGACAAAATAGCCAACAAAAGTGTACCAAATAGCAGTACACGCTACGGTTGCAGTTACGGAGCACTAACACACTCAAAACGCCATAATTCACATTAAATTCAACACACACATGCAATTAGTAACTACGCATAATATAACGACACCCAAATCGGACTATGTAACAACCCGGATTTTCCAAATAAAATAAAATACGTTTTAAAAAGGTTTTAGTAAGAAAATGAAAATAAAATGAAAGCCACGGTGGCGGAAACACCGTGAATCCGAGTCATTACTCCCTACTCAAACAAATAACAAAAGACAGTAGGCCTTGAGCCTAACAAATGGGGAATAAATACCCCTTACAATCCAACTCCAAAAGACATAAGTATGAAAATAATAAATAACAACAAGTCTAAATCCAAAGTCTATCAAAGTTCTCCTCAAAGCTAGCTACGGGGTCAACAATCCTCACGGCTTCTCACACAAACCCGTCCCCGCACAAACCTGCCACAAAAGAAAGTAACAGCCACAATCAGTGTGGAGTAACAGCCACAATCAGTGGGGAGTAACATAACCGACAACCCAACAAGTAACTTACCTGGCCTACGGCGTATGTTCAAGTACAACAACAAATGCAACAACAATAGCGTGCTCAAACATAAACATTAGCAATAATATAACAACCTCAAGTCAAATAATCAATAGTCAATCCGATCATCAATCAAACCAAAGCAAGAGTAAGCACGGAGGACTGGGTGAAGCAACAAGAATCACCCCGGAACGACAAAAGTCCCAGTCCTATGGCGGAACGACAAAAGCTCCTCAAACAGTCTAAATTTGGCCAAACCCACCGCGAACAAAGACGGTGTCACCGCGACAAAAACGGTGTCGACATATCAATCAAACCATAGTCCCTATCCATGACAAAAGCGGATGGGAACCCCTAAGGGCGGCATCCGTCCTACAATGGACGTTGTATCTCCTCACGCACGTGCCCAACAGTGCACGTACGCACACTCAACTCAAGCTCAATCAAACCAACTCAAAATCAACGTCAAAACAATCATCTCAATGTCAAACTTTATCATAGCAAGCCATTTTCATACCCATCCTCATTACAATTCATAACCACACAACTCAAGTTCGTTATTATTGTTATTTACGAAATAATAGTCAAGGTGATCAACATAAACTCATAACCAAACCATACTACCTCACAAGTTAGCAACTTTAAGCAATATAACAACATACTCAACGATATCATATGATCAAACAAGCCTAGACATGCTTCTAGACTCACACAAGTATGAGGCCGACTCACAAATTCAAGTATAAGGATTAGGGCACAACCAAACAACCAAAGCATGCAACTTTATCATCATACAATCATACAAAACATCCTAGACAACATCTAGGGCCTCATACATGTCAAAATATCACTAGGGCTACACCTAGTTACCTTATTCAAAGCAAATCCGGTCTACTCCTCGTCTTCCTCCACAAGAATGGTATCTCCTTCTTCTAGATCTCCTTCTCCTTTGCATAACCAAGCCAAATCACACAAGCAAAAGCATACAACATAAGAACACATAAAATAACAACAAAATCAGAAAAATAAAAGAGCTAAAAGGGATCATATACCAAGGGAATTGACTAGGAAAGGATTAGGGCTTAAGGGGTGAAAGAAAGGATGATCAAAAATGGTGTTTGGATGAGATTTTGAGAGAGTTTTGAGGGAGAATTATGAGGTGAGATTAGGAATGAGACTAGGGAGATGCAAAAACTGATTTGGGAGCTAGGGTAAAGAGGGAATGAAATATTATAATGTCTTGGGCAAGAAGCAAGCCAAAGAAAGCCCTAAAACTTCAACCCGTGTTAAGGGAGCGGCTCGGCCCGGGTGGAGCGGTTCACTATGACTCCTGAAAATTTGGCAGTTGCGACGGCGTCGGAAAAATACGCAGTTTAGCCTTTTGAATCACCTGAATCGGAGTCCGTATGAGGAAATTACACCGTTTTTAAGTTAATTACTCCGTTTTTAAGTTCTGACTACAGTGTAGCTTAATCCACGCGACAAGTGAACTGATTTTCCCGAGCTAAAAATGAGAAAATCAAGAGAAATGAATTACGAATATTATTGAGACGAACAATTAATATTAGGAAAAGTCGGGGTGTTACAGACAAAGTAAGGGAAAGCCCTTACCTCAACGAATACCTCCGAAAGTCGGCTTAAGAGAGCGGAAACATGCCAAAATTGCCCTCAAACGAACCGAACTCTACAAACAACAATTATACTATCAATTACTACCAAAATACTAGCTAATCGTCAAATAAAATCGCTAAAATCGACTACAACTCAAAAATCCCCAAAACCTAGGGTTAATCCGACGGAAATCAACTTAAATTGAATAAGTACGAACAATACCTTCGATTACTAGAGTACTAAGGCTTAAAGTCGAGGGAAACCGACAATTTGAGTGAAACGACGACCATCTGAAGGAACTTCGATTTGAAAATACGGGAGTAACAACCGAGAAAGTTAGAGCAGCAAAGATCGATAATGGTGATGATGAATGATGGCGACAAGGTGATGATGATGATGATGATAATGATGAGGACTGAAGAAAACGAAGGAGTGATGAATGATGATGAGAACGAAGGGATAAACGAAGAAGGCAGAAGAGCAGGAGGAACGGAGGTTAAAAGGAGGGGGCTGCTATATTATTTTGGTCGACTAAAAAAGAAAAGAATGGTGATGGATAAGTTCTATTTTGGGTCTATTTATTTTACTCTTATTATTGTTATTATATTATACTTACTATTATTACTATTATCATTATTATTACTTGTCTTCACATGAAATTACAGTTAAGAAAATAACACAAACTCGTATATAAGCTCGACTTAAAATATGAGGCTCGCTTACAAGGAGATACGAAAATACGGAGTATTATAGTCTTCCCCCCTTAAAAGAATTTCGTCCCGAAGTTCAACTATTTCCGGCAACTCAACAGGCTGAACTGGACATAGAAAACGTGACTTAAAATTCAAGTGCGCTCGTAAATATATGACAAGGCTAAATCGTCACGCCTCAATCAAAATAAACCTAAGCAGACAACTAACAGAAGCTAGTGGTAAGCAGGATCGTATCCACAGGGAAACGGTGCAGTTATAAGCTAAAGCAGACGAAAACAGGTCTAACTCAAGTGTGAAAAAGGGTTTGTTTTAAACTATAAACTAAAGCAAATAATAAAAATAAGTAGAGATATATAAGGGAAAGGATTAGGGCATCAGGTTCATTATGACAATGATTCAGGAACTCAAGTTCATAAGAAGGAAGCGATAAACTGTGCAAATTGATTAGGTTTAGGAAACGCTCTCTCGAGTCAATTTTAGCCTTAAGCAAATTTAGCGGGATCTCGCAACTTACTAAATTCAACTTATCAATCTCGCGTAAGTCTAGTTTTAACTCGGCTTTCGATCTTAAATTAAAACTTACTCAGGTTCAATTAAACTCAGACAAATCGTTGATCAGGCGAAATAATCCTAATTCAATTGGCATAAAACGCGTAGAAAGAAATCAATTGCACAATATATTCAACCAGTTTAATCTAAAAACATGTTCCTGAACCAAGGGCACAAATTCCCCTCAAACCCTAATAGGAGAATTAGCTACTCATAATAAAAATCAGAACAATAAAATCAATAGGAGTAATGATGTATGTCATTTATATAGCTTTTATGCCCCCGATATAGTTGCATTTAGCTCGCACTTACTCGATTTCATGGTTGATTTAGGAGCTATATGCTTTATATTGCGATACTGTTGTTCTTCGTGTGTATTTTGCAGGTTTTGGCGGTCCTGAGCTAAAACCTGAGTCATTTGGAGCATTTACGAGTATCGTGAAGTCAAGACGTAGCCCGAGAGTTGATTCGGAGTCAATACGGCAATTTGGGATGTCAAACCTATAGGTTCAGAGCAAACCTATAGGTTCAGGATACGTGAATCAAGAACAATAGTTGCTGGAAGTTGCTGCACTCCTTAAAACCGCTCGGCATGACCCAAACCGATCGGTTACCCCATTAAACCGATCGGTTACCCCATTAAACCGATCGGTTCCCCCATTAAATCGATCGGTTCTGACCCTGAACCGCTCGGTTCGCATGCCCTGTTTCGCGTTTTCTCATTGGCCTATAAATACAATTCGAAGTTAGGGTTTTGGACTATCTTTTATTCTATTTTCTCTGCTTTAGATTAGAAGTTTAGTTTTCTCTCTTAAACTCTCAAAAACATTTAGATTAGCTTTAATTACTTTTGCAAGATCGATACTTTGAATTCAACAATTTCTCCCAGGTTTAATTTAATCGTTCTCATTCATTTAGTCATGTTTATTGTTATTGTTTTCATTGCTTTTACTTTAATCATGCATAGCTAATTTTCCAATTAGGGTTTAGGGTGATTGTGATATTGATTCAGAACATGTTTTAATTGCTTCTATTGATTGAATTTGTGCACGTTGATTTCTTCCTACGCGTTTTATTATCAATTGAATTTAGGGACGCCTTTATTGAATTGAATTTAGGTTGTTTCAGTTTAAGATCGAAAGCCGAATTGAAACTAGACTCACGCGTAATTGATAAGTTGAATTTAGTACGTAGCGAGAGCCCGCTAAATTTGCTTAAGGTTAAAATCGACTCGAGAGAGCGTTTTCCTAAAACCTAATCACTTGCACGATTTCAATTGATTGATTATCCCTTTTGATTTAGTTCTTGAATCGATGTCACATGACCCCGATACCCTAATCTCCCTCTCTTATACCTTTTTATACCTTTTACTCATTGCTCTTAGTTTAGACCTTCAAAACATCAACCCCTTTGTTACTTGAGACTTACCTAGATCGCTAAGCAACCCTTTGACTGCACCATCTCTCTGAGGATCTCGACCCTACTGCCACTAGCTACCTAGTTAGTTGTCTTTAGGTTTATTTTGATAGGTGACCACGACTTTAGCCTCATCAAGTAAACATGATGAATGAATAATAAAGATTAAAATAAACCTGGATTAAAGTAGAGTACCGGCGGTTACAAAGTAGATCGATCTTGAAACTAGCTAAATAAAACTGGAGTTTTGAATGTATGTAAAAGGGAGAAAATAAACTAAGCAGTAACTAAAACCTATAAGAACAATGTAAAATAAAGCATAAAACTAAGATCGTTGTTTAGTTTTCGAGCCTAGGGTATATATATTAGTTCCCAAGCAATTAAACACGAATTAAAATAAAACCCGACGGAACAGACATCAGGGCCGGCCGGCCGGCCGTTCGACTGGCACGGCCGCTTCCTGGCCTCTTCTTCAATCTTCGTTTCTAGCCCAATTTTTCATTTGGGCCTTTATTACTCGTGGCCTTCTTAGTCTTTGGTCTCGTATTTGAACTCCGAGCTCCTGCGTGAGCTCGAGCCTGGTCTCGTAGTCTTGAATCTCGTATTAGCTCCTAATGCCTCGGGTTTTGGCTCAGGTGACGATGGCCGTGCAGAAGTCACAAGAGATGATGTTGCAGCAGATGCAAAAGGATGGCCAAACTAAGGACGCCGCGATTAAGATGCTAGAGAATCAAGTGGCGCAGCTCGCCGCTTCGCAAGCGTCACGACAACCGGGGACCCTACCACCCCAAGGTAATCCTTCTCATCCTCCCCCTGATACCGCATGTGCTATAACTTTGAGAAGCGGTACATCCTATGATGGTCCCAAGCAACCCGAAGTGGAGAAGGAGGGGGGTAATGCTGCTACGGGGAAGAAAGACGTGGGTGTTGATTCTGGTGCTCCTGTTGCTACTCCCTCGCCCCCGATTCAAATAAAGCTTCCTTTTCCAAGTCGTGTACGTCCGGCTACCGTGGACCCCAAGCTCGATAAGTTCTTTGAGATCCTCAAAACTTTGCAGGTAAATATTCCATTTATCGATTTGGTTAAGCAAATTCCTGCGTATGCCAAGTTTCTTAAGGAGGTCATCTCTAGGAAGCGTTCCATCAATGAGACCGAGACTGTGTCTTTTGTGGGAGAGGGTAGTGCTTTATTGCAGGGTAGTTTGCCCCCGAAGCTGAGTGACCCTGGGACCTTTTCTATCCCTTGTTCTATAGGGAGGTATGTGGTTCAGAACGCCTTGTGTGACTTAGGAGCTAGTGTCAGCGTCATTCCCTACTCCATCTGTCAAAAAATTAATATGACCAAGTTAGGAGTTACCTCCATGACGTTGCAGATGGCCGACCGTAGTGTCCAGAGACCCTTAGGTATCCTAGAGGACGTCCCGGTCAAGATAGGGAAGTTTTATATACCCGTTGACTTCGTGGTCCTAGACATTCCCGAGGACCCCTACATTCCGATCATTCTAGGGAGACCTTTCCTGCATACTGCAGGAGCTGTAATCGATGTGGGGAATAAGACCTTGACGTTCTCGGTGGGAGGTGAGAAGTTGACCTACACTAAGTCTAGTCTTCCTCGATCCCCTATGCAGCCTGAATCTGTTGCTGCTATTGACCTTGCCCCTCCGTCTCACTCTATTGGAGACACTTTGGAGGTTGTTTCTTCTGTTTTTTCTTGTGCAGGTCCTACGCAGGTTGACTACGATCCTGGTTTGGGGGAACGAAAGCTCACAAAGGCGGATGTCTATGATCCTGGGGATGGAGGAGGAGACCCACGGTCTGCGATGCGTGGCGCACGGAGTTGTTATGGAGAGCCATTTCGCGACGGCATACCTTGCGTGATGGACTATGCTGCTCTTCCTCGTGGAGATCGAGTTTTGTGGCGAACAGATGCTATTTCGCCAAATGAAGCTGCTGCCAGTGGCCAACGTCCTTAGCCCAATTTGACTTGATGATGAGTTTGACGACGGTCGTGTGGGACCATTATAAACCAGCGCTTTCCGGGAGGCAACCCGATGACTTTGTAATTTGTTGTACGTTGCTTTGGTTTGGTTTGTTTTCGACTTTGACATTATTAGTTTGCTTTTATTGAGCGCGTGAGGATGAGGGTTTTATAATTGATTTAGCATGCAGGTACTTGAGGACTCTTCGTCCTTAGTATTTTTGAGACAGGCCTCAAAGAAGTGCCTTGCTCGGCCCCCTCTGCTGAAGGGCCTTCCCGTTTTTCTCGCATGCTACTCCGAAGTATCTCATAGCTGGACTGAATTGGATGCAAATTTGTGGATTAGTTGCCGCACTCCGTGCTTCACTTCGGTTTGGGGGAGTTCCGACCTGATAATGTGAGCTTTCTTACTCCTTTTCCCTCGTTTCCTCGCTTTTATTTTCCTTCCCCCGTCTTTTATTTGTCCTTCTCTGCTTGTGGTTGTGCTGTTTTCCACATTGAGGACAATGTGTGATCCTGGTTTGGGGGAGGAAAGCTCTTTCGCGCTTATTCTTTTGCATTTTTTATTTTGTGTGCTTTTTATATTGAAAAATTCAAAAAAAATTTGAACATTTTGAAATTTCCAAACCTTATTTTGGCTTGAATTGTCTAGTTTGGCGAATTGATTAGTGTCTTTATTTTGATCTTTGGCATCTCCGAGTTGAAAATCCATCGTCGTGGCTTGCACTGTATGTTTGTTTCCTATTAATAGATTGCGAGCCTCAAACGCTAGCCCGCTTGTATTTGCTTAATTCTTATCGCTTTTCGTTCTTTTACTTTCGATATTGGTATTCGAGTGAGGCATTGGTTTGTGATATGTATGGAATGTAGGAATGTGGTTTGTTTGGAAAGATCATATAATGTTGGAGCAATGCTTCGATGCTTTCGGAGGGGACTCATTGATTTGAGTAACCACAACGGCCATGAATTTGGTTGTGACCGAGAGTATGAGCAATGATGTAACCCTTAAGGAAATATGTGTACCCGAGCTCGATTTTTACCGAGTGAACGTCAAGCTAAACGGTATAACATACGAGGGATGCTCCACATTGCGCGAAAAAAAAAAGAAAAGAAAAGAAAAGAGAAAAATGGAATGATGCGGTAAGAAAGGTATGAAGGAAAGTGGTATGTGCGGATGGCCTTGCTTGAATCCAATTATCGTTAGTTTAATTTTTGCGAAAGTGTGAGAAGCTAGTAATACGACGTTGGTGTGAATGGTTGAGACTTGTGCTCTATTCTCGGTGAAATAGACTATGGTTGTAGGTTCATGTGTATGGGTCGTCAACTTTGAGATGCCGGCGTGATAAGTTTGGATACTTTGATTTTCTCCGACGCTGTTTGCTTGAGGACAAGAAAAGGTTTGGTTTGGGGGAGTTTGATGTATGTCATTTATATAGCTTTTATGCCCCCGATATAGTTGCATTTAGCTCGCACTTACTCGATTTCATGGTTGATTTAGGAGCTATATGCTTTATATTGCGATACTGTTGTTCTTCGTGTGTATTTTGCAGGTTTTGGCGGTCCTGAGCTAAAACCTGAGTCATTTGGAGCATTTACGAGTATCGTGAAGTCAAGACGTAGCCCGAGAGTTGATTCGAAGTCAATACGGCAATTTGGGATGTCAAACCTATAGGTTCAGAGCAAACCTATAGGTTCAGGATACGTGAATCAAGAACAATAGTTGCTACTGGAAGTTGCTGCACTCCATAAAACCGCTCGGCATGACCCAAACCGATCGGTTACCCCATTAAACCGATCGGTTCCCCCATTAAACCGATCGGTTCTGACCCTGAACCGCTCGGTTCGCATGCCCTGTTTCGCGTTTTCTCGTTGGCCTATAAATACAATTCGAAGTTAGGGTTTTGGACTATCTTTTATTCTATTTTCTCTGCTTTAGATTAGAAGTTTAGTTTTCTCTCTTAAACTCTCAAAAACATTTAGATTAGCTTTAATTACTTTTGCAAGATCGATACTTTGAATTCAACAATTTCTCCCAGGTTTAATTTAATCGTTCTCATTCATTTAGTCATGTTTATTGTTATTGTTTTCATTGCTTTTACTTTAATCATGCATAGCTAATTTTCCAATTAGGGTTTAGGGTGATTGTGATATTGATTCAGAACATGTTTTAATTGCTTCTATTGATTGAATTTGTGCACGTTGATTTCTTCCTACGCGTTTTATTATCAATTGAATTTAGGGACGCCTTTATTGAATTGAATTTAGGTTGTTTCAGTTTAAGATGGAAAGCCGAATTGAAACTAGACTCACGCGTAATTGATAAGTTGAATTTAGTACGTAGCGAGAGCCCGCTAAATTTGCTTAAGGTTAAAATCGACTCGAGAGAGCGTTTTCCTAAAACCTAATCACTTGCACGATTTCAATTGATTGATTATCCCTTTTGATTTAGTTCTTGAATCGATGTCACATGACCCCGATACCCTAATCTCCCTCTCTTATACCTTTTTATACCTTTTACTCATTGCTCTTAGTTTAGACCTTCAAAACATCAACCCCTTTGTTACTTGAGACTTACCTAGATCGCTAAGCAACCCTTTGACTGCACCATCTCTCTGAGGATCTCGACCCTACTGCCACTAGCTATCTAGTTAGTTGTCTTTAGGTTTATTTTGATAGGTGACCACGACTTTAGCCTCATCAAGTAAACATGATGAATGAATAATAAAGATTAAAATAAACCTGGATTAAAGTAGAGTACCGGCGGTTACAAAGTAGATCGATCTTGAAACTAGCTAAATAAAACTGGAGTTTTGAATGTATGTAAAAGGGAGAAAATAAACTAAGCAGTAACTAAAACCTAAAAGAACAATGTAAAATAAAGCATAAAACTAAGATCGTTGTTTAGTTTTCGAGCCTAGGGTATATATATTAGTTCCCAAGCAATTAACCACGAATTAAAATAAAACCCGACGGAACAGACATCAGGGCCGGCCGACGACGGCTCGACTGCAGGCCGGTCTGCTTCCCTGGGCCAGCTCTTCTTCAATCTTCGTTTCTAGCCCAATTTTTCATTTGGGCCTTTATTACTCGTGGCCTTCTTAGTCTTTGGTCTCGTATTTGAACTCCGAGCTCCTGCGTGAGCTCGAGCCTGGTCTCGTAGTCTTGAATCTCGTATTAGCTCCTAATGCCTCGGGTTTTGGCTCAAAACCACCAAAACCTGCAAAATGTAATTGAAAGGCAGCAGTATCGAGAAATATAACAAATAGCTCATAGAATCATAATGAATACGAATAAATGCAAGCTAAATGCGACTAAACCGGGGTCATAAAATGCATATAAATAGCACTGATCAATATAGCTACCCACAACAACTAAAACGATCTCAAATTATGACATAATAACAAGACTCGATACCATTCAACATTCTTTAACCACACCATAAGCAACAACAATTACATAGAGCGATGCATAAAACCTGACAAAACAAGCGCGACATTTTACCCCTCACTTCTAAAGAAACTTCGTCCCCGAAGTTTAGACCAACTAAGACCACGGTTACTCATAAGGCTAGCGCATAGGAAGGACAAATCTATCGATGATTAAAACATAAGTTACTTTTTAACCTACCGGTTGGGGGCGTCACACACACTTTACAACACCTCCACAGAGCCAACCGATACCCTAAGACATCTAGGCCACGCTATATGGCTAAACAAAACCAACATATTCTCATATATTCTACTCATATACAAAACATCGTTACGCTCTGTTAGTCTCCTAAATCTACCTAGCACGGACCTAGCACGGAGCAGACCATACGACACTGTACATGGCTACTATAAACACTGCACTACAATGATTAGTGCTACTTATTATCAAATCAAATAGAGTATAATAAGTCAAAACTATACCACCCTTATATAAGCCTACTCCATAAGACAGACAACTGTATCGTAACGGTTACACATATGATTCTAATCTTGCATCCTTGTCATATAAATTGATCTATCTTACCATTCTGTATTGCTTATAGCACCTTGTCCTTATTATTACTTTTACTTATTTCCACGTAACCCTCTCATATTACTTGTATCGTTTAGACCATCTATCACTATCAACAATGCAACATTATTACTAATTAACTCACGAATTCACCCTACTCAAAATATGATGATTTTGCATGTCCTCAATTTCCTATGTGTTTCCTCATAATGCTTGTTGTTCTCGCTACCATTTCGCACTCCTTCCGTTTCACTTCGTGATCTACCTAGTACTAGTTTATTACTTATGCGATTACATGTGTTTTTACTCTTATACAGTAACCAACGTCTTACTAGTCTTCCTTCTATGCTTAATGTCATCACAACGAACTATCACTCAACCTTTTTACCTAACCTATACCTTTCATTTGACTATGTTTCTGCGGCTCCTCACACTCAACCTTCCATTCTCCGATGATTTTGCAGTTAAACACTTCAGTTTTGACTCATAATCAAACAATATCCTTAACCTCTTTTAATGACTTCCTACTTTATAATCCGCCAAAATATACAATAACCTCTTCATTACTTGTAACTTATACTTACTCGTGTCTCTAGGTTCCCAACATTCTCATAACTATCATGCTTCTGTTACTTCCACAAACTCAAATGATAAACCTCTAATTTTCTCTCAACACTCTATCACTAGTCCATTATGTTCGACTTCTACCAACTGCTACACCGCTCATCCTATATCTGTATGCACATATTCTTCCACCTCATAAGATTTCTACACCCCCTAATTCTTATTGATATCAGTGCATTTCCCAAATTTATCACCTTACTTATGATATTTGTCACAATTCCTATTACCTAGCTAACCCTCACTCTTGATCTTTCAAGTCATACATTTTCGAAATATTTCTCTCATATAATGTTACTCACCAAATGCAATATTATATTTCAGCTAAAACTCTTTATAATCTGAACGCATATATGTAATGCTTGCAACAATTAACACACATTCTCATTACACATTATACTCGCTTCTATTCATACGTTCATACAACTTATGTAACTATATTAGCTCACTTCCATAGTTCATCATCAACCATACCACCTATATAGATATACTCGAGGACATTCACTTAATCTCTATTTATCATATTTACACCCACCTTTGTTCAATTCCAATTGAATTCATGCATATACAATTCATTTACCTTAAAGTTTATACTCATTTTGATCCCTTCGTTAGGCTATCACAATTATTCTCATACATACAATACATTTACTCACTACATCTTAGCTAACACACCCTCATGTCACATGTCAAATACATCACCTCCCATGTTTAAGATCTCGTTCAAACGTAGTCTGTTACGTGATATAAATGTTCGTAACAATTTACAGGGTAGCTTTACGACACTAACTCTTATAAACTCATGTATGTACTTCTATTTCCACGATTTAGGTACACTAACACTCGCTTATAACACACAAGCACCACCATAGGCTTAATCTGCGCTATATACCACCCACAACTACACCCCAAAATATGCAAACACATACTCTATTAATCATGAGCTTTAAACCGTAAACCGTGTAACCTTTGATCAGGAATACTTTTTTTTTTTTTATTGTCGTACCAACCACTTATCATACATACAACGGCTTATACTACACTTGTCATAGGCAAACATACTAATAGCTCATATGTCAATTTATATATCATCACATCCTTAGTACAACCAACTTCACGACATCCAAAATACGTAACATCTCGAAATCTGCATGCTCAAGAGGTCCCCACTAACCACAAGGGTCTAAAACCCGTTTCGTTCATAGACATACACTTACACATAAAGCGCATACATCCATATCATCATCGCATATGTCACAGACAATTATGAGACACGTCATCAAGCACAACATAGCCATGCATGCCTCATGGTAACAACTAGTACGTATTAGGGATATAACAAAAGCATCAATCATATCATATATTTAAGCATACATGGAATGTCCTCAAGTGTTCATACAAATACCCAATATATTTCGCCACAATCACATATGATTACGCAGATGCAACAGCAACCAAAACCACAGTTCCCAAAATACACATCACGGTGCCTCCAATGACCATACGGTCCTGTTTCCCTCGTCCTTGTCAATCATCAACAATACTTCGGAGATAACAGAGCCACAACATAATGTATCATAGCAATCACAGCATCAAGCATATACAAAACAACCAGTGACTGACCTAATTATAACAAAGCTTGAATCCTTTAAAACATAACAATATACGGCGTCTCTAAAAGGTAACAATAACTGCGACACAAGGGGAGGGAGAGAGGGATGTAAACTCATACAGACACCATGCTCAAAGATTATGATATATGCAACAACTATCTAGTTAAAAGATGCCACACTAGTAAAAACACACACAATCACTAGATGAGAAAAACCATACTACACGTACAAACAACCATGATATTACGCAAGAACACCAGAAATAATACTAAAGCAATACATATGTAAGACATAAGCATCCGATACCAGAAAGCAATATCACAGACATATGGCAATAAAGATTAGCTAGCAGCAACCAAACTTTCACAGTTCCTCAAAATGCACCTTAAGTGCCTCCAGTGACCCGAAGGTCCTAGTCCCATCTTCCATCAACAATAACCAACAATGTACATGATATTATCGACGAGTACATATACGAAGGCATAAGATAATTTATGAATCATAAATAAGAACGATAACATAAGTATAAACGAGGCTAAATTACATCATTATATCGAAGTTTGGCTTACAAGGGGAGGCTGAGCGGGTTCATTATCATTACCAAAACATAATATCAGCAGCGTACCTATATAAGAACGATAACTTAACCTTTACTGTTTATCGTTTTCTTGCCATGACGTTCCTCGTACTCAACCCACTCCGAAAGATCAACAACAACATCATAGTATCTCCACAACTCCACCACAACTCCTCACGGCTCATCACATCTCATCGCATCTCCTCACCATATCTCCGTACTCCATGATCACACAACACATACACTACAACAATTTCCTTACTTTTTCGACGCTTTTTTTTGGCTATTTTCGACGCTTAAAAGCGTCGACATTTAATATCTCGACGCTTTTGGAAAGCGTGGTTATTTTAGGTGTCATGAACTTTCAACACAATTTTCCGTCAACCATGGTGTCACTTTTCGGTGTCATGAGTCACGACATTTTTTAGCGTCAGGCCTCGCGACGCTTCTTTGTGTCGGCAATTTAGAAATTTCTCGACGCTTTTTCATCACTACTGTGTAAAACATCGATATATTTTTTTGTTAGTATTATCAATAGTACTCTTCATATATGATATCATAATTAAATTTCTCGAAGAATATACTCAAAAGAAAATTACAATACCATAAAATTTCTGCATTAACATAATTATATTAGTTAAATGGATAATTTCAATGAGTGCAATAAAATTAAATTCATCCGTGCTATTCTACAGAGTACAATAAAAATATTGTTTTTTAATGTTCATAAAAAAAACGAAAAACTAAAAGTCTCCATAAAGATGAGTACTGCAGCCAAAAGATATGCATGCGATGATGTCGACCTTCAAATGAAATTTGAGAACTGCTCCTTCCATCTCGTTGCAACACCGAACATTATTGCTTCATTGAAAAACCATGAATGTGAAACCGGCTTGGTAACGAACTTTAATTGGTCTATTTACCCTGTGCACGCAAAGAACGTTACATCATCAACATTACGTCCACATCTAGCCACCAATACAGTACTATATATTGGCACCTTGAACCAATATCCACCACAATATTTGTAAGAGAATGTTCACATGATATTTCTACGCTACCTACATGGGACGAAGTAATAACACTACCCAAGTGATTCACTCAAAATTTCAGCAAATGAATGATAAAAGATCACAATTTCAGCAAAATTTCAGCAAAATTTCAGCAAATTTCCGCAAATTTCAGCAAATGTCTACAAACACAAACCAAACCTCTTAGCAATGAATGATAAAAGATCACAATTTATACAACAATAAGCCAAAACAAAAAACAGCAAATACCGCTAAACATCTAGTATAACACACATCAATTTTAATGCGTCTGACACATAAATGATAGATAAGATAACCCGAGGGTAATTTAATACTCATATCATATACTCGTAAATGTAGCCAAGGATATATAAAGTTGACAACAATAATTCTCTTAACATGGATTTGTATCATCCATTAAATTGAAGAATAAACATATCGTCACCATCACAAAACTTGTTCAACATCACCACAAATTTACTAGTAAGCACAAGTTTAACAAAAGTAATCGTCACCAGTAAGCAAGGATTCGGCACAAATTTAGCAGTAAACACAAGTTTAACAGAAGTAATCGGCACAATTTTACTAGTAAGCACAAACATATAATGCTGAGCCAATTCACCAGTAAGCACAAGTTTATCAGAAGTAATCGTCACCTAAATACTTTTGAACTAAAAGAACATAAAATACCTGTGAGTTTAAGGTCGATTTTGCAAGCTCAGCTAACTCGGGAGATGATATTCCTGAACTCATACCTTCCAAAATTTTAGACAAGATTAAATTGGTCTTATCTAACTTGGTTTGTAGCTCTTTGTTGTTCTTAGTAAAACTTACAACAGCGTTTTCCATATTTTGCATTTTTTCCATATTCTGCCAAGTTAAAGAGCTGTTATCTCCCGATTTAGAGGCCTCTTTCCGTAAGATACCATGCACCCCGAATACTTCACTGCTTTTCACACCAAAGCCATAGCCTAAAGGGCGTTTAGGGATCTGTTCCGCATACATTAGTTTGCTGAATGCTTCATTTTGAATTTCTATCTTTGACTTGGTAGGATTAGTCACAACTTCATTATGAATGTAAGTATTAGCATCCAACTGTAACAACACAAAATGCTTAGTCGAAATGCATATACATGTCCATTTACAAGAATATTTAGATGAAAAAAAATTTATTTTATTTATGTACCATAAATTCTTCAGTTACTGTATCTTTCACATAGGACCCATCTTTCCTCTTATGAGTTTGCATAAAAACCTCCAACTCAGTTGGTTCTCTTTTGTTCTTTTCTTCCTGTTAATCAACACCACATAATTACTTAACTTCAACCAAATAATGTATTTAAGTGCAGTTTATTCAGAATAAATGAAAAGGTCAGTAGAATAATCAACAGTAAAAGATAGAATATATACAAACTCCGCGCGTATATTAGCATAGCTTGTAGACCCGGTGGTGTGAACATGATTTTGCGATGCTCGTGCCTCTTTTCCACATTCAGCAAATTTCTATGTTAAATATAAGACATGGAACAAACAGTAAACTAGTGAAAATTGGTGAAGTTAATGAAGTCGACTATTGGAAATTTAGCCGAATACCTTTCCCTTGTCAGAATACCAATAATCCACCAAATGAATCCAACTGTCAAAAGGAATAGCTGATGGTCGAGCTTGATAGATTTTTTCTCTAGTTTTTGACGCGGGTTTAAAAAAAGTCTTCTTCAAGTAATGTCTATATTGTCTCACACTTTTTCCCACGCGCTTCAGAATGCCTTCATCATAGCCATCACCATCAGGAAGAACAAAATGCTCCTGTAATAATACGAGAATGAAAAACATAAAACAACTACTCCATGCAAAAAGTTATCAGTAGATCAAACAAGCAAAAATAGTTAAATTAGTTGCAAATATTCTTCGGTCATACAAAGTTATAATTGTCAACAACATACCCGTACTACTTTAACGATATCAACTTTGAACTTCTCAGGCACATGGTGCCAATTTATGTTTCTGATTGGGCAAAACCTTTCCCTTCGAGCTATGTCACCGATGAATCTAACGAGGATGTGTCCTCCCTTTTTTAGTGGCTGATGTAATTCATTAAAAGTAACACAATACCTTACATCTTTAGCAAACCATACATCATGCGGCTGAATCGGGTGATTGACCTTTTTTATATTTCCTTCTCCATCTGTCAAAACACATAATATATTTCAGCGAACAATATTAGACACAATTGATTAAAGAATTAAACACAATAATTTACAAATAAGGGTTCAACTCATAATCAAACAACTAAATATTTCATTAATTTCATAGTATACCTGATGACGATGATGACGGAGATGATAAACGATGATGAAGGAAATGATAAACGAAGATGACGGAGATGATGATCGACCGCAGAGTTGATGGATTAGGTTTTCGATTAATGATTAATTAGGAATTAGGAATTAGGTTTTTGACTTGTGTTTTTAGAGGCAAAGTATATTTTGGGTGAAAAAAAATAAGGGAAATGTAGTAGTGAGAGAGCTGGCGGTTTAATTTTTTGTTTTTAATTAAAAATCATTATTATATTATAAAAAAGTGGATATGAGTGCATAAATGTGTTGACGCTTTTAAAAGTGTCGATTAAAAACTGTCAAAAAGTAAGGGAAATGTAGTAGTGATACACAAACAAGGCAATTCAACAGCATATCAACGCAACCCGACACACTTTGCCCCCCGCTGTTAACCACTTCAATTCATGGCTACCAAGCTCTCTAGGGACGTCTCCCACCCAGGGTTTCGAGTCGTCTCCCTAACCCTAGTGTTGCTTGGATCACCAATCATTTCGATGGGGTTCATTATAATTCCTATATTCATTTTAAGACACGACTCTCCTATGTTCATTTTAGGGTTCATTTTAGGTTCATTTTATCAGGGTCGCCGCTCTAATACCACTTTGTAACACTCCCATTTAAGCCGGGCGGACCCCACCTAAATAAGGGTGTTACGGGATCTAACTGAATGGGTCCTTGGGCAAACACCTATTTTCAAAACATGGAGACCTGGAATAAAACGAGATATATATATATATATATATATATATAGAAACAAGTTCAATTAAGTTACACTATATTTGCTAAGTTTCGTACGCTGAACTGGAAAAACTTGAAACTGTTGTCTTGCATTTAATGAAAGCTTATGTATAAAACGTGAAACTGTTGTCAGAAAAGGCCAAAACACGGCCGGTCGGCCGGCAGCCGGTCTGGACCGGCCGGCCCGCACTTTTTCGTGAGATTTAATCTCAACCATTGATCTTGTTAATCCAAAGGCTAAGATTGAAACTTACCAACTTAAAATATTTAAGCAACTTAATTGAACTTTACTCTATATATATATATATATATATATATATATATATATATATATATATATAGTCAAGTTCAATTAAGTTGACAAATATTGGTACGCTCACTACGCTGGCGAAACTGTTATTAATATTTTGTGAAACTGTTGTTCTTTGTAAAAGAAACTGTAAATTTACAAAAGACAGTAGTTTCACAAAATTTTGTGAAATACAGTTTCATTTACAAAGAACAACAGTTTCACAAAGTATTAATAACAGTTTCGCCAGCGTAGTGAGCGTACCAATATTTGTCAACTTAATTGATCTTGTTTTTTTATATATATATATATATATATATATATATATATATATATATATATATATATATATATATATATATATATATAGAGGTGGGATCTGCATTTAACTATCTCTCGTTACTTAACTGCATTTAACTAGGTTTACAGGTGCTAGATACATCTTATAATTCTCCAGTTACATTTTTTATAGTTGTACATACATTTTTTCCCTCAACTTTTTTAATGTATCTAACAATGAATTTAATGTAACCACAAGTAAATTTAATGTATTTAAAATGATTTTTAAGAAAAATACTTTTATTTTTTTAAGTATTATTAATTCTTTTATATTATGTATTCGGACTCGTATTTCTTGTATTTGAACTCGTATTTCGTGTATTTGGACTTATATTTCATGTATTTGGACTTTTATTTCATGTATCCGGACTCGTATTTAGGTATGCTTAGGACTCGTATTCAGATGCTTAGGACTCGTATTTAGCATGCTTAGGACTCGTATTTAGCGTACTTAGGACTCGTATTTAGCATGCTTAGGACTCGTATTTCTTGTATTTAAACTCGTATTTCGTGTATTTGGACTTATATTTCATGTATTCGGACTTGTATTTCGTGTATTCGGACTTGTATTTCGTGTAACCGGACTCGTATTTCGTATGCTTAGGACTCGTATTTGGCTTAGGACTCGTATTTAGCGTACTTAGGACTCGTATTTAGCATCTTAGGACTCGTATTTCGCGTAACCGGACTCGTATTTCTTGTATTTAAACTCGTATTTCGTGTATTTGGACTTATATTTCGTGTATTCGGACTTGTATTTCGTGTATTCGGACTTGTATTTCGTGTAACCGGACTTGTATTTCGTGTAACCGGACTCGTATTTCGTGTAACGACCATCAGCAAACGCCAAAAACACTCCCACCGTAAACAAATTTCTATCTCAGCAGACAAATTATGAGCACGAAAAAGTCTCAAATTGCCATCTGAACGATGAAGTTCATCAAAATCGACACAGATTCTCTTATGAGGCAATTTAATCAAAATGATTTCACTGCCGCTAACATATTCGTTGCACTATATCAATCAAATTACGAGTAATTCAAATTAAACAACTTACATCGTAAACCTAATTCAAGCAAAAACATAATACAAAAGAACATATAATTGTTTCAACAATGGAGTCACAATCAATCAGTTCAACACTTCAGCATCAATTTAAACCGCATGTATCCAATCGACGACATAAAAGGCTCGATCAAAAACCCTAAGTTTAACAAAACAAAAACAAATGCACTACAAAAGTACAATTACCAGTTTACCACTCGCTGATGCGCACACCATTAACGAATCCGGTACAGGTGGTTTCGTATTATTATATCATAAGACTCACTGTGTCACCAAGGTCAGATACATCGATTGTGAGTGTCGATTATGGTGCACCGGTGGTGGCTCAGGTGACACTTCGGCGAGCAGTAGATGGCCGTGACGAGTGACTCCGTCGACATCCACCGCCCTGTTCGTCGACCTACGCGCACCGCCTGTAACTCCGACATCACCTTCTCCACCGACGCCCACCGCACCGCCGCCGTCGTCTGCTTCATCTTCGCCACGTGCTCCACCAAGCGTGTCGAACAAGAATATTGACGTGAATAAGGTTGTATAGTGGCAAAGTTAAGGCTTAAAGTTGACCGTGCTGCTTCTGAGAAGAATGAACTCACCGCAGCCGGTGGTGAACTCCGGTGTGAGATGTCGGTGAGGTTGTCATTGATGTAACTGTGTAAGTGGAGTGATGGTGGGGATGATAGAGAAGAGATGAATGGATCTAAAGTTAGGTGGTAGGGTTTGTAAGGCAGTGGGCTTTTTTTTTATTGTTTAATTGGGCTTGAATAGATAGGTCTGCGTAGAATTTCAGCTCTATGAACTAGTTCGTACAGTTCGTATCGAAACTTTAGTTCGTACAGGATCCTGTTTCTATATATATATATATATATATATATATATATATATATATATATATATACATACATATATATATATATATATATATATAGGAAACGCGCTAGCTCAAGGCTACAAGTAGAGTAAACACAAAAACTGCAACAATATCAAAACGGCACGCAGGCCCCAAAACTGAGTAAAGTAGCGAGATAAAAAGAGACGTCTATGGTGGCAAAACCAGACATAAGACTAGTATTATTGTGAATCCCTCCAAGCGTCCCACCATCAGCAAGCACAAGTCCGAGTACCTGGGGGGGTGGGGGTGGGGAAGACAACAGACACACAACAACAACCTAGTTAGTCAACGGCCAACTCATAAAACGAGAAAGGAACAAAGAAGCTTTTAAAGTAAAACCGAAATACGTAAGTAAATTAAACTAGCACTGTTCCACTCTTGATCTGAAAGAAAATGCAAGTAACTAACTCGGACGATCATTAGACAAATCAAGGCATAAAACGAGTTAAGAACCCCGCTGTGTAACCTCCACACAGGGGACTTACCATACCGACAACACCCCGCGCCTCCTCCTCTTGACATCGGGCCACACAGACCTCATCACATTACGACATCGGGCCACACAGACCTCATCGTATTATGTCACACAGACCTCATGACATCGGGCCACACAGACCTCATCATGCTATGACATCGGGCCACACAGACCTCATCATAATCACAAGGTACAGAACGTCATGGCAAGGAAACGATACATATCATATACCTTTACATAAGTGCTTGCAGAGGGTAACGAGACAATTTTAACTCACATACCTAATTGCCCAAATTCAATAGTGAGATAAAGTTTCTCCACTCAACTTAACTTGTCAAGCCATTAGTTGAATTAAACTTGATACACCACAACACACGATGTAAGCTACTAATTAATTATTTGTAAGAGGGACCATGACCGTATATTCAAGGCTAACAATTAACATGACCAGTCATCGTATACTCAAGGCTCACCAAGGGAGCTTATATAGCATTACAATTCACACAACCCAAAATTTACTCGGCTAACCACTCGACCCAAAACACGGCCAACAATATTTCATAGGACACGGACGACGGCAGTCCGTAGAATGTAGTAGCAACGCCCATAGGTTACGGCCACAATAAGACCCCAAAAGGTAACAACAAAAACAAATACAAAGATGACAACAATAAGGCCGTATAGCAGCCCCAACACGAGGCTAATCAGCTGCCATACACGGCTGGACAGCAGCCTCGACATGGCTGGTCACCAGCCCTCTCACGGCTGTCAACAAACACACACAACCCGTATCAGATCGCCTTCACACAAAGCAATGTTATTCTGGCTAGATACGGTCGTGGGCGGCTAACCCACGACGGTGACCCTCGACAAACGTCGACCTTCCCTCGCGACCCTAACTCGATCACAATTCCTGTCCGCCTCACGGTTTACCAGATACATACACACACATACAACCACTTTCACATCTACACCACGATCAACGAATAATTACACAAAATCAACACTTCACACACGCACACACTTACACAACATAACGTACTCCTCCAACATCTCCACCCAATTTCCATTCTTACTAGGCAACACAATATAATTTCACAATATAAATAACATACGTCACAATAGTAAGAACTTAACACAACCTCAGTCTATTTCACACGCATACACTCATGATATCCCCCAAAATCCAACCAATTCAAACATCGTTAAATGCGCAAAATGCACTTGAACTCAACACAACATTCACGAGCTATTACATAGCGACTTTGCCAGCTACAACGTCTCACCTCTGCTTTGTATTAGGTCCCAATTCACGTCATGTAAGGTAAACATTATCACATCCTCAAGCATTCATCAACACACAGAAATACAATGACACACAATAATAGCGTCAGGGCAACAACAGCATACTAGCAGCAGAGTAGTGGCAGCAGTTCAGTAGGAAGGTCACACGATTAGCGGTCTCAAGCAATGTTAACACTTTGGTAAGAGCAACAGCAACAACCATGACATAAGCGACAGTAGTAACATCAACTAAAAGGACAAAACAGCCAACAAAAGCGTACCAAACAGCAGTACACCCTACGGTTGCAGTTACGGAGCACTAACACACTCAAAACGCCATAATTCACATTAAATTCAACACACACATGCAATTAGTAACTACGCATAATATAACGACACCCAAATCGGACTAAGTAAGGGAAAGCCCATACCTCAACAAATACCTCCGAAAGTCAGGTTAAGAGAGTGGAAACATGCCAAAACTGCCCTCAAACGAACCGAACTCTACAAACAACAATTATACTATCAATTACTACCAAAATACTAGCTAATCGTCAAATAAAATCGCTAAAATCGACAACAACTCAAAAAGCCCCAAAACCTAGGGTTAATCCGACGGAAATCAACTTAAATAGAATAAGTACGAACCATACCTTCGATTACTAGAGTACTAAGGCTTAAAGTCGAGGGAAACCGACAATTTGAGTGAAACGACGACCATTTGAAGGAACTTCGATTTGAAAATACGGGAGTAACAACCGAGAAAGGTAGAGCAGCAAAGATCGATAATGGTGATGATGAATGCTGGCGATAAGGTGATGATAATGATGAGGAGTGAAGAAAACGAAGGAGTGATGAATGATGATAAGAACGAAATGATAAACGAAGAAGGCGGAAGTGCAGGAGGAACGGAGGTTAAAAGGAGGGGGCTAACCCGCAAGGGTGGTCTAGTGGTTAAAACATGGGTGAAATTCCCATGGGTCTCAGGTTCGATTCCCTCCAAGAGCAATCTTGTGGGGAGTTTAGAACCTGAGGCTATGCCTAATAGATCACGAGCCTGTCGCCCTGGTAAAAAGGGTGGTTTACCTGGCGTGTATGGTTTGCAGGCTATCATGCCTGGGGTTTACTGTCTATAGAAGGTATTTGGTTCCCACGTTACCAAAAAAAAAAAAAAAAAAAAGGAGGGGGCTGCTATATTATTTTGTTCGACTAAAAAAGAAAAAAAAAAAAAGGGGATTTACCTTGTGCGCACCGAAGATATTTTTTCCTTTTTTGTATTATATATGAATCTCGGGTGCAATAATTATATTAATAAAATTACAAAGTGAGTATAATCAAAGGTCTTTAGAGAACTCGTTTCACGCGGTGAGAGTTGAATACTACTAATTTCAAAGAAAATTACCGAAGCAACCGAGTTAACCACCTAGGGACGTTAAAGATCTCACAATAAATTTTGTTACGAATCGTCTTATATGATAATTTGTCTAATTAAGACGCGTTTTATATAAGCTCACCATCATACACTTATTATTATTATTATTATTATTATTATTATTATTATTATTATTATTATTATTATTATTATTATTATTATTATTATTATTATTATTATTATTATTATTATTATTATTATTATTATTATTATTATTATTATTATTATTATTATTATTATTATTATTATTAGAATTATTTTTAGAATTATTATTATTATTTGAGGTCTACTCATCATTTGAAGCTTTCCACATTTAATTAGGGCACAATTTTGTGAAATGAAAGGGATTATGGTCTCATTTTTAGTGTTCCATTAGTGTTAATGTGAGGTCGATATAGTGATGTATAATTTATAAAATACTTAAATTCATGGGGATTTTCTCCTTAGTTTAATAGTGTGTGATACTTACATCCTATGTAATGGTCTGTTGTCGCATTAAATTTTTCCTTTGAATATAACAATTCAAATTTCTTTTACAATAATATATGATAATGAAAATATTGAATAATTACACATTTTGAAGGGACATATATTACCCTAATTTTCATTACTCTCTTTCTTATTATTACTTTCAATAATACCATTGTTACTACGGCCCGGGTAATCACTACAATAGAGTAACCATTATTAATCTCACTACCCACGTTGCTAGTAATTCACAAGAAATATCGTTCAAATTTTATTCGCATACGTAAATTTTCGATTTTCAAATTGAGTTAATAAAAAAGTGATATGCATACGTAATTCACAATAAATAAATTTTCGATTTTCAAATTGAGTTAATAAAAAAGTGATATGCATACGTAATTCACAATAAATATCGGTCAAATTTTATTCGCAAGCAACCATCAACAAAGCACATTGTTTCAACATTAAAGTCAAAACAATAATGCACATGAAATGAAATTACATAAATACAAGACACATTCTTGAAAACATTACGATGATAAAACGAATACATCATATGGTTGGTTGCTTAGCGGACGTAATATGATTATATACACGTTACACCGGGGCAGAAGCATTCTCCGCATCTTTGGCCTGTAACACAACATGCATATGAAATTGACTTGGTAAATTAGTCACTACTTTAACTACCTTATTACCCTTGTTTAATAACTCTCATCACTAATATAAAATTAAACGATAGAGAAAAACATATGGCATTTGATGATAATAATTAGTTCATGAGTCTATAAAATAAATTCCTAGTCTTTCAAAGCCGGCTTTTAAAAAAGAAAACTCATATCATATAAGAAAGTCTCAAGATAATTAATAGTTTTTACATGGTAAAATTTTCTCACAAAAAATATACGATATTGTTTTTTATCATGTATAAATTTAGTACAATTGACATCATTGAACAATTAGAGTACTTGGAATAGCAATAATGTACCTGGAAGAGTAATATTGGAAGACCGTGATGCACAAAAATGTCATTTGCTGCAAAATGAGACATTTTCACAAGATAAAGTATTTGAGTTATACTTAAGTTCAATACTCTTAGAGATTGGTTAGGATGTTTTCTTTGTGATACTATTAGTATACTGCTTTGCCTCTATTTATATAGATAGAGGAATATGATAAGAATATTAGAATTATGATAAGAATGTAATTATGGTCACACAATTACCACCACAATTACTAGGAATCTAGGATTCAATGTAATTTATTTCTACTCTTCTATATTTAGAGTTTATAAAATCCTCATTTGGAATAGTTTGTATGATACCATGTTAAGAATGATATATTCATAACTTATATTTACTTTTGTAACACCCCGTGTTAATTTAAGCTAATTATAATTAGGAAATCAATAATTAATCATCCTCGCTCACTTATTTTCCTAAAACAATACACTACAATTATTATTGCACCTAAACTAAAACCATTTTGAATTACTTTGAATTTGAACTTTATTTTTACATTTTCAAACTCGATAAATCAAATGATGAATCCTCGACAATTTTCTCAACGACAAATTTCGGCACGCAAATCGAGGTCAATGTTGACCAAAATGGCCGAGCCACCTATGGGTGATTAAGCCATCTAGTTCTTTCTCAAATATATGATTACTCATAATCCAAATCTAACTAAGTTAGTTAAAAGTTAATTATTTTGATTATTACTAACAAACATTTTATATTATTAACAAATCACTATTTCAAATTGATTTAACTAGCACTTTCACAAAAGATCGAAATAATGAGTTACACTAAGCCTAAACTGATAAACTTTTTGACGTTTGAGGATAATGATTTAATTCGATAACATTCAACGAAAAAAACATATATTTCGATCGAATAAAATTTTAATTCAAAGTTACGAGGGGCTAGTACCCAATTTTTGTTTTGATTTCGTTTTGAGTTTTATTTTCATTTTTATTTTTGATCTTACTTCTAAACATTATTTTAAGACTATATATTTTATTTCAAGACTTTTCGCGTACGCGTAAATCGAAAAATTGAAAAACGAAAATCGAGCCCACTTGGCTCCATGTTGGCCGAGCAAGTCAAGGAGCAAGGCTCAATGTTTGCCTTCCTTTCTTCCTTGCTTTACTACCATGTCTAATCCATCTTAAGACACTTACATCAACCATGCTCTTCCCTTCCCTTTTCCTACTTTACTCAAACATCTAATCTCTTACACAACTACATTATATCATCACCCTAGCTTGACTTAAGTCCATGCTTTATACAACTTGATTTCATTTTGCATTCACACATTTCATTACTTAAACTAAAACAAGGCACAACAACTACTACAAACTACTACTACTACTCGGCTAAAACAACACCCAAACAAATAAACACTTAACTTATTTTTCTCTCTAATAAACTCATACTCAAGAACACTTGTAAGCCTATCTTCATCCTCAACCTTGAAGCTTCCATGATCTTCATCTTCTTCCTCTTCATTTTTCTTCTAAAACATTTATATTCTTGTTTTAAATTCACTAGAATACTTGTGTTAATTCTCCACTAATTAGTTTAACAACCATCTCCTCTTTTAAACTTATGAATGAGCATGAACATGAATCGAACTTATAAGAAAACAAACTTAAAACATCACCTAAACCTAAAAACTACTTTCACACTTTAAACTCTTAGTTAGTTAGTTTAGTTTAAAATAAATTACTAACTTGTTTATTTATATTTTTATGTACCAATCCTAACCAAAGACGAGGAGCAAGGCGGTGGTGTCGACTTGAGCCAATTCGATCATATCATCGACCAGAGCAATTGCTAGGAGCATTCCAATTAACCTAACCTAAGGTGCTTCTCGCACACTTATGTGATAAGCGCCTCGAATTTGATTTTATGTTATTTTTCCTAAGTGATGTTTTGACTTGTATGTATGATTTTATGTCACCTAGTAATCACATGTTAAATTAGAAGACAAAAATCGAAAAATAACATTTGTGTAACACCATTAAAACCCACGGCCGCCTCTTTATTTTTCACTAAATTTTTCGTTTTAATTTTTGTAAATTGCATGCTTAAAATACTTGTGATAAGATGAACATGAAAATATAATTAGTTTACGTTTTAGACTAAAAATGAATTTGTTATGAAATTTACATGTTTTAAAGTGTTTAGTTGTGTTCTTGAAATATTGTTATTTTTGTGTTTAAACTGATTTTTATTTATGTTTGTTAATGTTTTGTATATGATTTTTACTCATGTTAAATACAAAGTGGTGTTAAGTAAATTAGTTATTGAATTAGAAGTATAAAAATCAAAAATCAAAAACTATGAAATCATATATACATACACGGCCATTTTAATTTAAATGGACCAATTTTTAGTTTTAATTTTTCTAAATAACATATTATGATTAGTTTAGTTAAAATGGACTTGTAGGAAAAATTTGAGAAAATTTCATAAACATATAAAAATTTGACTAATTTATGTTCATATGAAAACATTAAAGATATTCACATATTCATGTGTTCTTCACTTAAGTGATTAGTTTGATTCATAAATTTTATAAGATTTAGTTATTTATTGTTTTTAAGTACTAGTCTAAATCACTTTAGAATAACTTGAATAAATTAGTATATAAAAACTTTAAGTAAAAAACCGATAAAATTAGAAAACAAAAATAAATGATGCAAGTATGAGTAGCCACGGCCTTAGGGTCTATTTTGGATTAAAAATGATTTTTGTCACTTTTCATTTTTATCACTTAAGTAGTTTTAATTAGTTAAAGTAATGAATTATTAATAAAAACAAAAAAAAAAACAAATAGCTAATATAAAAAGAGGCCACGGCATCCCCTTAATTTTTGGCCAATTTTGGTCACAATAAATTTATCACTTAGTCACTAAATTTGAATAGTAATTAGGTTTACATTTGTTTATGTATTAAATCGTTAATAAAAAGAATTGACAAAACCGATAAAAATAAACGTTACACGTATTAAAATGAATAATGTTGAGTGTTACTACCTTTGCTTAAATTGGATATGGACATACGGACTATTTAAAATGAACTACGACAACCTCACTGAAAATGGAAACCGCTAAAAGCTTAGTTAAGTATACGACTAAATTTAACCGAGTTTTACTTTTGAAATGTTATTTAAAATGACCAAGTACAAAATGAACTTAACAACTTTGAAACTAGGATTTTGTACTTAAGTTTAAAATCGAGTTTTACATTTAAAATGAATTCTCAAATCGCTAAATACAAAACGAACCTAACGACTTTAAAACTAGATTTTTGTACTTAGGAAATAAAAGTAATTTTGATACTTTAGTAAAATATCTAAGTATGAAAAATTGTATAAATGTAAGTATATTAAGTATAAGAATAAAGTAATCAATACTAATAATACATGTACTTAATAAAAATACGAATAAAATACGAACTATAGAAATACGCATACGTATAAAATACGAATAAAATACGAAGTATAAAAATACATCACGTATAAAAATACGTACAAATCTGAAATCTGAAAATCTGAATACTTATAAAATACGATGAATAGTAAATACGATGAATAGTAAATACGATGAATAGTAAATACGGTGAATAGTAAATACGGTGAATAGTAAAATAATGAATAGTGAAAAATATTTAAAAGTTACGAACGGACTCAAAATAAATAATTAAGTTTTTCTATGTGTTCTGTTTTACCTGAAGAACTGCTGTTACTAAAATTTCATTATATAAAGTTCGACGATATTTTTATGTTTAGAAATAATACATGTTACGATTAAAGGAGGTTATAAACAAATTGAGAAAAAACGAGCTACTTGAATAAAATACTAGGATTGTTCGCCATGTTGCGACTCTTGAAATTCGAAGTTAACGAGGTAGCTGTCTATGGGGACTTGGGCTCCCTCCCTGAGTTGCCCAAGGCTATTCAACGATCTTAAGATTGCTGTTTGACACGTGGTATCAACCTCAGGGATGGGGCATACTTGATACTTCCGTGGGCCCATAGAATAGTAATTGGAAACGTCAACCCCATCCGGGGGTACCCGTCTCTGGTGATAGTCGAACTTTTTCGTCGGTGATACCTTTTGAATAGCGAATACGTATGATCCTCGATAGGTAGTGTATGCATACATTAGACAAGGGATTGAATCGTCCTTATTACCTTAGATATCTTTAGCCTGTCAGTCATGTCCAAGTTATGTTGGCCCTAATCGCTACTGCGCGGATTATGTCTGCATGCTTCCGCCTTACTAACGAAGACTCATCAGTTATCACATGTTGAATGCATTTCCTTGTTTGTTTGATGATTGTCTGAATGACTTGGTTATGAGTATTGGAATACGATTTATTGAGTATGATTATTTGTGAGCGTGGTACATTATTTGATTGAATTATACTCATGTTTGATTCATCATAAATTCCTTACGTGTTTTATTTGCTACTTGCTCTTCATTTTTGCTTATTTATTATTTATACCGCATATTGTTTTAGAATTGCATGTGTCGAAAGAGTGTCTTGAGAAAATGATGAGAGTTTAATCTTTGGTACAGAGACTACCGCTTTTGAATGCCGGGGATGGTTTACCTTTATTTTGTACTCCTTTTGAGAGAATGTAATCGAATAACTCTGGTTATCTTAAACTCATATTATGTATATGGAGTTTGTAGTACGATAACAGCTGGTTTTGTAATATATAGACTTAATTAATTTTCCGCCTTAGTTTAATTAAAGTCACGAAAAACCAGGTTATTCTGATTGGTATCAATTTGTCTTGCGACCGTGAATGACTTAAAGTTATCTCACATAGCGAGACGACACCTGGGCCAGACATTCATATTGTATGTCAGGCATAGACTTATAGGATCAAATAATAAATTAGGAATCTCTAGTTCGCTAAAATAATAACTTAGACCATTTTAAAATGTGAGGAAGGGTAGAATCTTAAGGACCGACCTAATAATAATGTACGAGTTAGATGAGAGTTAGAATTCGTAACTTTATAACTCTTTACTTGCTATTTGCTCTGTGGCTAACTCTAGTTTGACAAAGGCCCTTAGGATGACGTCCTTAAGTTACTCCCGTAACAATTTACCACAACGTCCACCGATGATGCTACTAGGGGAGTATATACGTAGCCATTTCATCCACATAGAGCGATATGTGGAAGCCCATGGAATCATGACGGGCAGGATCTACCACACGAGGGGCATTGGTATCAGTCTGACCATGATTGAAAGCTTTCATCCATACGATGAGTTTTGGACACCTCTGGGTTGGCGACTTCTCCGCGATTACGAGCTGTACATGGACCGCATGTACCACCCAGACCCACTTCAGAGGGTGATAGGACCACCTGCGTGGATGGAGTACGATGTGCTCCTCGACGACTTAATGGATCAAGAATATAGGCGCGACTATTCCCCAATGCCAGACGACGCCATTATACCCCCAATCATATGGGAGAGGGATCTCACCTCTGGGAGACTCTTAAGGGTCGCAAATCATCTTTAGGGTCTTTCGTCTCCAATTTGTAAAATATTTGTAACCATCTTTTAACTATCCTAAGAACGATCTTTATGTCGTCACTTTTTCCTACCGGCTATGGGTTTTATTTTCGAACATGACGTTGTGTGGACTTATGCATTATATTTTCTGAATGTAATATTTTACCCATATATATTTATATATATGGAGACGTTATGTTACAACCTTGTAGTATACTTTTCGCAGCGCATCATTTTAAAATTTTACGTACATATCTGAAAATTTCAATTCACATTTAAATTTATCCTCCCACTTATTTCAGATATGACTACTTCGCGACAGGGGACACGAGGAGTGAACCTGGAGGAGAAGGCTCGTAAAAGAGCTGTCCAGGCTTATGCACGTCGTCAGCAGAGGAAGGCGTGGAAGAAAATGCACAACTTGGAGAATTCAAGGATTGACTGGAAGACCAGGGCACTCAAAACTCCATACGTGGAACATCGAGTTCCTGATCACCTCCGCCGATCTTCGAGGAAGACCGACGCGGTCGAGGCATTCATGAGGAGTGACCCCGACGCCTTTGAGGGAGATAGAGATACCTTGTACACTTGGACCAGGCACATGAATGCAAAGTTCCAAGAATACTCGGTTCCGGAGGAATGGAAGACCCACTTTGTTGTTGTCTGCCTTGACGGAGAGGCCAGAGCTTGGTGGCTACGACTTCGATCCCCAACTATACGCGAGGGCGAATACTACCTTAGTTGGGAGGATTTCAAGCTGGGTTTGAGCGACATGTCTTATGCTGTTAAGTATAAGTACCGCTTCTCAGAGAAGGAGTTTCATTACTCGTACTTCGCCTAAGTACCGCAGGCTAAATTTTTGGCATTCTCGATCTATTTTCATATCACTAGAGAATGTATCTAAACTCCTATGTTATTTGGTTGAACTTTGTATCTAAGTTTCATCTTAGTTCATTTCATAGAGAATGTATTAGGAAGCTTTGTAACTTTTTGATGTAACCCTTTTACATTATCAATGAAATGTCTTTTACCTTGCACCTTATAATGTGTCTACCTTGGATCTACTCTATATTCATACAATTCAATATTTTTCAGAATGGATGCAAACGGTATGGCTAACCCTAATTTCGCTCAACACTTTGCCGAGGAGGAGGCGAGAAGAAAAGGTTTTGAGGATGCTATAATGAAAATGGCTCAGAATGTCCACCAACATCAGGGTGGCGGGAACAACCAGTCCGCTTTTGAGAGGTTCTCAAAACATAGGCCTCAACCGTACTCAGGCTCTGTCAACCCCACAGTCTTGACAGAGTGGATAGAAGAGATGGAGAAACTGCTAGAACTTAGCAAAACTCCGGCTAATGAGAGGGTGAACGTAGTAGCGTATTACCTGAAGGGGGAAGCCAATAGTTGGTGGCGTTTGATCAAATCTACTTTTCCCTTGAGGATCTACAACTGGACCGAGTTCAGGACCCTGTTAGAGAACAAATACTTTGGGGAAGAATTGAAATGGGATAAGGAAGAGGAGTTCAGGAACCTAAGCCAGGGTGATATGTCCCTACAGGCGTACACGGAAAAATATGAGGAGCTGTCCAAGTTCGCTCCTAGGATTATAACTAACGAGGAGGAACTTGCGACTCGTTACGTAAGAGGCATGGCAAACAGCCTGAGGATCAATATGAGCGGGTTCAACTGCAAGAACTTTGCGGAAGCCTACGAAAAGGCAACGGGTATCTGGGCCTCCATCCAAAAAGGAGAAGCTGAGGAGAAAAAGAAGAAGAAAACCTCTACACCTCCGGTGGCAAGCGCTAGCTTTATCCACAAACCAATGTTCGGTCGCCCCGGTTATCAGAATCAAGACAACCGCAATAGGAACCAGGGCAGGTCTCAGTTCTCCAACCGCAATACCACTCCTTACGTCGCAAAGAATAATTCCCAAATTCCCGGACCTCCGGCTTACCAGGCAAATCAGTGTCGTTTCTGCCGACAACCGAATCACCCAGGAAAACGATGTAATGGGGAACCAGTGGTGTGTTTCCTGTGTAAAGTAGTGGGACACAAGTCGAATGAATGCCCAAAGAGGGGTAATGCTGCCAAAGCAAATGCGGGGCCACCGCCAGCCGTTAGAGTTCAGGGACGCGTTTACGTCCTGACCGAGTCTGAAGAAGGGTCTGATGATATTATCGATGTCGGCGTAAATCGCCAGGTAAATTTACGGTTAATTACGTACTGCTTATATTTTGTTAAATCTGAGGAGCATCCTTATCTTTTATATCCTCAAAATTTATCAAACAATCCAAACTCACCAATCCTGAACAAATTAGAACTAACATATCACTACCTGATGGTAAAAACATCCCTTGTTCTTCAAAATTCAATAATGTAAAAATTTCAATTCACAACACAGACTTTCTGTCGGATCTAGTATTGTTCGACCTTCCTGAGTTCGATGTAATTCTGGGGATGAACTGGCTAGCTCGTCATAATGCAACGTTCAAATGCCACGACCAGAAAATCACCTTGAAAACTAACCAAGGGAAGGAGGTATCATATCAGAGTTTGAAGAAGAAAGGGGGAGTGAAACTAGTGTCTGTACTGAAACTTCAGAGTATGGGGAGAAAGGGGCACCAGGTATATTTCTGCAGCATTACCAAGGTCGAGGACAACTTACGCATTGAGGACATTCCAATTGTAAATGAATACCCTGATGTATTCCCGGACGTACTACCAGGTATGCCTCCTGCACGAGACGTCGAATTCTCTATCGACCTTATACCCGGTACTTCACCTATATCAAAGGCTCCATATAGAATGGCGCCTGTCGAACTCCAGGAACTCAAGAAACAGTTGGAGGAGATGATTGAATTGGGATTTATAAGACCGAGTGTTTCACCTTGGGGTGCACCAGTACTCTTTGTAAAGAAGAAGGATGGGAGCATGAGGCTCTGCATCGATTACAGGGAATTGAACAAAGTGACGATCAAGAATCGTTATCCTCTGCCTAGGATAGACGATCTCTTTGACCAGCTCAAAGGAGCAGGAGTTTTCTCCAAGATTGACCTGCGGTCAGGATACCATCAGATCGCGGTCCGTAAGGAAGATATACAAAAGATGCATTCAGATCAAGGTACGGACATTACGAGTTCAAAGTAATGCCGTTTGGCCTCACCAACGCTCGGCGTGTTATGGACCAAATGAACAGGACCTTTCACGAATATCTCGACATCTGTGTTGTCGTGTTCATTGACGACATCCTAATCTACTCCAAGAATAAAGAGGAACACGCGGAACACCTACACATTATCCTGAGCATCTTGAGAGATCATAAGTGGTATGCTAAATTTTCAAAGTGTGAATTTTGGCTAGACCAAGTGGCATTCCTAGGCCACGTAATCTCCAAAGATGGGGTAATGGTGGATCGGCCAAGATTGAAGTTTGTCAAGGAATGGGTAGCACCAAGAACAGTCACCGAAGTCAGAAGTTTCCTAGGATTGGCCGGCTATTATGGGAGTTTTGTATCCGACTTCTCAAAAATTGCCCGCCCGATGACTAAACAACTACAAAAGGATTCAAAGATCTTATGGAGAGACGAATGTGAAAAAGCGTTCCAAGAAATTAAGAAAAGGCTTACTCTTGCTCGGTTTAACCTTGCCAACGGATGGGGATGAATATGAAGTGTCTGATGGACGCGTCATTGAATGGTTTGGGTTGCGTGCTGATGCAACAAGGGAAAGTAATAGCGTACGCATCCAGACAACTTAAAGTGCATGAAAGAAATTACCCAACTCACGACCTAGAACTTGCTGCGGTCGTGTTTGCACTGAAGATTTGGCGTCATTATCTCTACGGAGTCAGCATCAAATTCTATACCGACCACAAGAGCTTAAAGTACATCTTTACCCAGAGGGAATTGAACATGAGGCAGCGAAGATGGTTGGAACTGATCAAAGATTATAAGATCGAGTTATTATACCATGAGGGGAAAGCTAATGTAGTTGCTGACGCACTGAGCCGTAAGGCAACACATACTCTGAACAATATTTGGGAAATTCCCTCAGACATCGTCCAGGATCTGAAGAGACTAAGTTTAGACCTGGTACAATCGGATGACAATGATTTGAATGCAATGGTAGTAGAACCAGAAATATTTCATGACATTCGGGCACTACAGTGGGAAGACCCGGCATTGTTAGAGATTAGAGAGAGGATTCCATCAGAAGGAACAGAAGGGTTTGAGGTTTACACTGACGGGAGTCTACGCTTCAACGGCAGGTGGTGCATACCTGATAATGAAGACTTGAAACGCAAAATTCTCGATAAGGCACATAGCACCCGCTACTCAGTACATCCTGGATCAGATAAAATGTACAAGGACCTGAAATTGCGTTTCTGGTGGATAAGAATGAAGGCAGAGATCGCCGAGTACGTGGCAAGGTGTATGATTTGCCAGAAAGTAAAATTTGAACACCAGAGGCCAGGAGGACTGCTCCAACCTTTGGAAATTCCCCAAGGAAAGTGGGATTCCATATCGATGGATTTTATCATGGGGTTACCAAGGACATCGGGGAGCGAGGGGGGCGATATGGGTTATTGTGGATCGTTTAACTAAAGCGGCTCATTTTGTTCCAATCAAGGAGACTTGGGGATTAGAGGAACTAGCCAAAGCTTACGAGAAGGAGATAATACGACTTCATGGCGTCCCCCTCGACATCATATCAGACAGGGACGCAAGGTTTACATCGCATTTTTGGAAGAAATTGCAAGAGGCTTTGGGTAGTAAATTGAAGATGAGTACGGCTTTTCATCCAGCAGTGGCGGTCAGACAGAGCGAACTATCCAGACTCTGGAGGACATGTTGAGAGCATGTACGATGGAATTCAACGTGAATTGGGAGAAGAGTTTACCTCTCGTTGAATTCTCATATATACAACAATAGTCATCATGCTAGTCTGGGGTGTGCTCCTTTTGAAGCACTTTATGGGAGAAAATGTCGCAGTCCTGTTTGTTGGGACGACGCTAGTGACAACGTGGAGTCTTGGACCCAGGGTTATACAAGATCAAATTGAGCATATCAAGATCATCAGGAAACGACTACAAGCGGCTCAAGATCGGCGAGGAAGAAGTATGCAAGCGAGCACCGTCGACCTATTGAGTTCAACGGTGGGGATAAGGTCTTCTTGAAAGTGTCACCCATGAAAGGGTAAGGCGTTTCGGGCTAAAGGAAAGCTTAGCCCAAAATACATCGGGCCGTATGAAATCTTTGGAGCGAATTGGCGAAGTAACTGCAGGCTCGCCTTCTACCAAACTTATCCAAAGTGCACGATGTATTTCATGTATCTCATTTCGAGAAGATCTGAAGCGACCGAGTCACATTATTCGCCCGATGTGATCGCCATCGAGCCTAACATGCTTTACTCGAGAAACCGGTAGAAATTCGCTTGAGAGACCAAGTTCTTACGACGCAAGTCGATACCCTTAGTCAAGGTTCTCTGGAGGGGACAGAAGACTGAACAAGCAACATGGGAGACCGAGGCGTCGATGAAGGAAAAGTACCCGGAGCTGTTTAGCACAGGTAACCTTAACCACCCAGATTACTTTAAGTTTCGGGGACGAAACTTCTTTAAGGGGGGAGGATTGTAACACCCCGTGTTAATTTAAGCTAATTATAATTAGGAAATCAATAATTAATCATCCTCGCTCACTTATTTTCCTAAAACAATACACTACAATTATTATTGCACCTAAACTAAAACCATTTTGAATTACTTTGAATTTGAACTTTATTTTTACATTTTCAAACTCGATAAATCAAATGATGAATCCTCGACAATTTTCTCAACGACAAATTTCGGCACGCAAATCGAGGTCAATGTTGACCAAAATGGCCGAGCCACCTATGGGTGATTAAGCCATCTAGTTCTTTCTCAAATATATGATTACTCATAATCCAAATCTAACTAAGTTAGTTAAAAGTTAATTATTTTGATTATTACTAACAAACATTTTATATTATTAACAAATCACTATTTCAAATTGATTTAACTAGCACTTTTACAAAAGATCGAAATAATGAGTTACACTAAGCCTAAACTGATAAACTTTTTGACGTTTGAGGATAATGATTTAATTCGATAACATTCAACGAAAAAAATATATATTTCGATCGAATAAAATTTTAATTCAAAGTTACGAGGGGCTAGTACCCAATTTTTGTTTTGATTTCGTTTTGAGTTTTATTTTCATTTTTATTTTTGATCTTACTTCTAAACATTATTTTAAGACTATATATTTTATTTCAAGACTTTTCGCGTACGCGTAAATCGAAAAATTGAAAAACGAAAATCGAGCCCACTTGGCTCCATGTTGGCCGAGCAAGTCAAGGAGCAAGGCTCAATGTTTGCCTTCCTTTCTTCCTTGCTTTACTACCATGTCTAATCCATCTTAAGACACTTACATCAACCATGCTCTTCCCTTCCCTTTTCCTACTTTACTCAAACATCTAATCTCTTACACAACTACATTATATCATCACCCTAGCTTGACTTAAGTCCATGCTTTATACAACTTGATTTCATTTTGCATTCACACATTTCATTACTTAAACTAAAACAAGGCACAACAACTACTACAAACTACTACTACTACTACTCGGCTAAAACAACACCCAAACAAATAAACACTTAACTTATTTTTCACTCTAATAAACTCATACTCAAGAACACTTGTAAGCCTATCTTCATCCTCAACCTTGAAGCTTCCATGATCTTCATCTTCTTCCTCTTCATTTTTCTTCTAAAACATTTATATTCTTGTTTTAAATTCACTAGAATACTTGTGTTAATTCTCCACTAATTAGTTTACCAACCATCTCCTCTTTTAAACTTATGAATGAGCATGAACATGAATCGAACTTATAAGAAAACAAACTTAAAACATCACCTAAACCTAAAAACTACTTTCACACTTTAAACTCTTAGTTAGTTAGTTTAGTTTAAAATAAATTACTAACTTGTTTATTTATATTTTTATGTACCAATCCTAACCAAAGACGAGGAGCAAGGCGGTGGTGTCGACTTGAGCCAATTCGATCATATCATCGACCCCGACAATTGCTAGGAGCATTCCAATTAACCTAACCTAAGGTGCTTCTCGCACACTTATGTGATAAGCGCCTCGAATTTGATTTTATGTTATTTTTCCTAAGTGATGTTTTGACTTGTATGTATGATTTTATGTCACCTAGTAATCACATGTTAAATTAGAAGACAAAAATCGAAAAATAACATTTGTGTAACACCATTAAAACCCACGGCCTCCTCTTTATTTTTCACTAAATTTTTCGTTTTAATTTTTGTAAATTGCATGCATAAAATACTTGTGATAAGATGAACATGAAAATATAATTAGTTTACGTTTTAGACTAAAAATGAATTTGTTATGAAATTTACATGTTTTAAAGTGTTTAGTTGTGTTCTTAAAATATTGTTATTTTTGTGTTTAAAATGATTTTTATTTATGTTTGTTAATGTTTTGTATATGATTTTTACTCATGTTAAATACATAAGTGGTGTTAAGTAAATTAGTTATTGAATTAGAAGTATAAAAATCAAAAATCAAAAACTATGAAATCATATATACATACACGGCCATTTTAATTTAAATGGACCAATTTTTAGTTTTAATTTTTCTAAATAACATATTATGATTAGTTTAGTTAAAATGGACTTGTAGGAAAAATTTGAGAAAATTTCATAAACATATAAAAATTTGACTAATTTATGTTCATATGAAAACATTAAAGATATTCACATATTCATGTGTTCTTCACTTAAGTGATTAGTTTGATTCATAAATTTTATAAGATTTAGTTATTTATTGTTTTTAAGTACTAGTCTAAATCACTTTAGAATAACTTGAATAAATTAGTATATAAAAACTTTAAGTCAAAAACCGATAAAATTAGAAAACAAAAATAAATGATGCAAGTATGAGTAGCCACGGCCTTAGGGTCTATTTTGGATTAAAAATGTTTTTTGTCACTTTTTATTTTTATCACTTAAGTAGTTTTAATTAGTTAAAGTAATGAATTATTAATAAAAACAAAAAAAGAAACAAATAGCTAATATAAAAAGAGGCCACGGCATCCCCTTAATTTTTGGCCAATTTTGGTCACAATAAATTTATCACTTAGTCACTAAATTTGAATAGTAATTAGGTTTATATTTGTTTATGTATTAAATCGTTAATAAAAAGAATTGACAAAACCGATAAAAATAAACGTTACACGTATTAAAATGAATAATGTTGAGTGTTACTACCTTTGCTTAAATTGGATATGGACATACGGACTATTTAAAATGAACTACGACAACCTCACTAAAAATGGAAACCGCTAAAAGCTTAGTTAAGTATACAACTAAATTTAACCGAGTTTTACTTTTGAAATGTTATTTAAAATGACCAAGTACAAAATGAACTTAACAACTTTGAAACTAGGATTTTGTACTTAAGTTTAAAATCGAGTTTTACATTTAAAATGAATTCTCAAATCGCTAAATACAAAACGAACCTAACGACTTTAAAACTAGATTTTTGTGCTTAGGAAATAAAAGTAATTTTGATACTTTAGTAAAATATCTAAGTATGAAAAATTGTATAAATGTAAGTATATTAAGTATAAGAATAAAGTAATCAATACTAATAATACATGTACTTAATAAAAATACGAATAAAATACGAACTATAGAAATACGCATACGTATAAAATACGAATAAAATACGAAGTATAAAAATACGCATACGTATAAAAATACGTACAAATACGAAATACAAAAATACGAATACGTATAAAATACGATGAATAGTAAATACGATGAATAGTAAATACGGTGAATAGTAAAATAATGAATAGTGAAAAATATTTAAAAGTTACGAACGGACTCAAAATAAATAATTAAGTTTTTACATGTGTTCTGTTTTACGAAGAAGCTCTTTGTTACTAAAATTTCATTATCTAAAGTACGACGATATTTTTATGTTTAGAAATAATACATGTTACGATTAAAGGAGGTTATAAACAAATTGAGAAAAAACGAGCTACTTGAATAAAATACTAGGATTGTTCGCCATGTTGCGACTCTTGAAATTCGAACTTAACGAGGTAGCTGTCTATGGGGACTTGGGCTCCTCACTGAGTTGCTTGAGGCTATTCAACGATCTTAAGATTGCTGTTTGACACGTGGTATCAACCTCAGGGATGGGGCATACTTGATACTTCCGTGGGCCCATAGAATAGTAATTGGAAACGTCAACCCCATCAAGGTGCGATCTCTGGTGATAGTCGAACTTTTTAGTCGGTGATACCTTTTGAATAAGCGAATCGTATGATCCTCGATAGGTAGTGTATGCATACATTAGACAAGGGATTGAATCGTCCTTATTACCTTAGATATCTTTAGCCTGTCAGTCATGTCCAAGTTATGTTGGCCCTGATCGCTACTGCGCGGATTATGTCTGCATGCTTCCGCCTTACTAACGAAGACTCATCAGTTATCATATGTTGAATGCATTTCCTTGTTTGTTTGATGATTGTCTGAATGACTTGGTTATGAGTATTGGAATACGATTTATTGAGTATGATTATTTGTGAGCGTGGTACATTATTTGATTGAATTATACTCATGTTTGATTCATCATAAATTCCTTACGTGTTTTATTTGCTACTTGCTCTTCATTTTTGCTTATTTATTATTTATACCGCATATTGTTTTAGAATTGCATGTGTCGAAAGAGTGTGCGAGAAAATGATGAGAGTTTAATGCAGGTACCCCGAGACTACCGCTTTTGAATGCCGGGGATGGTTTACCTTTATTTTGTACTCCTTTTGAGAGAATGTAATCGAATAACTCTGGTTATCTTAAACTCATATTATGTATATGGAGTTTGTAGTACGATAACGGCTGGTTTTGTAATATATAGACTTAATTAATTTTCCGCCTTAGTTTAATTAAAGTCACGAAAAACCAGGTTGTTACAACTTTACGATCACATTTTAAATCTTATATCAACATAATTTTTTATTCAAATCTTATACCTACTTAGGTATTTGCACTTGTAAGTCAAAATCTACACCATAACTCATTTCCGACCAAAAAAATACACTGTTGTAAAGAATCAAATTGAATTTGCACCTATCAAAAATTATGCCCAGGAATTGGTAAAAGGAGGGGCATATTTTTTGATGTATTGACGGATTTTTTAAAAAATTTGAAATAAACAAAATAGTTTGAAAATCAATTTTGTCAACAAATTGATTAGTGATTACTAGTGATAAGACTATTACGAAAAAAATTGAGGTACAATAAATTTCTAATGTTAACATGCAATAAAACATTTGGTGTCAAATGGATTTTTAAAAAAAAAATAATAATGAGAGTTGAATTTATGACCACTAAATCAACATTATGAAGACTGTACCACTTTGCTAATTGTTCATATATTAGAGTAAGTTTGAAGTGACTTGCCAAACAAGTGATAAGAATTAAAAAATCACTCCAAAAAGAAATATGATAACAACTTGATGAACTAGATGCAGTAATAACTTAGACCATTATAATGTCATATCAGCCTCAGGCTAATACCATCAATCTAAAAGAAATTAATTTTATTGGGAGACTGTTTACATATGAAACGGTGCACTTGTTATATTTATTAAATGATTTGACAAATTCTTTTAAACGATTCACGCATGAAACAATTTCATTTTAAAATTTGTCATTTAAATGAGCGAAAAAATGTTGTAGATATTTTTTCCTTTTTAGTATTATATATGAATCTCGGGTGCAATAATTATATTACTAAAATTACAAAGTGTGTATAATCAAAGGTCTTTAGAGAACTCGTTTCACGCGGTGAGAGTTGAAGACTACTAATTTCAAAGAAAATGCAGAAACAGCAGAGTTAACCACCTAGTGACGTTAAAGATCTCACAATAAATTACATTGCAAATCGTCTTATATGATAATTTGTCTAATTAAGACGCTGCGTTTTATATAAGCTCACCATCATACACTTATTATTATTATTATTATTATTATTATTATTATTATTATTATTATTATTATTATTATTATTATTATTATTATTATTATTATTATTATTATTATTATTATTATTATTATTATTATTATTATTATTATTATTATTATTATTATTATTATTATTATTATTATTATTATTATTATTATTATTATTATTATTATTATTATTATTATTATTATTATTATTATTATTATTATTATTATTATTATTATTATTATTATTATTATTATTATTATTATTATTATTATTATTATTATTATTATTATTATTATTATTATTATTATTATTATTATTATTATTATTATTATTATTATTATTATTATTATTATTATTATTATTATTATTATTATTATTATTATTATTATTATTATTATTATTATTATTATTATTATTATTATTATTATTATTATTATTATTATTATTATTATTATTATTATTATTATTATTATTATTATTATTATTATTATTATTATTATTATTATTATTATTATTATTATTATTATTATTATTATTATTATTATTATTATTATTATTATTATTATTATTATTATTATTATTATTATTATTATTATTATTATTATTATTATTATTATTATTATTATTATTATTATTATTATTATTATTATTATTATTATTATTATTATTATTATTATTATTATTATTATTATTATTATTATTATTATTATGTAACACCCCATTTGTAAGTGGACCCCACCTAAATAAGTACATTCTGGGACCCAACCGAATGGGTCAAGAAACACTGTTTCCAAAACATGAAGACGCAAGTAAAACAAGATATATATAAAGGAAGCGGTAGCTCTCTACAAGTGGAGTAAGCACAAAGCGCAACAATATCAAAATGGCACGCATTTCAAAACTGAGTAAAGTAGCGAGATAAAGCGAGGCGTCTATGGTGGCAAAACTAGACATAAGACTAGTATTATTGTGATTCCCTCAGCGTCCCATGATCAAGCACACATCAGAAGTACCTAAGGGGTGGGAAAGCCAGCAGACAAACAACCACCACCTAGTTAGTCAGCGACCAACTCATAAAGCGAGAAAGGAAAATAAAAGAAGCCTTTAAAGTAAAGCATGACGTAAGTAAATTAAACTAGCATTGTTCTATTCTTAATCCGGAAGAAAATGCAAGTAATTAACTCGGACGATTATCAGCAAATCAAGGCACAGAAACGAGTCAAGAACCCCGCTGTGTAACCTCCACACCGGGGACTTACCATCTGAAATCAACGCTCCGCACCTCCTCCTCTTGACATCGGGCCACACAGACCTCATCACGCTATGACATCGGGCCACACAGACCTCATCATATTACGACATCGGGCCACACAGACCTCATCGTATCGCGACATCGGGCCACACAGACCTCATCGCATCGCAACATCGGGCCACACAGACCTCATCGCACTAGGTCACACAGACCACATGACATCGGGCCACACAGACCTCATCATGATCACAAGGTACAGAACGTCACGACAAGAGAACGAAATCCACTATATATATAACTTATTAGTTAATTTAAAGAACCTCTACAAGGTTCTAACACGAGTGCATATATAATTATTCAGACGTTTAAGCAATAATCTTATTCTCTTCGACCTATCATTCCAAATCTATACGAATCTTGCCAGATAAACACTCATTCTTATACATAACCACTCTAGCATGACGTAGATCAAAACAACAATGTAGTAATGTAACAATTCCAGCGAGACAACTCTACACACTAACGTACAAAAGAAACCCAACTATATATAACAATAACAAACAAATCTCTTCCCCCCCATAGCAGCCTCATGCGGCTGCCCAAAAGGCCTTCCACACGCCCAAACAACAGAGTAGCAATCAGCCCCTAGACAGACCCAAAAGCGGCTGTAACAGCCCTTAATCCGTAGCAAAAACAGCAGCCTGTAAGGCTGGCCCAAACACGGCTATAAACAGTCCTTAATCCATGTCAAAACAGCCTTCTGTAAACGCCCTTAAACCACCCTTAACACGGCTCAACAACCCTTCCTTAGACGAAGGCACAGCAGCCCCAAAAAGGGTCCTAAAACACGTCCTTATCAGTCCTCAACATACATATATACACACACACATTCATACCAACCCATACATACAAACATACACCCAAATTCATACACATTCAAGATTATAAGCTCACAATTAATTTCACACTATTACTACAACATTACATACATCACTAAGACCTAAGGGAGTAGCCCTTCCAGTACTCCCTCAACTCACCTACCTTTTATATGATCTCACCACAATACTCCTTTAAATGAACATTTGTTGTGAATAGACACGCCAACAATCTTAACAAGAAACCAGCAACTACAACCTACTCTAACCCGGCCATAAGCCCACGCAATGCACCTATACATTCAACAATGACAACAATAACTTTCCGAGATCATAGCAGAGTACC
Source organism: Dianthus caryophyllus (assembly GCA_023091065.1). Taxonomy (NCBI): domain Eukaryota; kingdom Viridiplantae; phylum Streptophyta; class Magnoliopsida; order Caryophyllales; family Caryophyllaceae; genus Dianthus; species Dianthus caryophyllus. Next base: position 13,277,257 of record CM041523.1, on the reverse strand, counting down.
ATAATCATTGACAACAACAACTCACACACAGACACATTTAAACTACTAACAAACAATAATACATATCAGCAACGATAATTAGGTCATGGCAACAGCAACACTAACGAGCAATAGTAATCATGACATAGCAGCAGCAATACTAACGAACATCAGCAATATTCTGTCTCAAGTACCACACACACACACCCAATCACGTAATACATTCCTACACACACTCAACTGCATCAGAACACACATAAACGCAACACACATACTAGACTAAGTAAGGGAGAGCCCTTACCTCGGAAATCGTTCCCAAAAACGGAGCTCAAGAGAACAAAGACGTCAAAACCGCTTCTCTGTTAAGTCAAACTCTACAAATGACGATTTTATTATTAATTACTACTCAAATATACACTAATCGACTAATCGAACTTCTAAAATCGATCCTAATCAAAAGCCCCAAATTCTAGGTTAAAATATACGAAAATCAAACTTAAAAGAGCAAAAGAAAAAATGAATTATACCTTAATTAGTCTGATGTTATGACTAATGCGCAACGAAACTCGATGAATTAGCTTGAGAATCGATGATTTGAAGAAATAAAAGGAACAAGCGCCGCAACAATAGAGTACGACCCGGAAACAGAAATAAATGATGATGAAGACGAGGATAAGAATGATGATGATGATGATGATGAGTGATGATGAAGATGATCGATGAAGGTGATGAAGACGATGTTGATGATAAATGAAATTGATGAATGATGATGAAAATGAAAGAGGACGAAGGAGAGAAGAATGAAGAAGGAAACGGGGATGAAGGACCGAGCTCCTCTCCCTTTTTGTTTTATTAAAGCAGCCCCATAAGTTGGGTTTTATTAGTGATCCATCCTATTTGAGCCTAATCTTTAATTTTACTTTTATTATTATAATTATTATTATACCGAGCTCAATTAATTATTATGATATGTATATACTCCTCCAAACTCGATCCTAAAATATAAAACTTGACTACAACTTAATACTCTGCTAGTAAGGATACGAAAATACAGGTATTACTGATCTTCCCCTTAAAAGAACTTCGTCCCAAGTTCACCAAGCCCCGACTACAAAAGAACCTAACTCTACTAGAACTCGACTCTTTAAGCCACTTAGTGAAGGAAGTAGGGCTCTACGCTTTCTAGTCGAATTACCACAGTAGTAGCTGTGAGACAAAATGAGCAAAGAATAAAATTCTAAAATTACAAAGATAATAACAACAAATAAGAGTCACAACACGCCCCAACACACACACACCAAGAAATTTCACTCACGACTACACTATAGTCACCTAACTCGGCATATAAAAGCAACATCACGGCAACAATAACAGTTGCGTACAACCACTGAGATCACTGGAACGAACAAGAAGAAGGTGGCAGTCCACAACCCTCTAACTAACAGCTGCAGGCACGGAAAATCAGTAGTAGAAATGGCAGGAAGAAAACATGAATATACGACTACTACAGCCCCACACCCGGTTTGCAACAGCCCACATTCATACAACCTCGACTATTCCTTATCCACACACACACATTTTCATTCATACATCTCCTTTCACTTACACACTTCACATTCAAGGACAATCACACACATTCAACAACACTACGCTCTAGATAACGCCACACAACACATCATCATAGAAATGTGGTAACGAAAGAAAAACACGCGTTTTCTACCCCCGAACAAAAAGAGTTACGACCGCGTAACTAACAACATATCTAGGCCACAGATTGAGGTTACGCTCAAGACTTCCAAAAAGTCTAACAAAACACGACATTAGCGACGACATACAACCAGACTCAACTGTCTCTAATCGAATAATAAATACAACTTGTGGCATAGAAGAACTATACATAACAAAGCGAAAAACATAACGAAAACTGGATCTGTGACTCTACATCCTTCTCTTTACAGAACTATTATAACACTTTAAACATGCCCTATGAACTGCGTCATACATTCCACGCTTCAACTAACTGTTCCCTGACACCCATCGTCATACAAACTAAGCTACGAGCGTAAACGAAAATAACAAAATACTGTATTCCTGTGCACATTACAAAACATCACTAGACTGCTAATATGCTATATACCTTGCGTAATACACATTTACATCCTCATACCCAAATGTTGTAATTACCATACTACCATGACTAGAACTAATCACTAGCAACTCAACAGACTAATCTAGAGCTCGAAGATACGATTTTACTATTATCTAGCTCCACCTCTTTTATCCTTCTAGTTCATTACCTTGATAAGTGTAACCCGGTCATTCTCTAGTCAATATTTTACACTCTCATGTGACTATTAGTCATTACTGTATTGACTCAACCATGAATTGGTGCTCACAACATTTCTGTTTGCCTCCTAGTTTACTATAATCAATAATCACATCACCAAAAGACTCCCTACTATATCCTAACACCATTATGACATTGTATTTTTATGCACATATCAGTCTATCATCATTGCCGTCATAATGTTCACTCTTCATCCATATATTCATGATCAACGTCCTATTACCCAAAGGTCGTGTTCTCAGTTCTAAACTCACACGTGTTTCTATATTCCAAGATTTCCTTATCATTGTTCTCGGCTTATAGTCTATCTCATCATCACTCTTCAGTTTATCTCTAAACACAAATTGCTAACAATTTAACCGAACAATTAAACCCAAATAAGTATTAACTCCCTTACATCCTTCTCATTCTCTCATTCCCAAAGGTAACCCCAGTTCAACTAACATTCCTTATAATTCGCACACATGACCTCGCTTTTCACACCTTTTAATACGCGTAGTCAACAAAACACCTTACTCCTTTCCATTCAAACATAAAACTCCTGTACTACTCATGTCGTTACTTCTAGTGACTAGCATAAAATACTCAAAACATTAGCATTAACTATTACGCATAATCTCAATGCTCACGACAACTACAAGGCTCTTAGATATATTAAGCACACTCCATCCTTGTTGTTTATTATAGTTCTCGATCGTGGCACCCAAATACCTTTATTAAGTTATTCTATGGTGTATAAAACCTGAAAAGTACCTCAAGGTATCTATATGTATACCCTAGTGACTATAGGATTCTAAGTACCTCCACCACCTAGTCACAACTTACCTCACAGCCATGCATTTGTCATTCATAACATGCGTATGACTACTTCCTCGAAACATATACTGCCCAAATGTCCTCTTTTACCAAGCTTACTCGTTATTTCCTAGATTCTCACAACTCTTATAACAACGGACAACTAATACCTCACATCCATGAAACCTCTTACGTTCAGCCTGTCTTATTGGTACCCACCAAAAACACTAACTAATACACATTTTTATTGAAACATATACTCATACGATTTATACAACTATATTGCTCATTTCTGTAGTTCATCATCAACCATACCATATACATAGATATACTCAAGAACACTAATTGGTTTTCCATTTATCAAAGATACTCCTGCCCCTGGCTCACTCGCCTGAACCTCCGTATGTACCCACTTTATTTTACCTTCAAGGTCCTACACTTTTCAATCCGTTCGCTAGCTTAATACAACCACTCTCATATGCGTCATACTTATACTTTCAACATCTTAGCTATTACATTCTCATGACACCTATGTCCTACACATCTCCTCCCACATCCAAGATCTCGCTAACACATAGTCAATTACGTGATATAGACGCTCTAACAATCCACTAAGGAACTTTACAACACTAACCCTTATAAACTCATGCATGCACTTCTATTTCCACGATTTAGTTAGTCTTCACTCGCTTATAACACAAAAGCGCCGCCATAGACTTAATTTACTATTATAATACCCACAGCAGAAATCCTAATACGTACACATTAAATACACACACTAATAGTCATGAAGTCTTAAACCCTTCAGCTTATAATCACAATATACCTCATCTTTCTATTATCATTTTAAGCGAGTAGACATGGCATATGGATAACAACTAACCACATCACTAATCATACATACAAACAGCTCATACGGCCCCAGTGATAAACAGTCTTATGATTAGGCAAACATACACATAGCTTTTAGTTCACATTATAACAAACATCGCATCCTCAGTACAATCAATTTTACAGCAGCCCGAATACATAACCCCTTGAAAATAGCATACTCTAAAGTGCCTCCGCTAACCACAAGGGTCTTAACCCACAACACAACCTCTTCATGTTTACATTGACAATAATTATGACAAGCCATAGGTCACAGAATATACATCTCGTTCATACACGCACTCATGATCATAATTCAAAACATAAGTAATCACATCCAATCATAATCGTGTCATTTACAAGTATCTCTAGTCATCAGACTACCATATTGTTTTCTTCCATCATTTTTCTTAATACAACCACCATTCTAATATTTCAAAAACTTTTCAAATATCACATTTATAACTCAGGGCACGAGTACACATTTATTGATGCGTAAATTTACTCGACGGTTGTTGTTAAACAATATCACACACACAACTAGAACATGTCAATTTACAGTAGTCAAGTACCAAGTATACTTAAGTAAAATTCACCATATCATCATATCAAGTCCTCATTTTTTTTTTAAAAAAAAAAAAGGTGGGTGGGTGGGCACGACATCCTATTATGTTTATCAATGGATTTCGGTCACACCTCATACAATATGCAACATAGGATAACTCACTAATATATGACATAAAGAACTTTTAAGGAAAGGATTCATTTTAAGACATAACAATATACGACATCTCGAAAAGTAACAACAGCGACACAAGGGGAGGGAGGGCGGGCGGGATGCAAACTCATACAGACATCATGCTCAAAGATTATGATATCAGCAACAACTATCTAATTAAAAAGTGTCACACTATTAAAACACACAATCGCTAGATGAGAAAAGCATACTACACGTACGGACACCATGATATTACGCAACACCACCAGAAAACAATGCCAAGGCAATCCATATATAAGACATATGCATTCGATACCAGAAACAATATCACAGTCATGCAGTGGCAATATAAACTATAGCTAGCAGCAACCAAGCTTTTCACAGTCCCTCAAAATGCACCAAAAGTGCCTCCAGTGACCCGAAGGTCCTAATCCCATCCTCCATCAGTGCTAACCAATAGTGTACAAGATATAATCAACGAGTACGCATACGAAAGCATAATAAAATGACATATAGCAGTAACATGAATGATAATGGGGTAGTATATAGCAGTAACATATATGAATCACAAATAAGAACGATAACATAAACGTAAATAAGGGTGTACATGATATTATCAACGAGTATATATACGAAAGTATAAGATAATGATGCGGTGGTATACGAAAGTATAAGCTATAACAATATACTTTGTAACACCCCCATTTAAGCCGGGCGGACCCCACCTAAATAAGGGCGTTACGGGACCCAACCGAATGGGTCCTTGGGCAAACACCTGTTTCCAAAACATGAAGACCTGAAGTAAAACAAGATATATATAAAGGGAAACGCGGTAGCTCTCGGCTACAAGTGGAGTAAGCACAAAACTGCAACAATATCAAAATGGCACGCAGCCCCAAAACTGAGTAAAGTAGCGAGATAAAACGAGACGTCTATGGTGGCAAAACTAGACATAAGACTAGTATTATTGTGATTCCCTCCAAGCGTCCCACAATCAGCAAGCACACATCCGAGTACCTAAGGGGGTGGGAAAGCCAACAGACAAACAACCACCACCTAGTTAGTCAACAGCCAACTCATAAAACGAGAAAGGAAAATAAAAGAAGCCTTTAAAGTAAAACCGCAACCCGTAAGTAAATTAAACTAGCATTGTTCTATTCTTAATCCGGAAGAAAATGCAAGTAATTAACTCGGACGATTATCAGCAAATCAAGGCACAGAAACGAGTCAAGAACCCCGCTGTGTAACCTCCACACGGGGGACTTACCATACCGTCAACGCTCCGCACCTCCTCTTGACATCGGGCCACACAGACCTCATCACGCTATGACATCGGGCCACACAGACCTCATCATATTACGACATCGGGCCACACAGACCTCATCGTATCGCGACATCGGGCCACACAGACCTCATCGCATCGCAACATCGGGCCACACAGACCTCATCGCACTAGGTCACACAGACCACATGACATCGGGCCACACAGACCTCATCATGATCACAAGGTACAGAACGTCACGACAAGAGAACGAAATCCACTATATATATAACTTATTAGTTAATTTAAAGAACCTCTACAAGGTTCTAACACGAGTGCATATATAATTATTCAGACGTTTAAGCAATAATCTTATTCTCTTCGACCTATCATTCCAAATCTATACGAATCTTGCCAGATAAACACTCATTCTTATACATAACCACTCTAGCATGACGTAGATCAAAACAACAATGTAGTAATGTAACAATTCCAGCGAGACAACTCTACACACTAACGTACAAAAGAAACCCAACTATATATAACAATAACAAACAAATCTCTTCCCCCCCATAGCAGCCTCATGCGGCTGCCCAAAAGGCCTTCCACACGCCCAAACAACAGAGTAGCAATCAGCCCCTAGACAGACCCAAAAGCGGCTGTAACAGCCCTTAATCCGTAGCAAAAACAGCAGCCTGTAAGGCTGGCCCAAACACGGCTATAAACAGTCCTTAATCCATGTCAAAACAGCCTTCTGTAAACGCCCTTAAACCACCCTTAACACGGCTCAACAACCCTTCCTTAGACGAAGGCACAGCAGCCCCAAAAAGGGTCCTAAAACACGTCCTTATCAGTCCTCAACATACATATATACACACACACATTCATACCAACCCATACATACAAACATACACCCAAATTCATACACATTCAAGATTATAAGCTCACAATTAATTTCACACTATTACTACAACATTACATACATCACTAAGACCTAAGGGAGTAGCCCTTCCAGTACTCCCTCAACTCACCTACCTTTTATATGATCTCACCACAATACTCCTTTAAATGAACATTTGTTGTGAATAGACACGCCAACAATCTTAACAAGAAACCAGCAACTACAACCTACTCTAACCCGGCCATAAGCCCACGCAATGCACCTATACATTCAACAATGACAACAATAACTTTCCGAGATCATAGCAGAGTACCATAATCATTGACAACAACAACTCACACACAGACACATTTAAACTACTAACAAACAATAATACATATCAGCAACGATAATTAGGTCATGGCAACAGCAACACTAACGAGCAATAGTAATCATGACATAGCAGCAGCAATACTAACGAACATCAGCAATATTCTGTCTCAAGTACCACACACACACACCCAATCACGTAATACATTCCTACACACACTCAACTGCATCAGAACACACATAAACGCAACACACATACTAGACTAAGTAAGGGAGAGCCCTTACCTCGGAAATCGTTCCCAAAAACGGAGCTCAAGAGAACAAAGACGTCAAAACCGCTTCTCTGTTAAGTCAAACTCTACAAATGACGATTTTATTATTAATTACTACTCAAATATACACTAATCGACTAATCGAACTTCTAAAATCGATCCTAATCAAAAGCCTCAAATTCTAGGTTAAAATATACGAAAATCAAACTTAAAAGAGCAAAAGAAAAAATGAATTATACCTTAATTAGTCTGATGTTATGACTAATGCGCAACGAAACTCGATGAATTAGCTTGAGAATCGATGATTTGAAGAAATAAAAGGAACAAGCGCCGCAACAATAGAGTACGACCCGGAAACAGAAATAAATGATGATGAAGACGAGGATAAGAATGATGATGATGATGATGATGAGTGATGATGAAGATGATCGATGAAGGTGATGAAGACGATGTTGATGATAAATGAAATTGATGAATGATGATGAAAATGAAAGAGGACGAAGGAGAGAAGAATGAAGAAGGAAACGGGGATGAAGGACCGAGCTCCTCTCCCTTTTTGTTTTATTAAAGCAGCCCCATAAGTTGGGTTTTATTAGTGATCCATCCTATTTGAGCCTAATCTTTAATTTTACTTTTATTATTATAATTATTATTATACCGAGCTCAATTAATTATTATGATATGTATATACTCCTCCAAACTCGATCCTAAAATATAAAACTTGACTACAACTTAATACTCTGCTAGTAAGGATACGAAAATACGGGGTATTACAGTCTTCCCCCCTTAAAAGAACTTCGTCCCGAAGTTCAGCTGCTCCCGACTACAAAAGAACCTAACTCTACTAGAACTCGACTCTTTAAGCCACTTAGTGAAGGAAGTAAGGCTCTACGTTTTCTAATCGAATTACCACGGCCGTAAACTGTGAGACAAAATGAGCAAAGAATGACTTCTAAAATTACAGGCTGATAATAACAACAAATAAGAGTCACAACACAGCCCAACACACACACACCAGCAGCCCACTCACGACTACACTATAGTCACCTAACTCGGCATATAAAAGCAACATCACGGCAACAATAACAGTTGCGTACAACCACTGAGATCACTGGAACGAACAAGAAGAAGGTGGCAGTCCACAACCCTCTAACTAACGGTGCCAGGCCGCGGAAAATCGATGGTAGAAATGGCAGGAAGAAAACATGAATATACGACTACTACAGCCCCACACCCGGTTTGCAACAGCCCACATTCATACAACCTCGACTATTCCTTATCCACACACACACATTTTCATTCATACATCTCCTTTCACTTACACACTTCACATTCAAGGACAATCACACACATTCAACAACACTACGCTCTAGATAACGCCACACAACACATCATCATAGAAATGTGGTAACGAAAGAAAAACACGCGTTTTCTACCCCCGAACAAAAAGAGTTACGACCGCATAACTAACAACATATCTAGGCCACAGATTGAGGTTACGCTCAAGACTTCTAAAAAGTCTAACAAAACACGACATTAGCGACGACATACAACCAGACTCAACTGTCTCTAATCGAATAATAAATACAACTTGTGGCATAGAAGAACTATACATAACAAAGCGAAAAACATAACGAAAACTGGATCTGTGACTCTACATCCTTCTCTTTACAGAACTATTATAACACTTTAAACATGCCCTATGAACTGCGTCATACATTCCACGCTTCAACTAACTGTTCCCTGACACCCATCGTCATACAAACTAAGCTACGAGCGTAAACGAAAATAACAAAATACTGTATTCCTGTGCACATTACAAAACATCACTAGACTGCTAATATGCTATATACCTTGCGTAATACACATTTACATCCTCATACCCAAATGTTGTAATTACCATACTACCATGACTAGAACTAATCACTAGCAACTCAACAGACTAATCTAGAGCTCGAAGATACGATTTTACTATTATCTAGCTCCACCTCTTTTATCCTTCTAGTTCATTACCTTGATAAGTGTAACCAGTCATTCTACCGTCAATATTTTACACTCTCATGTGACTATTAGTCATTACTGTATTGACTCAACCATGAATTGGTGCTCACAACATTTCTGTTTGCCTCCTAGTTTACTATAATCAATAATCACATCACCAAAAGACTCCCTACTATATCCTAACACCATTATGACATTGTATTTTTATGCACATATCAGTCTATCATCATTGCCGTCATAATGTTCACTCTTCATCCATATATTCATGATCAACGTCCTATTACCCAAAGGTCGTGTTCTCAGTTCTAAACTCACACGTGTTTCTATATTCCAAGATTTCCTTATCATTGTTCTCGGCTTATAGTCTATCTCATCATCACTCTTCAGTTTATCTCTAAACACAAATTGCTAACAATTTAACCGAACAATTAAACCCAAATAAGTATTAACCCCCTTACATCCTTCTCATTCTCTCATTCCCAAAGGTAACCCCAGTTCAACTAAGATTCCTTATAATTCGCACACATGACCTCGCTTTTCACACCTTTTAATACGCGTAGTCAACAAAACACCTTACTCCTTTCCATTCAAACATAAAACTCCTGTACTACTCATGTCGTTACTTCTAGTGACTAGCATAAAATACTCAAAACATTAGCATTAACTATTACGCATAATCTCAATGCTCACGACAACTACAAGGCTCTTAGATATATTAAGCACACTCCATCCTTGTTGTTTATTATAGTTCTCGATCGTGGCACCCAAATACCTTTATTAAGTTATTCTATGGTGTATAAAACCTGAAAAGTACCTCAAGGTATCCATATGTATACCCTAGTGACTATAGGATTCTAAGTACCTCCACCACCTAGTCACAACTTACCTCACAGCCATGCATTTGTCATTCATAACATGCGTATGACTACTTCCTCGAAACATATACTGCCCAAATGTCCTCTTTTACCAAGCTTACTCGTTATTTCCTAGATTCTCACAACTCTTATAACAACGGACAACTAATACCTCACATCCATGAAACCTCTTACGTTCAGCCTGTCTTATTGGTACCCACCAAAAACACTAACTAATACACATTTTTATTGAAACATATACTCATACGATTTATACAACTATATAGCTCATTTCTGTAGTTCATCATCAACCATACCATATACATAGATATACTCAAGAACACTAATTGGTTTTCCATTTATCAAAGATACTCCTGCCCCTGGCTCACTCGCCTGAACCTCCGTATGTACCCACTTTATTTTACCTTCAAGGTCCTACACTTTTCAATCCGTTCGCTAGCTTAATACAACCACTCTCATATGCGTCATACTTATACTTTCAACATCTTAGCTATTACATTCTCATGACACCTATGTCCTACACATCTCCTCCCACATCCAAGATCTCGCTAACACATAGTCAATTACGTGATATAGACGCTCTAACAATCCACTAAGGAACTTTACAACACTAACCCTTATAAACTCATGCATGCACTTCTATTTCCACGATTTAGTTAGTCTTCACTCGCTTATAACACAAAAGCGCCGCCATAGACTTAATTTACTATTATAATACCCACAACAGAAATCCTAATACGTACACATTAAATACACACACTAATAGTCATGAAGTCTTAAACCCTTCAGCTTATAATCACAATATACCTCATCTTTCTATTATCATTTTAAGCGAGTAGACATGGCATATGGATAACAACTAACCACATCACTAATCATACGTACAACAGCTCATACGGCCCCGGTGATAAACAGTCTTATGATTAGGCAAACATACACATAGCTTTTAGTTCACATTATAACAAACATCGCATCCTCAGTACAATCAATTTTACAGCAGCCCGAATACATAACCCCTTGAAAATAGCATACTCTAAAGTGCCTCCGCTAACCACAAGGGTCTTAACCCACAACACAACCTCTTCATGTTTACATTGACAATAATTATGACAAGCCATAGGTCACAGAATATACATCTCGTTCATACACGCACTCATGATCATAATTCAAAACATAAGTAATCACATCCAATCATAATCGTGTCATTTACAAGTATCTCTAGTCATCAGACTACCATATTGTTTTCTTCCATCATTTTTCTCAATACAACCACCATTCTAATATTTCAAAAACTTTTCAAATATCACATTTATAACTCAGGAACGCAGTACACATTTATTGATGCGTAAATTTACTCGGCGGTTGTTGTTAAACAATATCACACACACAACTAGAACATGTCAATTCTGATGAGTCAAGTACCAAGTATACTTAAGTAAAATTCACCATATCATCATATCAAGTCCTCCTTTAATAAAAGGGTGGGTGGGTGGGCACGACATCCTATTATGTTTATCAATGGATTTTGTTCACATCTCATACAATATGCAACATAGGATAACTCACTAATATATGACACCGAGAACTTTTAAGGAAAGGATTCATTTTAAGACATAACAATATACGGCATCACGAAAAAGTAACAACAGTGACACAAGGGGAGGGAGGGATGGCGGGATGCAAACTCATACACACATCATGCTCAATGATTATGATATCGTCAACAACTATCTAATTAAAAGGTGCCACACTATTAGGACACACAATCACTAGATGAGAAAAGCGTACTACACGTACGAACAACCATGATATTACGCAACAATACCAGAAACAATGCCAAGGCAATCCATATATAAGACATATATGCATTCGATACCAGAAAGAATATCATAGACATGCAAAGGGCAATATAAACTATAGCTAGCAGCAACCAAGCTTTTCACAGTCCCTCAAAATGCACCAAAAGTGCCTCCAGTGACCCGAAGGTCCTAATCCCATCCTCCATCAGTGCTAACCAATAGTGTACAAGATATAATCAACGAGTACGCATACGAAAGCATAATAAAATGACATATAGCAGTAACATGAATGATAATGGGGTAGTATATAGCAGTAACATATATGAATCACAAATAAGAACGATAACATAAACGTAAATAAGGGTGTACATGATATTATCAACGAGTATATATACGAAAGTATAAGATAATGATGCGGTGGTATACGAAAGTATAAGCTATAACAATATACTTTGTAACACCCCCATTTAACCCGGGCGGACCCCACCTAAATAAGGGCGTTACGGGACCCAACCGAATGGGTCCTTGGGCAAACACCTGTTTCCAAAACATGAAGACCTGAAGTAAAACAAGATATATATAAAGGGAAACGCGGTAGCTCTCGGCTACAAGTGGAGTAAGCACAAAACTGCAACAATATCAAAATGGCACGCAGCCCCAAAACTGAGTAAAGTAGCGAGATAAAACGAGACGTCTATGGTGGCAAAACTAGACATAAGACTAGTATTATTGTGATTCCCTCCAAGCGTCCCACAATCAGCAAGCACACGTCCGAGTACCTAAGGGGGTGGGAAAGCCAACAGACAAACAACAACCACCTAGTTAGTCAACAGCCAACTCATAAAACGAGAAAGGAAAATAAAAGAAGCCTTTAAAGTAAAACCGCAACGCGTAAGTAAATTAAACTAGCATTGTTCTATTCTTAATCCGGAAGAAAATGCAAGTAATTAACTCGGACGATTATCAGCAAATCAAGGCACAGAAACGAGTCAAGAACCCCGCTGTGTAACCTCCACACGGGGGACTTACCATACCGTCAACGCTCCGCACCTCCTCTTGACATCGGGCCACACAGACCTCATCACGCTATGACATCGGGCCACACAGACCTCATCATATTACGACATCGGGCCACACAGACCTCATCGTATCGCGACGCCGGGCCACGCGCAGACCTCATCGCATCGCAACATCGGGCCACACAGACCTCATCGCACTAGGTCACACAGACCACATGACATCGGGCCACACAGACCTCATCATGATCACAAGGTACAGAACGTCACGACAAGAGAACGAAATCCACTATATATATAACTTATTAGTTAATTTAAAGAACCTCTACAAGGTTCTAACACGAGTGCATATATAATTATTCAGACGTTTAAGCAATAATCTTATTCTCTTCGACCTATCATTCCAAATCTATACGAATCTTGCCAGATAAACACTCATTCTTATACATAACCACTCTAGCATGACGTAGATCAAAACAACAATGTAGTAATGTAACAATTCCAAATGAGACAACTCTACACACTAACGCATACAAAAGAAACCCAACTATATATAACAATAACAAACAAATCTCTTCCCCATAGCGACCTCATGCGCCTTCAAAAGGCCTTCCACACGCCCAAACAACAGAGTAGCAATCACCAGACAGACCCAAAAGTCAGAATAAATTCTTAACTGTAGCAAAACAAAGACTGTAAGGTCAGCCCAAACACTGACTATAAACAGTCCTTAATCCATGTCAAAGCGACCTATACAGAACGCCCTTAAACCACCATTAACACGGCTCAACAACCCTTCCTTAGACGAAGGCACAGCTGACCCAAAGGGTCCTAAAACACGCCCTTATCGGTCCTCAACATACATATATACACACACACATTCATACCAACCCATACATACAAACATACACCCAAATTCATACACATTCAAGATTATAAGCTCACAATTAATTTCACACTATTACTACAACATTACATACATCACTAAGACCTAAGGAGTAGCCCTTCGATACTCCCTCAACTCACCTACCTTTTATATGATCTCACCACAATACTCCTTTAAATGAACATTTGTTGTGAATAGACACGCCAACAATCTTAACAAGAAACCAAAGAACTACAACCTACTCTAACCCGGCCATAAGCCCACGCATGATGCACCTATACATTCAACAATGACAACAATAACTTTCCGAGATCATAGCAGTACCATAATCATTGACAACAACAACTCACACGCACGGACACATTTAAACTACTAACAAACAATAATACATATCAAGAAGCGATAATTAGGTCATGGCAACAAAGAACACTAACGAGCAATAGTAATCATGACATAGCGAAGAAGAATACTAACGAACATCGGCAATATTACGTCTCAAGTACCACACACACACACCCAATCACGTAATACATTCCTACACACACTCATTGCATCGAACACACATAAACGCAACACACATACTAGACTAAGTAAGGAGAGCCGCACCTCGAAATCGTTCCCAAAAGCGGAGCTCAAGAGAACAAAGACGTCAAACCGCTTCTCTGTTAAGTCAAACTCTACAAATGACGATTTTATTATTAATTACTACTCAAATATACACTAATTGACTAATCGAACTTCTAAAATCGATCCTAATCAAAAGCCCCAAATTCTAGGTTAAAATATACTGAAAATCAAACTTAAAAGAGCAAAGAAAAAATGAATTATACCTTAATTAGTCCGATGTTATGACTAATGCGCTTAGCGAAACTTCGATGAATTAGCTTGAGAATCGATGATTTGAAGAAATAAAAGGAACAAGCGCCAGAACAATGTAGTACCAATCCCGGAAATGTAAATAAATGATGATGAAGACGAGGATAAGAATGATGATGATGATGATGATGAGTGATGATGAAGATGATCGATGAAGGTGATGAAGACGATGTTGATGATAAATGAAATTGATGAATGATGATGAAAATGAAAGAGGACGAAGGAGAGAAGAATGAAGAAGGAAACGGGGATGAAGGACCGAGCTCCTCTCCCTTTTTGTTTTACTAGTTGTTGGACCGCGCGCTAGCGCGCGCGGTCCCCCAACGCGGATCGACTTGTTTGGTGTTATTGCTTTGTAGACATTTAGGTCTTATAAATTTCATCTAAACTTATTTATCTTAATCGTACTTCCCTGCTCCTACCATTTGTTTACACTTCTCTCAAATCTTTCTCACAAAAAAGTCAATGTGTAAACTTACTGAAATGGAGGGAGTACATTTATAAAATTGAGTTTTGTAATCACAATTCACATGTTTCTATATTTTGAATATTATTAGCATATTTCTAAACTCATAAACTATATAAAATTGACTAAAAGGTGCTCTAATTGTAAATAGTACTCGTAACATTTAGAATTTGTGTTTTCACCTTTTCTCTATTCTCATTTTCCAACTTTTTTTTCCCTCCTCTCGTATTTATGATTTCTTTTGTTTTTCATAATCAACATATTCCGCCTCGTTTCCTTCCTCCCACTTCCTCCTACTCCTCAACCGCTCATTCTTTCTCGTCATTTTTCTAATCCTCCTCTTGTTTCTCTTCCCTTCGTACTACTTACTACTTTTCCATTTCTCCTGAGGTTACTCTTGTCGTACCCCTCCTTTAACTCCATTTAAGGTGGAAGCTTAAGTTGTGATTGTTTTAAAATTATTTTTAGTTGGGGGTAATTTTTAAAAGTCTTAATAATTCAGATTCTCGAATTGTATATATTAGTTAACTTCTTAAATGGGCATTTGTCAAATTATAGAATCTTAATGATTATTATAGAATCTTAATGCTCCCCTAATTGCTTATGTTTTCCTTTCTTGACATATTTTTTCTTCGTCTCTCCTCTTACTCTTTTTCCTCTAAATTCATTTTTTTACCCTCTCATTTCTCTTTCGTATCTTCGTTCCTTACCCCTCGTAAAACCCTTTCTCCTTCCCTTCATCATCCCCTTTCTCCTCACTACTATCTGTGCCCCTCTCATTTCTCATATGACACTTCTTTCTTTAGGCCTTGTAATGTTTTTTTTTTCTTCTACTTCTATTTCTCAACATATTTTATTTTTTTCTCTCTTCTTCTCATTCTTATTTTTCCTCCATCTTCTTTCCTCTTTCCCCTCCTCCTCGTAACTTAAATCCATTTTCCTATCATTTATCATCTGCCTCTTCTTTCCTTAACCCCCATACTACTTATTTTGCTCCACTCACTTCATTGATACTTCTTTTCTTCACCTTCATAATCATCAAATTCCCATTGTTCCTTATATTTTCGTCCTCAATATATATTTTTCTTCGCCTCTTCTACTCTTATTCATTTTTCTCATTTTATCTTTGTGTCTCTACTACCCAATTTCCCTATCAGTGCAAAAAAAAAAAGTAGTGTATTGTTGATGAGAAATTAAATTAACTACATTAGCTACTTAGTCCTTTAATTCGGCCTTTTGTTTGTCTTTTTATTTTGGAACTTAATAAATTCTAAGGTTTTTATCTAATTTCAAATAATTTTTGGTCAAATATTTAAGTACAATAAGTTACTCCTTTTTGTCCTTTAAATCGATTTTAAAGTACTGGAAAAAAAATTATGTGAAGAAAATCGTTGACTATCGCATTTTCATATTTTACATACTTAATCTGTTTTTTTCTTTTGGTGTTCTTTTATTTTTCTTATTTATTTTTTTTTCGTGTTTGGTGGTGTTGTAACGTGAAGTGTTAGTAGTAGTATAAGTACATAAGGTAAGTTTCACAAATTGAAAGCTAAATTTTAAGTTTTTAACAATAAAGGAAAAAATATATAAGTAAATAAATAAATGACAAGAAGAAAATGATTAAAGATGGAGTATTGATATTGTTGGTAGTGTGTTAGGACGTAAAAAAGAAAGTTTAATATTTACTATTTCTCACCATTTGCAATTTTTTTATACATCTCAACTAATTTCATTCATAGAATCTACTTTATGTATTTTATATTTATTTTTGTTAAATAGTTGTTGGACCACGCGCTAGCGCGCGCGGTCCCCTAATGCGGATTGACTTGCTTGGTGTTATACGATCGATGTAATCCTTGAAGGAATTTCATTTTTTATGTGTCAAATGCCCTTTTATATCAAAATTTTGTTTCATTCATTTCGATTGCTCAACTGCATTATTGCTTTGTAGACATTTTGGGCTTATAAATTTCGATTGCTCAACTGCATTATTAGTTAACCTCGTAAATGGGAATTTGCCAAATTATCGAATCTTAATGATCGTTATAGAATCTTAATGTTCCCCTAGTTGCCTATGTTTTCCTTTCTCGACATATTTTTTCTTCGTTGTCGTCCTCTCTCCTCTTACTGTGTTTCCCCTAAATTATTTTTTTTAACCTCTTCATTCTCTTTGCTACTTGTTTCCCTCTCATTTATCTTTCATAATTTCTTTCTTTACCCTCATAATACCCCTTTCTCCTTCCCTTCATCATCCTCTTTCTCTTCACTACTACTGTGCCCCTCTCATTTCTCATATAGTTCTTTTTTCTTTAACCCTTGTACTGCACTTTTCTCCACCGACTAATTCGCATCGTCTTTACATACTACCCCCTCATAATACTCTAATTCCCAACATTTCTTTTACTTCTATTCCTCAGCGTATTTCTTTTTCTCTATTCTTCTCATTCTTATTTTCCCTCCATCTCTTTTCCTCCTCCTCCTCCTCCTCCTCCTCCTCCTCCTCCTCCTCCTCCTCCTCCTCACTTAAACCCATTTCCCTCTCATTTATCATCTTTCTCTTATTTCCTTAACCCTCATACAACTTATTTTGCTTCACTTACTTCATTGACTCTTTTTTTTACCTTTCATAATCCTCAAATTTCCCTTGTTCCTTATATTTTCATCCTCAATATATATTTTTCTTTACCTTTTCTACTCTTACTCGTTTTTCTCATTTTATCTTTGTGTGTCTACTACTTAAGTCCCTCTTATTTATCTCACACCTATTCATAATTTCCCTATCATAATACTTTTATCTCCATCAATCGTTTTGTTTTGTCTCCCTTAGAATATTTCTTCTCGTATTCTCTCCTCTTAGTCATTTTTCTTGCATTTCTTCTCTATTTCTCCTCCTCATCCTTACCACCCAGTCAAATCTAATTTTATTATTGCCTCTTGTTTCCCTTACGTCATTATATTTATTGTTTTAATGCGGATTTGTTGGTGGAAAGAGTTGAGGCGACACAAAAGTGTTCGTTGGAATAAAATTAGAGAAACTAATAGATATACAATTTACATTGTTATTACAATGCGTTTATGAAGTTATACTCATAAGAAAACATTTGAAGCATTGTTTAAACAGTTCCATATAACACAACACCATATGCTCAACAATTTTATATGACACACATCAGTACCTGATGTTTTTAATTGGTTTAAGTTGTTTCGATGATGGATCTCGAATGAGAGATGACTATGCTCTATTCATTTCCTTTTCTCCCGAAAAATGAATTATGTTGTGCATAAGCACTGTTCTATAGTGACTTATGTGCATCTAAATAGAACGGCTGACGAGTTATTATGCAGTCTAATAGTTTGTTGAAAATCAACTGCAACAACATATTGCTGTCCAATATTAATTCTTTACTCGAATAGTTTGCTTTTTTCGCATAGTTGTTTATCGATCTTCCCATTTATCACGTTTTCCCTCATCAACATTCTTCTTCTCTTGGTTTTATTTGTAATATTACCCCTTGAAGTATAGACGGAACCACAGGTCCGCCATACCTGGTGCGAAACAATTGACTTTGAAATTGAGGGGCGGTTCGAAGCAGTGACCTTAGACCTCTAGACACAAGGTTTTGATATTATGTTATGAACAAACTCGACCAAAAGCTTAAACTGATGGTTAGACGCTCAAGATCGGTTTAAAGTTTCTCTATCATAATACTCATATCTTTATCATTCCTTTTGTTTTGTCTCCCTTAGCATATTTCTCCTCGTATTCTCTCCTCTTAGTCATTTTTCATGCATTTCCTCTCTCTTTCTCCTCTTTATCATTACCATCCAGTTACATCTAATTTTATTATTGCCTCTTATTTCCCTTGCGTCATTATATTTTTTTTTTGTTTTTTTTTGGGTGGGGGGGATACTTTTTCACCTCTTTGTCCTTATTTCTCATGATACTCTTAGTTTCATTATTTTTTCTATTTACGACATCTCTTCTTACCTTTTTTTGCCGTTCCCCTTATCCTCATCCTCATCTTAACTACCCTTTTTCTACTCGTTTTTCTTCTACATCTTGTTTTCATAACCCTCATAAAACCTTTTTTTTCCTTTCTACACGTAGTCATTTACCTTTACTTTCACAATGGAACACACCATTTTGTACCCTTAATTCATTAGTTTTCTTTCTCAACATAGTTCTTTACTCATTCTCTCATCTTACTCCTTCCCCATTTATTTCTTCTCCCTATTATTCATTCTCCCTCATTTCTTCATTTCTTACCATTTATAATACTCTTGTGCCCTTTATTTCTTATGTTTTCCTTCCTCATCACTCACACCCAGTTTTTTCATACATTTTCGTTTGATTCCTTTTTTCTGTACTCCTCCTCAACCATACTACCTATTTTCCTCTCATTTCTCACCAATCTTTTCTTTCATTATAACTCATTGTACCTTTTTGTTTCGGTGACTCATTCATCTCTTATTTCTTTATCCCTTTGAAGAGCATAATTCCTTAATTGTTACCGTTCTTTTAATAGCCTAATTCCTTAATTGTTACATTTTTCGATATAATTATTCTTGTCTATTCTTTTCATTGTCTCTCCGCCTTCCTATTATTCATAACCCTCTAATTTTTAAAAAAACACACTAATAACAATTATTTATTTATTTTCATATAAATACATAAATAAAATTTTAGTTAAGAAACTAAGGAGGGTAGTGTAATGTTGTAATGAGAAATTAAATTAACTACTTAGCTACTTAGTTAGTCCTCTAAATCGGTCTTTTGTTTGTTTTCTTATTTTTGAATTTAACAAAGTTTAAGTTTTTTTTTACCTCACTTAAAATAATTTTTGGTCAAATATGTTAGTACAATAAGATACCTTTTTTGGTCCTTCAAATCGCTTTTAGAGTATTGTAAAAAAAATTATGTGAAGAAAATATTTGATGATCGCATTTTCATATTTTACTTTATTTACGTTGTTTTCTTTTTTAGTCTTCTTTTATTTTCCTTATTTACTTGTTTTCGTGTTTGGTGGTGTTCTAATGTGAAGTGTTAGAAGTAGCATAAGTACATAAGGTAAGTTTCACAAATAAGATGCTAAATTTTAAGATTTTAACAATAAAAAAAGAAAAAATATATATAAATAAATAAATAAATGACAAGAAAAAAATGATTAAAGATGGTGTTGTAGGTAGTGTGTCTTGTCTTGTCGTCGTCTCATTGTGTACCCTTTTGTTTCGGTTACTCCTTCATCTTTTATTTCCTTATCCCTTATAGTTATTTTAATCGCCTAATTCCTTAATTTTTACATTCATCGACATAATTATTCTTGTCTATTCTTTTCATTGTTTCTCCGCCTTCCTATTATTCATAACCCTCTATTTTTCATTTATTTTTTTCATATTAATGCATAAATAAAATTTTAGCAAAGAAACTAAGGAGGCCAGATTTAAATCAGTGCAAAAGAAACAATAGTGTAATTTTGTGAAGAGAAATTAAATTAACTACATTAGCTACTTAGTTAGTCATCTAAATCGGTCTTCTGTTTGTCTTCGTATTTTGGAAGTTAACAAATTTTAAGTTTTTTATCTAACTCGAAATAATTTTTGGTCAAATATTTAAGTACAATAAGCTACTTTTTTTTTGTCCTTTTAATCGACTTTAAAGTATTGAAAATAAATTTATGTGAACAAAATCGTTCACTATTGCATTTTCATATTTTACTTTACTTAATTTTTTTTTTAGTTATTTTCGTGTTTGGTGGTGTTGTAACTTGAACTATTAGTAGTTTAAGTACATAAGGTAAGCTTTAAAAAGTAGATTCTAATTTTAAAGATTTTTAACAATAAAGAAAGAAAATATATAAATAAATAAATAAATGACAAGAAGAAAATGACTAAAGATGAAGTATTGGTGTTGTAGATAGTGTTTCTTGTCTTGTCATCGTCTCATTGACAATTGACAATTGATAATGTGTTTTGTCGTCTCATTTTTCCTATTTTATGTACTCCGTATTATTAAACATCTATCATTATACTCATTTATGTGCTCCGTATTATTAAACTAAGTACACATAATTCTTATGAACCCAAATTCTATTTTTATTTTTTAAAACTCACAAAATCTTTATAAATTCTAAATTAGGAAACCTCACAAGTCACAAAATTATACTCATATTGAAACTCTAAAATAACAAATAACTCTAAAATCACAAGAGTATAGCTACTATGATTCACAAAATTATAGCTATTCTATTACAATCATCCACAGAACTGACCACAAAATGGAGACTGGGGCCCAAAGTCACATGAAACATGTGCATTTTCACACAAAGAATGCAAGAAAAACAATAAGCATGTGCATTTTCAACATGATTCTCCAGCTTTTGCTTCTCAAGTCTCATGCTGCATCTGTTAGTCGTATATTTTCACTCTACAGCTCACTCTTGCCATTTCCATTATTTGCTGCATCAAATCTACATCAAATATAATTAAAATATTCCAGCAATCGTAGTCTTTTTTCTAATCCCGTCATCGCCGTGTGCTATAACTGTCATTACGAGCAAAAAAAGTGTTCCTCTTGTAAGTCGCCAAACATATGGTACAGATCGATAGTTTTGAAGTAAGCCATGCAACTATAGGTAGGATGTGTCAGTACCACTTGATAGTCAATTTTTACATCAAACATATGCACGGGAAAGAGGTTTTAAAACGAAACATATATGCTAAAATGAATATCGAATTTTCTTTCAGGATATAGCTTAAATGAGTAAATATACAACACCTATATAGCTACTGAAGGGCAGCAACCCCGTGCATTACAGCGTAATTTGTATCAATTAAATCATCCACAAAACGGAGGAGAGAAAGCTGAAAGACAAATCATTCAACTTTGCGAAACAATTAAACAACATACATTGAGCACTTTATATATATAAAATTAATATATTTGATTATGCGAAAATAACCAAACACTCCGGGTATAACTGATTTAGAATGGAGATATATAAAGTAGAAAGATGGTACCAATCACGAGAGGCCGAAAGGCTCGGGCAAGGACTCAGATCCATTATCAAAAATAGACATTTGATCAGACTTATCGTTCATGCTATGCAACCAAGTAGTGTTCTTCAGGTCCTCCTTGAGCAAAATAGCATCATATCGAGTGCTTTCATACATGTCTACCTCAGTCAATCTTCCGTAAAATCTCCCATTTTCTACTCTCTTTCCAATTTCAAAGGAACCGTTGGCATACAAAACGTTGTCTATGATCGATCCGTTGCTGCTAAATGACGGGCTTCCATTACCTTGGATGGATGTTAGGCTACCTGATCCATGCCCGCTTTGAATTTTGGATGACCCAGAGCGGATGCTCTGCAGGAACAACGATGTGTTTGGAAATGGACGCATACCCCCCTAACCAATACTACCATCCTATAAAAAAAGAAAAGCAAAACAAAAAGAACAAATTTTCATCTAGAACATAGTCACCATAGGCTGATTAAAAAGAGAGCAGGAAAAAGGTGAATAAGAAAAACAAAGCATATTCGGAAAATTCCTTTTAAAAACTAACTATTTATTGTTGATTTAGACTGTAAACAAAATTGACGAAGTCCCAAGTAATACAACAAGCGTAATCAAGATTTGACAAAATTCTATTATATACATTTTCAAAATATACTCACTGTTACGAACTTCATGAAGAAGGAAAGAATGAAACACGTACCATACGCCTGATAGCCATGTCAAGTGACTTTCCGCCGATTTACGCTCATTCTCAAAATAGAACAATAAACTAATTACTAAATCAAAGAAGACAAATTTCAAAATCTACTTCCACTAAAATTAAAAACAACATACTGAGTACAGTTTAAAAAACCGAAGAGAAAAACCTGCGAATTAAATCAGAATTGAAATCATAAAGGTTGGAGAGATTAACGATAAGGCAGTGCCGAGTTTTGTGAGTAATCATTTTTCGGAGAAATATAACAACTGAATGGAAACTGAATGGAATATCAACACTGCATCGTCGTTGAAAAAGGATATGAAATCTAAAACCGCTCTTTCACTTTCACGCACTGCATGATGGTAAGAACATCGAAAACAGTGCCTTGAGACTCCCAGGCCTTGGTGTCGGATGCTCAACGTCAAACAGACCACCCCATGGGCTCTTTTTGGGCTGCTCTCCAAATAGCACAAACACACCAACACCAACACGCACACAACTTCTGTACAAAGGATAAACAATCAATTGCTCACTCATGTAATCAAGAACTACAAACAAAACTGCACAACAAAAACCCTAAAAATAGTATCAGGTAAGTTAAACAACAGATATTAAATGAGAATATAAAGAGAGTAATCGAAAACCTAGATTTGAAGAAGAGGAGGAGGAGGAGGAGGAAAAGAAGAGGAGCTTACAAGTAGAATATTTATACTTTCACTCTAGAAGAGTAAGTGGAGGACCCTTCATGCAGAGCCTTTGACACGACCCGAAACCCTCTTCGCCATTGCTGCAAACCTGAGGAGACTCAACCTCTAAACTTTCTTGGACATCCCTTTGCAATTTCTTCATCCTCCTTCACTTGAAGACCATGACCTCCATAAACATCAAATACATTAAACAAAGGGAATGAAGTGAAAAACCAGTATAAAAAACACGAAAGAGGGAAAGATTAACATCAAAACAAACCTTGGATTACAACTTACACACAAATCGACGACGGATTAATTTACGTGAAAACCTAAGCAACACAAAATTAAATATAAATAACACAATTAATCACCTCGGAAACTCCGTTCAATGGCTAATTACAAACAATATGTTTCAAATTAGGGTTTCAAATCAATATCAACAATTATCGAAACGAAATCAATAATTACCTGTTTTATATGCATGATTGAACTCGCTACAATATTCCAGAGGTTGATTTTGCCTGCTTCGATTCGATTAATTACCTTTCTGAAGTTGACTAAGATCGTGGCTTTGTTCTCGAGCTCATATTGAAGCAGTAATTAATTACCATTTACTAACCTGATCCGAATTCAAGCAGAAGGTTAAAGTGAGAAAAGCTGAAAAGAATGAATTGGATGAGCAAATGAAAAGAGGAGAAGTTGGAAAATAAATATGGAGAAGTGGTGAGGAAAGGCAGAGTAATGATTTTATAGGAATGGGACATGATATGATGTTGCTATTGATGTTGAAAGAACACAGAAGTAAGGAAGAAAAAAAGGGTTAAAGCAAAGATAATGATGGAAAAGTTAGTAAAATAGAAACGACATAGTTACAAAGAGAAGGATGAAGTTAGAAAGAGATGGGAAGAGTTGGGGGAAGAAAAAGGGGGGTAGTTGTTGTAGAATTTACTATTGATGCAATAGTAACCCCAATGGGGCTTTTAGGGGTTGTAGATTAAAGCAGCCCCATAAGTTGGGTTTTATTAGTGATCCATCCTATTTGAGCCTAATCTTTAATTTTACTTTTATTATTATAATTATTATTATACCGAGCTCAATTAATATTATGATATGTATATACTCCTCCAAACTTGATCCTAAAATATAAAACTTGACTACAACTTAATACTCTGCTAGTAAGGATACGAAAATACGGGGTATTATTATTATTATTATTATTATTATTATTATTATTATTATTATTATTATTATTATTATTATTATTATTATTATTATTATTATTATTATTATTATTATTATTATTATTATTATTACTATTATTATTATTATTATTATTATTATTATTATTATTATTATTATTATTATTATTATTATTATTATTTGAGGTCTACTCATCATTTGAAGCTTTCCACATTTAATTAGGGCACAATTTTGAGAAATGAAAGGGATTATGGTCTCATTTTTAGTGTTCCATTAGTGTTAATGTGAGGTCGATATAGTGATGTATAATTTATAAAATACTTAAATTCATGGGGATTTTCTCCTTAGTTTAATAGTGTGTGATACTTACATCCTATGTAATGTTCTGTTGTCGCATTAAATTTTTCCTTTGAATATAACAAGTCAAATTTCTTTTACAATCATATATGATAATGAAAATATTGATAAATTACGACATTTTGAAGGGACATATATTACCCTAATTTTCATTATTCTTTTTCTTATTATTACTTTCAATAATACCATTGTTACTACGGGTAATCACTATAATAGAGTAACCATTATTAATCTCACTACCCACGTTGCTAGTAATTCACAAGAAATATCGTTCAAATTTTATTCGCATACGTAAACTTTCGATTTTCAAATAGAATTTATAAAAAAGTGATATGCATACGTAATTCACAATAAATATCGTTCAAATTTTATTCGCAAGCAACCATCAACAAAGCACATTATTTCAACATTAAAGTCAAAACAATAATACACATGAAATGAAATTACATAAATACAAGACACATTCTTGAAAACATTACGATGATAAAACGAATACATCATATGGTTGGTTGCTTAGCGGACGTAATATGATTATATACACGTTACACCGGGGCAGAAGCATTCTCCGCATCTTTGGCCTGTAACACAACATGCATATGAAATTGACTTGGTAAATTAGTCACTACTTTAACTACCTTATTACCCTTGTTTAATAACTCTCATCACTAATATAAAATTAAACGATAGAGAAAAACATATGGCATTTGATGATAATAATTAGTTCATGAGTCTATAAAATAAATTCCTAGTCTTTCAAAGCCGGCTTTTAAAAAAGAAAACTCATATCATATAAGAAAGTCTCAAGATAATTAATAGTTTTTACATGGTAAAATTTTCTCACAAAAAATATACGATATTGTTTTTTTTAGTACAATTGACATCATTGAACAATTAGAGTACTTGGAATAGCACTAATGTACCTGGAAGAGTAATATTGGAAGACCGTGAGGCACAAAAATGTCATTTGCTACAAAATGAGACATTTTCACAAGATAAAGTATTTGAGTTATACTTAAGTTCAATACTCTTAGAGATTGGTTAGGATGTTTTCTTTGTGATACTATTAGTATACTGCTTTGCCTCTATTTATATAGATAGAGGAATATGATAAGAATATTAGAATTATGATAAGAATGTAATTATGGTCACACAATTACCACCACAATTACTAGGAATCTAGGATTCAATGTAATTTATTTCTACTCTTCTATATTTAGAGTTTATATAATCCTCATTTGGAATAGTTTGTATGATACCATGTTAAGAATGATATATTCATAATTTATATTTACTTTACGATCACATTTTAAATCTTATATCAACATAATTTTTTATTCAAATCTTATACCTACTTAGCTATTTGCACTCGTAAGTCATAATCTATACCATAACTCATTTCCGACCAAAAAATACACTGTTGTAAAGAATTGAATTGAATTTGTACCTATCAAAAATTATGCCCAGGAATTGGTAAAAGGAGGGGCATATTTTTTGATGTATTGACGGATTTTTAAAAAAATTTGAAATAAATAAAATAGTTTGAAAATCAATTTTGTCAACAAATTGATTAGTGATTACTAGTGATAAGACTATTACGAAAAAAATTGAGGTACAATAAATTTCTAATGTTAACATGCAATAAAACATTTGGTGTCAAATGGATTTTTAAAAAAAAATAATAATGAGAGTTTGAATTTATGACCACTAAATCAACATTATGAAGACTGTACCACTTTGCTAATTGTTCATATATTAGAGTAAGTTTAAAGTGACTTGCCAAACAAGTGATAAGAATTAAAAAATCACTCCAAAAAGAAATATGATAACAACTTGATGAACTAGATGCAGTGATAACTTAGACCATTATAATGTCATATCAGCCTCAGGCTAATACCATCAATCTAAAAGAAATTAATTTTATTGGGAGACTGTTTACGTATGAAACGGTGCACTTGTTATATTTATTAAATGATTTGACAAATTCTTTTAAACGATTCACGCATGAAACAATTTCATTTTAAAATTTGTCATTTAAATGAGCGAAAAAATGTTGTAGATATTTTTTCCTTTTTAGTATTATATATGAATCTCGGGTGCAATAATTATATTACTAAAATTACAAAGTGTGTATAATCAAAGGTCTTTAGAGAACTCGTTTCACGCGGTGAGAGTTGAAGACTACTAATTTCAAAGAAAATTACCGAAGCAACCGAGTTAACCACCTAGTGACGTTAAAGATCTCACAATAAATTTTGTTGCAAATCGTCTTATATGATAATTTGTCTAATTAAGACGCGTTTTATATAAGCTCACCATCATACACTTATTACTATTATTATTATTACTATTATTATTATTATTATTATTATTATTATTATTATTATTATTATTATTATTATTATTATTATTATTATTATTATTATTATTATTATTATTATTATTATTATTATTATTATTATTATTATTATTATTATTATTATTATTATTATTATTACTATTATTACTATTATTACTATTACAATTATTATTATTATTATTATTATTGTTATTATTATTATTATTATTATTATTATTATTATTATTATTATTATTATTATTATTATTATTATTATTATTATTATTATTATTATTATTATTATTATTATTTGAGGTCTACTCATCATTTGAAGCTTTCCACATTTAATTAGGGCACAATTTTGAGAAATGAAAGGGATTATGGTCTCATTTTTAGTGTTCTATTATTGTTAATGTGAGGTCGATATAGTGATGTATAATTTATAAAATACTTAAATTCATGGGGATTTTCTCCTTAGTTTAATAGTGTGTGATACTTACATCCTATGTAATGTTCTGTTGTCGCATTAAATTTTTCCTTTGAATATAACAAGTCAAATTTCTTTTACAATCATATATGATAATGAAAATATTGATAAATTACGACATTTTGAAGGGACATATATTACCCTAATTTTCATTATTCTTTTTCTTATTATTACTTTCAATAATACCATTGTTACTACGGGTAATCACTATAATAGAGTAACCATTATTAATCTCACTACCCACGTTGCTAGTAATTCACAAGAAATATCGTTCAAATTTTATTCGCATACGTAAATTAGATAGGTCCATATTTTACCGATATTTTATATATTTATTCCCCGTCACCTTACACTTATCCCGGCATTTTTAGTACGTTTTATATAATATTTTCTCCTTTTGCGGTTTACTACGAGTTTGTTATATTATTTGCAGGACGAAGATTTATGAGCTAAAATTGTCGTGGAACAAACGCGGGTCGTGAATTATGTGAGTTTGAAGATAAAACCCGAGCAAGATAAAACATTATGGACCGAAATAATTAAATAAAGAGATGGGCTAAGAAGACTTATATTGTATAAAAGCCCAACTTGTAACTAAAACAAATAAAAAAAGCAGACTTTCAGTTTTACTGGAGTTTTTATTTTTCCTAGTTGTAGTTTTGGTTTTCTACTGCTTTCATTCAACTTTCAAATAATATTAGGTTTAGTTTTATTTTACTCTAGAGTTAGATTTATACTCCGTTCTTGCAAGGATTCATTCAGGTTTTAATTTAATTTCAATTGTTCTTCTATTTATTTATCATGTACTCTTTAATTTATTGCCCTTGTTTAATTATCATCATGAATAGCTAATTTCCTCGCTACGGTTTAGGGGATTTGTGATTTCAATCCCGGGAACATCTTTAATTGTTTGATTGAATGAATTGTGCTTAATCGATGTCTTCCTACGCGTTTATATTATCAATTCAATCTAGGGACGCCTAAATTGATTTGAACCTTGGTAGTTTTGGTTTAAGATCGAAAGCCTAATCAAAACTAGACTCACGCGTAATTGATAAGTTAGGTTTAGTACGTAGCGAGAGCCCGCTATATCAACTTAAGGTTAATATTGACTCGAGAGAGCGTATTTGTGCCCTAATCGACCTTGCATGATTTTATTTGGTCTTTATTCTTATGAAGTTAAGCTCCCGAATTGTAGTCACGATGAACTCGACCCCCTATTCTTCTCCCTATATTGTTTTACTCTCGCTTTAATTTTAGTCTAGTTTTAGTCCTCCTTCACCCACGATTTGGTTACCTTAGAAATAACCTAAGTTTAGCTAAGTAAGCCTTGACTACACCGTTTTCTCTGTGGATCTCGACCCTTCTTGCCACTAGCTTCCTAGTTAGTTGTTCGTAGGTTTATCTTTGATTGAGGCGATACGACTTAGCCTCGTCAAATTTTGGCGCCGTTGCCGGGGAAACGGTTTCGCTAGTTAGTTTTGCTTAGTTTAGGTTATTTTTTTTTTCTCCCATGACAATCTTTGATTTCCCTCAATTTGATAATGAATCATTTCATGAATATAGTGTTAGATTTAATAATTAAGTTAATTATATTGGTTCATTTGGTTTTTATTGTCTTGATTGGGAGAAAGTTTACATTGTTAGTAAAGGCATGAATTATGAGTCTCACAATTTAATTAATTACTTGAGTAATGGGAGAATTGTGTATATGCCTAATAATGAGATTTGGGAATTATTTTGGAATATAACTCGTCAAACTATTTTATCTGAGATAAAGATTGACTTGAAAAGGATTGCCGTTGAGTTCCAGAAATATTTAGATGATGCACGAGTTGATCATGAGGCTTATGAATATTATAGAGCTTCCCGTGGTAATACTTTTCCATCTCAAACGCGTGTATTAACTAACTCATACAACTCTTTGTATGGTGATAATTTGTTTGATGATGATGATTATGAGCCCGCGTATAATTGTGAATCGTCTAATCCACCTTATACTGAGTTTAAGACCTGTGTTGAGATAATTGAGAATGAAACTTCTGAACGAGTATGTAAGACTTGTCCACTAAATGATAAGTTTGATGAGTTTGTTTCAATTGGATCCTTGACCAAGGATCCTTTGGAGGTTTTAATGTGTTATGAGACTAGTGCAGGAGAAACAAGTCGGTGGAGTGCTGAAGTCGCGGAATTGGAAGCTCTATTATACGCGGATGAACTGAAGGATCCCACTCGCATAGATACAACGAGCTTGGTGGAAACCTCATATGATGCTGAGGTTCAAAAATCTGACCTTAAACTATTGAACTTTCCTTATAACTTCGATAGTCTTTTGATTGATCATGTTGAGGAGGGGGATATCGATGATGTTGACCAAGGAGATGACACACATACCCTATCTAAGATCACAAAATTAGGAAGGTCGAATCATTTGATAAAGCTCCAAGAAAATTGTCATCGGCAGATTGATATGTCGAGACGATCATTAACTGTGATTTTATATAAGTGTATTTCATCATGGTGCTACTTCTGTTTTTGTTTAGCACATGCACAGATTTTTGATCGGCTCTTGCGAGCCTTGAATGCGTCTAATCTTGAGATTGCAGGTTTTCCTCAGCTTGGAAAATTCGGAAGAAGTTTTTTCAAGGAGTCGAGCTAACGACTTAAAACAAGCGCTTGTTGGGAGGCAACCCAATTTTATCCTCGTATTTTATTTTATGTATTTTATCTTAAAAAGACATCTTTAGGTTTAATTTTAGCACTTTATGTTTTTGTATATACGTTTGTATGTAGTTCGTTTGTTTAGTGTACTTTTGTAGGTATAAAAAAAGAAGGGATGCTATGAAATGAAGAATTGTTATGGAGATTGTAGCTTCTACTGCAATTGTAGAGTAAAGAGAGAATTTGTGCTTCAAGATCAGCCCCAACTACAAGTGAAGTTGTAGTCTAAGCTACAAGTGTGATGGAAAAGAAAATTCTGGAGAAAAAAATACAGCCTCATCTCCAACCAAAGTTATAGCCTACACTACAACTATAATCCCTTGCTACAACATTTTTTTTGTGTTTTGTAAACAACTTATCTCTCTAAAACGAGAGCATCTCACTCCTAAACCCTTGTGAGAAGAGTGAGACTTGAAATACCTACCTTGGTAGAGGAACCCTAACAAACAAACACAATACAAACAAAACCAAACAAAACAAACACAATAAAAACAAAAACAAAGCAATTTAATCAGACTAAAACAAACCCACAATAATCATTACTCTAGAAAAGACAAACAAGCGAATACTTTTCGGGATCCACGGGCAGTAAAGCTGCTTTTTGGAGCCTCCCTATGTTTAGTCACATCGATGCATGGCCTGCAATAACGCTTCATATCCCTCTGTTGGCCTCGGTTGCTTGAGTTGCATTTAATAAGCAACCTCATAATTATTAGTTAGCAGAGGATCTGATTGGGTAGCTGTCATTCTTCCCTTGAAACCTACAACCACCCAATTAAAATGCATGCAGGAAGCTGAAGAGGCTTGTTAGAGAAGAAGCGTGTATCAACAGAGAGTGTTTGAAGTACTATAAATTCTCTGTTGGAGAGACTGAGGCATTCACCAACCTCAACACAAATCAAACAAATCATAAAATCAAATACCAGCATTTATTAACAACTGGTTCATTTAAACACTTTTTACTTCAAGTGATACTCAAATCTCATGGCATCCAACATGGGAGCTAGCATTCCTAGGGTTAGCAACTTCCCTAGAAACAGAGCTTCGAGTGGGAGAGGAGGTTCAAAGAATTGGAGGCATGCAAGAACTGGACCTATTGTCTCAATCAGTCCAAGAATCATATCTCGATCAAGAGCTTACTGGTCCAAATGTATCCTGGGCTACATTGTGGACTACAGGTCTTTCAGTGCATATGCTATTAAGCGTCTCATTGAAACTCATTGGATCCATCGTGGGGTCATCATCTTACACAGGATGTGTGATATTTTTGTGCTGCACATGGCGAATGATGAGGATAGGTATGAATTGCTGCAGAGGACCACAGTATCCTTTGATGGAGCCCTGATGGTTTTCGAAAGGTGGTACCCAGAGATGGTTCCACGAAGTGTAAGATTCCCGTATGCATGCATGTGGGTTCGTATTTGTGGGTTGCCATTTGAATATCTCAACTTGGAGGTTGCAAACACAGTGGGGCATATGTTTGGCAGCAACTTCAGGATTGACCAGATGGATGAATTCCCTGACTCTGATTATCTTCGAATTCGTGTCTGCTTGTGCTTAGGGGAACCTCTTATCCCTGGGTTTTCCTTGCATGTGATGATGGCTACTTACTATGGATTCAATTCAGGTACAAAGAAGTTTTCAAGTATTGTGTAAGGTGTGGAAGAGTGGGTCATCAGGGAACCAATTGTGCAGAAAGAGTCAGGGATATAGAGGATAGTATATCCTTATCACTTGAAAAAATCAAAAACAAAGGCTATGTGGTATTCCAAGTGCAGAACTCGCATATAATGTTCGACTTAGACTTGCGAGCGCTGCCATCCACGACGAGGTTTCTTACCTCGAAGATCAGATTGGGCCCCAATAGGGGAAACTCTGTTCCCGTAGATTTCTCAAGGGAATTTGAGGTGGACTTTGATCTTGGAATCACCCCAGGAGGTAGAATACAACCGGGAATATTTGTCCATAGCTCTGCGCTACCGTTCTCGAGCGTGGTTATTGGGCAGAGCCAGATGGACCAAGATGGTGAGAAGGAGGAGGAAGAAGCTATGGATGAGGATGAAGGAGATCAAGGTGAGCAGGGGTTTAATGGTGAGGATGGAATTCTAGGAGCAGGGCCTTCTAACTATGGAGGAAGGCCAATGTAAGAGGAAGGAGAGCCACAGGGGAGCAATTCTCAACATCATCAAGGTAATATTTCACAATGGTTTGTTCCAGATAACCCTTTTGTGGGAGCTATGAGCCATGGGCAACCCTTCAAACCTTTTGAAGTGACCAATAGCATTAATGCATCTATCAAGAATCGAGTCCAAGAGAACTTAGCTGAAGCAAACAGAGTGGATGATAGCAGAGGTTACAATCAAGTGTTTGGAGGCTTGGGGGGGGGGGGGGCTGTGGTCAAACTTGGGGTGCATGGCTATTCTATCCTAAGTACAACTGGTGGAGCATCTAACACAGACTTAGGAGGAGCACAGATGGAGGATATTCAGGGTGGAGGAATGCAGGAGGGAGAATAGGAGCCGCAGATACAGGAGCCACAAAACACAGAGGTAATTGAAGGAAGGGTGGAGGTATGTGCTGATCAGGAGGGGAGAGAGAATGCAGTGGAAGAGAATGATGAAGATTCCTCTGATAAATGGGAGTGGGAGAAGAGAGCAGATGAGGGGTGGCCGTATGGGACCTCGAGTGATGTAGCTGCTATGGAAAATACTTCAAGCTCAAACACATCTCTCTATACTATAGCAAGGAGTGGGTCCTCAGAAAGCCTTTCCCATAACCTGACTGGTGAACAAGGGATCAAGGAAAGGGTGATGGAGACAGGGGAAATCAAAGCATAGGAGCAGATCAGCTGCCTGTTGTGGAACCAGCAAAGGAAGTGACAAAGGAAGCCCCTAATAAAGAGGTTGGGAATCCTAGGAGAGCAATATCTGATATCAAATTGGCTACTGTACCTATTACTTCCTTATTCACAGTTGACAGGACAGTTAGCTATATACGTGGAATGCTGGGAAAAATCAAAGAGAAGGACAATGTTCAGTAACTAAAAGAGGTGAAGAAGGCTCTAGAGGATAACCCAGGGGAGGTGCTCAGGAAGCTGAAGCAGAAGGAGCAGACAGATGATACCATAATTATCATCTCAAGCTCTGAGTCTGAGCACCAGAACCAAGGATGGCTGGACAAGGGGAAAAAAGATGAGGTGAACTCGTACTCGACACCACTTCTGGTGTATGGATTGGGAGAGGGATCTGATTGGCAATGGAAGCATATCTATGGGGGGAAGAATTATTTTCTTGAAGGAGAGAGTAGCAGAGGTGGAAAGCAAGGAAGGCAAAGGGTGGTGACAACAAAGCAAGTGACAAAGGAGGAACCAGGTTCAGGTGAAGTGGAAGCCAATGCCTACGTCAAGAAGCTGGATGCTTGGATTCGAGAAACAAGGAAGATGAGGGCTGTTTCAGATCCTGAAATGGCTGTGATACCAGATTGTATTTTGGATTCCAAGGAAATTACAGGCTTTTATCTTGAATCAATCGCAAAAAAACGTTGTTTGAGCAAGGATCAAGAGGGCAGTAAGATGACTGAGGCTGGAGAAACGCAACAAAGTCCGTTCAGAATGAAAGTGGATGAGATGGAGATTGTAATTTCGTCTGGGGACAGCGCGGACCATGATTGGGGAAGGCTTATGGAGGTTGAGCGAAA
The DNA here is from genome assembly GCA_023091065.1 of Dianthus caryophyllus. Classification (NCBI taxonomy): domain Eukaryota; kingdom Viridiplantae; phylum Streptophyta; class Magnoliopsida; order Caryophyllales; family Caryophyllaceae; genus Dianthus; species Dianthus caryophyllus. The sequence goes on along the minus strand of CM041523.1, from coordinate 13,242,684 downwards.
ACAACCTCCCATGGAGCCATGAACGGCATGGCCTGGAATTGTAGGGGCTTAAATGATCCGCTCGCCCCTACAATCGCGAAACTTAGAGCGATCCTAAATAATAATAAGTATGATTTTGTGTTTTTAAGTGAAACCAAGTGTAGTGTAGCTAATGTTGCTCCGTTATGTAGACCCTTTGGGTTTAGTGCTTTTGATGGAGTTGACGCGGTAGGGTCTAGTGGTGGACTATGGCTAGGATGGCGCAGAAATGTAATGATGAATGTAATAGCCAAGAGTTTAAATTTTGTAATTGTCTATGTTAATCAAGGTTTCAACTATTCGTGGTATCTGTGTTGTTTATATGGTGAGCCAAAAGTAGAACGAAGGGATCAATTGTGGCAGGAATTAGAGTACTGGTTTAGTACGTTTGATTGCCCCTTCTTAGTGTTTGGAGATTTCAATCAAGTAGAGTATAGCTGGGATAAGTGGGGTAAGAATGCGTCGAGGCTAGATGGAGCAGAGGACTTTGCAAAATGGAAATTAGGGTGCCAGCTCTTAGACATTCCATTTAAGGGTCCAAGGTTTACGTAGTGTAATAATAGGAAAGGAACTGCAAAGACGTATGAGAGACTGGACAAAGCAATGGGTTCGAAGGATTGGTTGACATTTTTTCCTGACTCAGGAGTTAAACACTTCCCTATTCAACTCTCCGATCATGCACCCATTGAATTTAGCACCAGTTTGCTTGACAGGAAAGGGAAGAGGCCATACAAAATGGAAGCTTGGAATTTTGAATATGAGGAGGTCCTGGACCTGATCAGAGAAACGTGGGAGGAATCAATTCAGGGCCCTCCTACTGTGGTACTCACGAGGAAACTTTCTTTAACAAGGTCCGCCCTAAAGAATTGGTCTTTAAACAAGAAGAAAGAATGGATTGAGAAATGGTCGGATTTTGATAATAGACTGTCAGAGGAGCTGGAGAATTGCTTTGCAGGGAAAGATGATTCTGGGTATGACAATGTACATGGGCAACTACAGGAATTCTCGAGGGCTGCGACCATTTTCTGGAGGCAGAGGGCAAAAATGAAGTGGAATGTGGAAGGCGACACGAGTACACGATATTTCTTTAACTGGGTCAAAGGAAGAAAGGGAGTTAATCATATTCTGGGTATTAAGGACGCAGAGGGATTGTGGACGTACGACCAACAGAGGATTGGCGATCTCTTCCAAGGAAAGTTCTGTAAGGTGTACAGGCCAGAGTCGGATGACTACCCACGGAGTAGTTACTGGAATAGGTTTGGGGATTTTTTTTAAATCCAATACTAGGAGGCTAACGGGAGGGGATATAGAAAATCTAGAAAAACCATTCTCAAATCAGGAAATAAGAACGGCTGTATTCCAAATGGGAGCCCTTAAATCTCTAGGGCCCGATGGGATCCCGGCTTCCTTCTTCCAGAAGTATTGGCATGTCGTCAAAGAAGACGTCACCAACGCTGTCCAGTTGACTCTTGAGTCTGGGAAGGTTCCAAAATTCCTCAATAAAACTTTTATCACTCTTGTTCCCAAAAGAGAGGCACCAGAGTCAGTCAATGATTTCAGACCAATTAGCCTCTGCAACGTAGCAATGAAAATCATAGTTGGGGAATTTCAGAATGCGTTTGTTAAAGGAAGGAACATCGGCGATAATATTATGGTTGCACAGGAGATTCTGTGCTCGATCAATAGACATCGGCGAGGGAAGAAGGGGAGGCTGGCATTAAAGGTGGATATGAGTAAGGCGTATGATAGGATTAGCTGGAACTTCATTTATTATACGCTTCGGTCCATGAAGTTCTCAGAGAGATGGATAAGGCTTATCATGGAATGTGTATCCACTGTAAGCTATGAGGTCCTGCTTAATGGAACACCTCTGGAAAGATTTGAACCTAAGTGCGGGCTTAGGCAAGGAGACCTGTTATCACCTTACATATTCGTCCTATGCACGGAAATCCTGTCCCAAAACCTAGCTAGAGCGGAAAGACTATCCGGGTTACAAGGGATTAAAGCATCAAGAAATAGCCCTCCGATCTCACATCTCTTCTTTGCGGACGATTCCCTATTATTCTTAGAAGGCAATGATAATGCGATCCATTGTCTACGTGATATTTTAGACTGTTATTGCGCTGCGTCGGGACAAAGGGTAAATAACACAAAATCTGCAATTGTGTTCAGTCCTAGTTGCACGCTTAATATGGTACGTACAGGTCTAAATAGCTTTAAAGTGAAACCTTGTACTGACCTGGGGGTGTATCTGGGCACCCCGACAATGATTGGAGCACCAAAGAGGCGAATATTCCAGTTCCTAGTGGAAAATATTAGAGCAAGAATAAGCTCCTGGAACGGGGTATTCTTATCACCAGCGGGAAGGCTAACCTTGATCAACTCAATCCTTTCCTCCTTATCTGTTTTTTTCCTATCGGTGTTTCGTATACGGATAAGTGTTGCTAATAAGATCAATGCACTTTTAGCACATTTTTGGTGGGCAGGAGTGAGACAATCAAGAACCATTCACTGGTGTAGCACTAATTTCCTCAGTCTCCCGAAATCTAAAGGAGGATTGGGGATCAGAAATGTTGGACGCCTCAATCAAGCATTGCTGGCTAAACAGGCTTGGAGGATCATAACTCGGAGAGAAACTCTTCTAAGCAAGGTGTTCTATAACAAGTATAGCATCTCCATCAACGAATCGGGTCTAATAGACTATAGGAAGTCACCGGCTTACTCTTGGACGTGGAAAGGAATTAGCTGGGGTATGGAACTGATTAACTCAAGCATTGCATGGAAGATAGGATGGAACTCAAAGGTAAACATGTGGAATACAAGATGGGTTGACGGGGAAATACCATTACCCAAATCGGGTTGTGATCTTGTCGACCATAATGCTATTGCTGACTGGAAGGTGGGTGGAGTACAGGATAATGGGTGGAGATGGGATGAAACAATAATAAGGGAGGTGTTTAATGAAGAATAGTTGAGGAAGATTCTTGCTATTCCGTTGAGTCTTGAGAGGTCTGTAGACAGTTTCTATTGGATGAAGACCAAAACGGGGGAGTACGATGTAAAAAGTGGGTATGGGGTTGCCATTGAAGGTCTCTTTGATAGGAAAGCGACGCGAAGGGATGTTGTTCGTACCCACAAGAAGTATTCTAACTTCTGCAAGGACATTTGGAAGCTACCTGGACCGCCAAGATGGAAGGTACTCTTATGGAAGATTATTAACAATTGCCTGCCATTAGGAGAGGAATTTGCAAGGAGGAAGATTGGGAATGCCTATGGATGTGCGCTTTGTGGAAAGGAAGAACAGGTTGAGTCATATACTCACCTGTTTAGGGACTGTGAATCGGCGAGAAGACTGTGGTTTGGCAGTGCCCTTGGGACCCGATGTGTGGAATATGAGTGCACGGGGGTTGAGCAATGGATATGCAACTGGCTATCTTATCTGGGAAGGAGGACAGAGGAGGATGCAGAGACGAGGAATAACAACAAGCTGAGATTTATGTGTGTTATCTGGGTGATTTGGATCAGCAGAAATAATGGGATCTTTAGAAAGCAGGAACCCGACCCGAGCAGCATGATTTACTCCTTCAAGGCATTGGAGTCTGAGTGGCTACAGACAGGGAAGAGGTTCGGAAACAAGGTTGATGATCGCACATCCCTACGGGTTACGGATGTCGACAATAGGGATTTTCAAGTGGCAGGTCAGGAAGGATGTTCTATGCAGGTGGATGTGCTAGTGGACGCAGCTTGGAGGAAGGACGGACGAGCAGCAGCAGGCTGGGTTTTGCTTACTCATGGAGTAGTTATGGAAGAGATCACAACCATCTTCTATGCACAGACAGTAGCACAGGCTGAAGCTAAAGGACTCAAGGAAATCCTGCTGTGGGCCAGGAGACAGGAACTCTACCATATCTCTGTTTCCACGGACTGTTTGCAAGTGGTGCACGAGGTTGGAGGTTCACAGAAACCGGGTCATCATACGAGTAGTATTATTAAGGATATTATTAGTTTAGCAGTTAACTTTCATTGTTTTACTTTAGTTTATGTACCAAGGACTTTCATTAAACGGGCCCATAACCTTGCCAAAAGGACTATGAGGGCCTAAGTAACGAAGTCCTCCCACCTGACAAAAAAAAAAAAAAAAAAAAAAAAACTATAATCCCTTGCTTTCCTTTCAAAAAAAAAAAAAAATCAGAAAATCAGAAAATCAAAGAGAAAAGAAAAAAAAAATGTGAAACTGAAAACACCAAAAACAAAACCACCAAAACCCCTCCTCCTTCTCCAACCTCCACCATCTCCATCAACACCACCACCGGTCGACCATCGCCACACCGGCGTATTCCACCGTAATCGCCGCCTCTCGCCGATTGTCACTACCGTCGGCACTCTCTTCTTCTCCCACCGCTCGCCTCTCTCCTCTCTCTCCTTCGATCTCCATCGCCACCAGTTGCTGCCGCCCTACTCGACGGTGCTTCCACCGTCGTCGTGCCTCAAGGTCCCATCACCGCTCCGCCGGCCAATACGCAGCCCTCTCCGGTCAGAACCTAATTCTTCTCCCCTTCTCTTTTGATGCAATTAGGGTTTGGATGTTCTATATTGGACTTAAATTCATGTCAATCACCAAGTTGGGTTCGAGATGAAAATAATTTCTACAAAAAGGGATTGATTTCTGAGTTATTTGGTTCAAATTTTTCGATTTTGGGGTTTTTAATCACTCGATTTCTGCCATGTCGAGTTTATATGAATTGATTGGGGCGAAATTTCTGGTCTACTTCGGGTTTAGGGGTGCGTGTACTTCTGTTTTGGATGGACGAAGTTCTATCATTTAGCTCGGCTTGCTGATGCCGAGCATATCATGGTATTAACGAGTTACTTTGCTGCTTGTGACTCAATTATTGGGTGATGTTGGCTGTGCTTTTGTGCTGGAACTGATCATTTCTGCTCGACTTGCTATGTCGAGTTCTATTTTAATGGTCTCGAGTTACTCTGCTGCTTCTAACTCGATCGTCGGCTGATTTCGGATGAAAAGTTGCTGGCATTTCTGCTTCGCGGCGTTCTTTGTGATATGGGTCGACTTCTGCTACGGGTTTGGGCTGGCGTTTGGTCATTTGCTCGACTTACTGATGTTGAGCGATTTTCTTGCTGAATTGATTCATCTTTGCTGTTGTGACTCGTTGATGGGGAGTTTTTGAATCAAATTTTGGGCGACATTGGTTCCGAGTGCTTTATTATGCTGTGAAGTTTGGAATCTGTGCATTTGCTGCTGTATCGAGCTATTCAAGCTGTTTACGACTCAATTAAAAGGTGATATCTGATTGAATTTGCTGCCTGCGCTTGTGCTCCATCTCCTTGACTTGCCGGTGCTATTTCGCTCTTGATTTGGTGAGCTCGTTTCCTTCCCTCTTATCTTTAGTTCTCTGTTTTTAAGTTTATTTATTTATACAATGAGGACATTGTCTTGTCTAAGCATGGGGGAGGAGCATTTGTCAAGTTTTGGTTTGCTATGCTTGTCAGTTGTGATATGGTGCTGAACTTTTTCAAAAAAAAATTTGATTTGTCATGTTTGGAGATTGATTAGTGGGTTAATTTTGATCTTTAGTATTTTTGAGTTGAATATCTATTGCCTTAGCTTGCACGATTGGTTTGTTTCCTAGAAATAGATTGCGAATCTCAAACACTAACCCGCTTATATTTGCTCAATTCTTATTGCTTTTCGTTCTTTTACTTTCGATATTGGTATTCAAGTAAGGCATTGGTTTGTGGAATGTTTGGAATGTTTGGAATGTTGGAATGTGGTATGTTTGGAAAGATCATATATGTTGGGTGCAATGCTTCGATGCTCTCGGAGGGGACTCATTGAATTGAGTAACCACAATGGCCATGAATTTGGTTGTGACCGGGAGTATGAGCAATGATGTAACCCTTAAGGAAATATGTTTACCCGAGCTTGATCTTTAACGATTAAAAGTCATGCTAAACGGTATAACATACGAGGGATGCTTCACATTTGAAAAAAAAAAAAAAAAAAAATCAAAAGGAAATGTGGAAAGAAAAAATGACGGAACGGAAAGTGGTTCGAATGGTTGGCCTTGCTTGAATTTAAATATCCTTTATCGTAAGTTTTATTTTTGCGAAAGCGTTAGAAGCGAGTAATATTTTGTTGGCGTGAATGGTTGTGATCCGTGCTGTATTTTTTTTGGTGAAATAGACTATGGTGGTAAGTCTTTGTGTATAGGTCGTCAAGTCCGAGATACTAACGTGATAAATTTGCCACACTTTGATTTTCTCCGATCTTTGTTGCTCGAGGTCGAGCAACAGTTCAGCATGGGGGAGTTTGATAGGTCCATATTTTACCGATATTTTATATATTTATTCCCCGTCACTTTACACTTATCCCGACATTTTTAGTACGTTTTATATAATATTTTCTCCTTTTGCGGTTTACTACGAGTTTGTTATATTATTTGCAGGATGGAGATTTATGAGCTAAAATTGTCGTAGAACAAACGCGGGTCGTGAATTATGTGAGTTTGAAGATAAAACCTGAGCAAGACAAAGCATTATGGACTGAAATAATTAAATAAAGAGATGGGCTAAGAAGACTTATATTGGATAAAAGCCCAACTTGTAACTAAAACAAATAAAAGAAGCAGACTTTCAGTTTTACTGGAGTTTTTATTTTTCCTAGTTTTAGTTTTGGTTTTCTACTGCTTTCATTCAACTTTCAAATAATATTAGGTTTAGTTTTATTTTACTCTAGAGTTAGATTTATACTCCGTTCTTGCAAGGATTCATTTAGGTTTTAATTTAATTTCAATTGTTCATCTATTTATTTATCCCTGTACTCTTTAATTTATTGCCCTTGTTTAATTATCATCATGAATAGCTAATTTTCTCGCTAGGGTTTAGGGGGATTTGTGATTTCAATCCCGGGAACATCTTTAATTGTTTGATTGAATGAATTGTGCTTAATCGATGTCTTCCTACGCGTTTATATTATCAATTGAATCTAGGGACGCCTAAATTGATTTGAACCTTGGTAGTTTTGGTTTAAGATCGAAAGCCTAATCAAAACTAGACTCACGCGTAATTGATAAGTTAAGTTTAGTACGTAGCGAGAGCCCGCTAAATCAACTTAAGGTTAATATTGACTCGAGAGAGCGTATTTGTGCCCTAATCGACCTTGCATGATTTTATTTGGTCTTTATTCTTATGAACTTAAGCGCCCGAATTGTAGTCACGATGAACTCGACCCCCTATTCTTCTCCCTATATCGTTTTACTCTCGCTTTAATTTTAGTCTAGTTTTAGTCCTCCTTCACCCACGATTTGGTTACCTTAGAAATAACCTAAGTTTAGCTAAGTAAGCCTTGACTACACCGTTTCTCTGTGGATCTCGACCCTTCTTGCCACTAGCTACCTAGTTAGTTGTTCGTAGGTTTATCTTTGATTGAGGCGATATGACTTAGCCTCGTCAGTCATATCAGCCTCCGGCTAATACCATCAATCTAAAAGAAATTAATTTTATTGGGAGACTGTTTACGTATGAAACGGTGCACTTGTTATATGTATTAAATGATTTGACAAATTCTTTTAAACGATTCACGCATGAAACAATTTCATTTTAAAATTTGTCATTTAAATGAGCGAAAAAAGGTTGTCGATATTTTTTCTTTTTTTGTATTATATATGAATCTCGGGTGCAATAATTATATTAATAAAATTACAAAGTGAGTATAATCAAAGGTCTTTAGAGAACTCGTTTCACGCGGAGAGAGTTGAAGACTACTAATTTTAAAGAAAATTACCGAAACAACCGAGTTAACCACCTAGTGACGTTAAAGATCTCACAATAAATTTTGTTGCGAATCGTCTTATATGATAATTTGTCTAATTAAGACGCGTTTTATATAAGCTCACCATCATACACATATTTGAGGTCTACTCATCATTTGAAGCTTTCCACATTTAATTAGGGCACAATTTTGAGAAATGAAAGGGATTATGGTCTCATTTTTAGTGTTCCATTAGTGTTAATGTGAGGTCGATATAGTGATGTATAATTTATAAAATACTTAAATTCATGGGGATCTCCTTAGTTTAATAGTGTGTGATACTTACATCCTATGTAATGTTCTGTTGTCGCATTAAATTTTTCCTTTGAATATAACAAGTCAAATTTCTTTTACAATAATATATGATAATGAAAATATTGAATAATTACGACATTTTGAAGGGACATATATATATTACCCTAAATTTCATTATTCTCTTTCTTATTATTACTTTCAATAATACCATTGTTACTATGGGTAATCACTATAATAGAGTAACCATTATTAATCTCACTACCCACGTTGCTAGTAATTCACAAGAAATATCGTTCAAATTTTATTCGCATACGTAAATTTTCGATTTTCAAATTGAGTTAATAAAAAAGTGATATGCATACGTAATTCACAATAAATATCGTTCAAATTTTATTCGCAAGCAGCCATCAACAAAGCACATTGTTTCAACATTAAAGTCAAAACAATAATGCACATGAAATGAAATTACATAAATACAAGACACATTCTTGAAAACATTACGATGATAAAACGAATACATGATATGGTTGGTTGCTTAGCGGACGTAATATGATTATATACACGTTACACCGGGGCAGAAGCATTCTCCGCATCTTTGGCCTGTAACACAACATCCATATGAAATTGACTTGGTAAATTAGTCACTAGTCTCACTACTTTAACAACCTTATTACCCTTGTTTAATAACTCTCATCACTAATATAAAATTAAACGATAGAGAAAAACATATGGCATTTGATTATAATAATTAGTTCATGAGTCTATAAAATAAATTCCTAGACTTTCAAAGCCGGATTTTAAAAAAAAACACTCATATCATATAAGAAAGTCTCAAGATAATTAATAATTTTTACATGGTAAAATTTTCTCACAAAAAATATACGATATTGTAATTTATTATGTATAAATTTAGTACAATTGACATCATTGAACAATTAGAGTACTTGGAATAGCACTAATGTACCTGGAAAAGTAATATTGGAAGACCGTGAGGCACAAAAATGTCATTTGCTGCAAAATGAGACATTTACTCAAGATAAAGTATTTGAGTTATAATTAAGTTCAAAACACTTAGAGATTTGTTAGGATGTTTTCTTTATGATACTATTAGTTTACTGCTTTGCCTCTATTTATATCGATAGAGGAATATGATAAGAATATTAGAATTATGATAAGAATGTAATTATGGTCACACAATTACCACCACAATTACTAGGAATCTAGGATTCAATGTAATTTATTTCTACTCTTCTATATTTAGAGTTTATATAATCCTCATTTGGAATAGTTTGTATGATACCATGTTAAGAATGATATATTCAAAACTTATATTAACTTTACGATCACATTTTAAATCTTATATCAACATAATTTTTTATTCAAATCTTATACCTACTTAGCTATTTGCACTCGTAAGTCAAAATCTATACCATAACTCATTTCCGACCAAAAAAAATACACTGTTGTAAAGAATCGAATTGAATTTGTACCTATCAAAAATTATGCCCTGGAATTGGTAAAAGGAGGGGCATATTTTTTGATGTATAGACGGATTTTTTTAAAAATTTGAAATAAATAAAATAGTTTGAAAATCAAATTTGTCAACAAATTGATTAGTGATTACTAGTGATTAGACTATTACGAAAAAATTGAGGTAAAATGAATTTCTAAAGTTAACATGCAATAAAACATTTGGAGTCAAATGGATTTTAAAAAAAAATAAAATAATGAGAGTTGAATTTATGACCACTAAATCAACATTATGAAGACTGTACCACTTTGCTAATTGTTTATATATTAGAGTAATTTTGAGGTGACTTGCCAAACAAGTGATAAGAATTAAAAAATCACTCCAAAAAGAAATATGATAACAACTTGATGAACTAGATGGAGTAATAACTTAGACCATTATAATGTCATATCAGCCTCAGGCTAATACCATCAATATAAAAGAAATTAATTTTATTGGGAGACTGCTTACGTATGAAACGGTGCACTTGTTATATGTATTAAATGATTTGACAAATTCTTTTAAACGATTCACGCATGAAACAATTTCATTTTAAAATTTGTCATTTAAATGAGCGAAAAAAGGTTGTAGATATTTTTTCCTTTTTTGTATTTGTAACACCCCGTGTTTTTGAAACACATTTTTATAAAAGAATTTAATCCCTTAGATTGAATTCATCCTTTTTCCTTATAATAAAAATGCGACTGAATTTTTTTCGCTAAACATGTAACCCTCCATGTTCAGTTAAGCCTTTATAATTGCGCAAACCATTAATTAAACATCCTCGCTCACTTATTTTCCTAACACTTTATACTACAAGTTATTTTGCACCTAAATTAAAACCGTTTTGAATTACTTTGAATTTGAACTTTATTTTTACATTTTCAAACTCGATAAATCAAACAAAGAGTCTACAACAATTTTCTCAACGACAAATTTTGGCACGCAAATCGAGGTCAAACATTGACTAAAAGACCAAGCCACCTAAGTGTGATTAAGTCACCTAATCTTTTCCTAATCTACTTACTCATAATCCTAATCTCACCAAAAATGGTTAAGGCTTAATCAATTTTGATTAGTACTAACAAGACATACTATAATAATATAAAATTACTATTCCTTTTGATTTAACTAGCACTTTCACTAAAACTCGTTATAATGAGCCACACTTATTCAAAACTGATAAACTTTTTGACGTTTGATCATAATGATTTAATTCGATAACATTCAATGAAAAAAATATATATTTCGAGCAAATAAGATTTTATTTCAAAGTTTCGAGGATTCTAGACCCAATTTTTGTTTTGATCACCCTTCAACGATTTTCTTCATTTTTATTTTCGATCTTACTTCAAAACATTATTTTAAGACTATATATTTTATTTTGAGACTTTTCGCGTGCGCGCAAATCGAAAATTTCAAAAACGAAAATCGAGCCACTTGTTTGTCAAGTAGGCCGAAATTTTGGACCTTGCTTGGTCCAACCTTAGCCTCTTCCATTTCTTCTATTTCTCTTCCATTTTGTTCCCCCTTTAGTAAGTTGTCAAGTCCTCTTACACTCCTACTAAATACATCATCACTTAATAGCCTATTTTAATTAAAGATTAAACATTATATTACATTACAAAAACAAAACAACAAAACTACTACTACTACTACATACATACTGACTCCACAACACAAACACAACAAACATTTCAATTCATTTTCTCTCTAAATAAAACCATCTCAAGAACACAAGTAAGCCATATTCATGCAACCTCAAGAACACTTCATGATTTTTCCTCCTCTTTAATCCTTTTCATTCTTTAATCTTTCATTCTTTTTGCTTAAATTAATTAGCACACCTAAATAAGCTCTTCATCATCTATATTTAGTACTCACTTGCTCTATATACATACAATTAAAATATGAACATAAATCGAAATCATTTAAAATGAAAACAACAACTAAACTAAAAACAATACTACACATAAATTTAATTAGTAATGTTTAGCTAGCTTAGAAAAATATATTACTAACTTTCTTATTTTCATTTTTATGTACTCTCCTAATCAAAGACGAGGAGCAAGGTGGTGAAGACGACTTGAGCCGATTTGATCATATTGTCGATCCCGACAATTGCTAAACAATTTGCTCTTAACCTAATTAAGGTGCCCCCGCACACTAGGTTTTAATTTTGTTAATCGCATGCTAGAAATGTTTATGTGTTATATTTATTGTGTTTATGATCACTTAGCTTCACATGTTAAATTAGGAGACAAAAATCGAAAAATAAAACTATATGGTCACCCTAAATTCTACACGGCATTTCCCATTATTTTCACTTAATTTTTCGTTTTAATTTTTGTTAATCATATGCTTAAAAGACAATAATAAATGAGTACTAAAAATATAATTTATATGTTGATGTTCATTCTTTATATTTTGTGCTAAATATTGAATTGTATGTGTATGAGATGATTTGCTTAATTGTTAATGTTTTGTGTATGAATTTCACCTATGTTAATTATGTATATAATATAAAGGAAATTAGATATAGGATTAGTAGTATAAAAATCAAAAATAAAATTTATGGACACTACTTAAGGGGCCACGGTTTTCTCTTCAATCTTGGACCAATTTTTAGTTTTAATTTTTCTAAATAACATATTATGATTAGTTTAGGTAAATTAGACATACTATAAAAATTTGGGAAATTAAAACGAACATATAAAAATTTGACAAATTAGTGTTCATATGAAAAATATTAGTGTTCTTCACAAACTCATGTGTTCTTCTTTTAGATGACTAGTTTGATCTAAAATAATTGTAAGTTTTATTTTATTGTTGTTTAAATACTTTAGTGAATAATCACAATAATAAACATCTAAGTTAAAATGACTAAATCACTAAAATATAAAAGTTAGAAATTTAAAGTGAGTGAAATCACTATTCACAAATGAAATAAAATAATTAGTGAAAATCGTAAACTAGTTAAATCGCTTTAGTATAATTTAAATAATTAGTATATAAAAGCTTTAAGTCAAAACCGATAAATTAAGAAAACAAAAATAAAAATGGAGGAGTATAGAAGGCCACGGCCTTGGTAATGTTTTTGGACCAAAAATGCTTTTGTCACTTTTTATTTTTATCACTTAAGTAATTTAAATTAGTTAAAGTAATGATTTATTAATAAAAACAACAAAAGAAATAAATAGCTAATATAAAAAAAGGCTCACTAAGATCTCTATTTATTTTGGGTCAATTTTGATCAAAATGATTTTATCACTTAGTCACTAAATTTGATTTGTAATTAGAATTGTTTTAGTTTGTAAAATGAATCGTTAATAAAAAGAATCAACGAAACCGATAAAAATAAACGTTACATGTATTAAAAATGAACAATGTCGCGTGTTACTACCTTTGCTTAAACTGGATGTGAATGTACGGACTATTTAAAATGAACTACGACAATCTCACTAAAATTTGAAACCGCTTAAATGTTAGCTAAGTATACGACTAAATCTAAACCGAGTTTTACTTTTGAAATATCATTTAAATCACCAAGTATAAAATGAACTTAACAATTTGATTTAAAATATATTTCAAAATGACTAAGTACAAAATGAACTTAACGACTTTAAAACTAGGATTTTATACTTAGAAAATAAATGAGTTAGTTTTATATTTAGAAATATCTTAAGTATAAGAATACGAATAAAATACTAAGTATAAATATACGAATAAAATACTAAGTATAAATATACGAATAAAATACTAAGTATAAAAATACGTATAAAATACGATGAATAGTAAATACGATGAATAGTAAATACGATGAATAGTGAATACGATGAATAGTAAATACGATGAATAGTAAATACGATGAATAGTAAATACGTGAATAGTAAAATACGTGAATAGTAAAAATATTTAAAATTTACGATTGGACTCCAAATAAATTATTTAAGTTTTCTATGTGTTCCGTTTACCTGAAGAACTGTTAGAATTAAAATTTCATTATACAAGTTCGACGATACTAATTAATATGAATTGTCACTTGAGTAATATAAGAATGAGAAAATAATAAAGAAAGTAAGTGTGAATTACTCGGGTGTCTGCGATGTTAAACGCTATAGGGTCAGGGTTAGTAAGGTAGCCGCATATGGGGACACTATCATCGCTATTTGGTGCTAGTGGTAATCTAATGACTCTCCTAGTCTTTATTTAACGTGATTTTCGCCCTGGGTAGTGATTTGTTCACGGGCCCATATGAGGTAATTGGAAAATGACCATTCCCATCCGGGGGATCTGTCGTAGTGTAATAGTCGTACCAATAGGGTAGTGTGTGCATGCAAAAGACAAGGGACTGATCCTCCTTATTACCTGCTTGATATCTTCAGCATTTAAAGTCCGTTGATGTGGCCAAGACGTCGCGCGTTAACATGCTATTTGTGTTAACGCATGTTTCCATCCTTGCTAGTTTGTTGGCTTATGGTCGTGTTTCATCTTAGATTATCCATGTTGTATTCGATATTAGGTAGCTGTATCTTATGCTACTTAGTGTTTGATCTGATGTACGAGTCTGAGTAACTAGTGCACTTTGATGGCGAATCATATGGGTGATTTACCATGAGAGTACACAAGCCACTCTGTAGTCAAGACTCGCGAGTATATGTTATTATATGAATAATTGAAAAGCGGTCGACTACCCCGATTATGCTTGAGATGATGATGATCTGCTTACATGATTATGATTTGAGACGATCTGATGATTTAATTGCCATGTAAAATGAACTGCTTTATGTTATGCTTGTGAACTGCATTATTGTATGTATATACGTGTTGTTTAGATTGTGTTGGGGGAGAAAACACTAATAAAGGGACTGAACGCAGGTACCCCGAGGACTTAAGTTGTCAAATCTTTGGGGATGGTTTACCTCATTTTGTACTCAGTTGTTTTGGAGAGATTTTGTAATCGAACATACACTCGCTTATCTTAAACTCATATTATGTATATGGAGTTTGTAATACGATAACAAATTTGGTTTTGTAATAAATAGACTTAATTAATTTTCCGCCTTAGTTTAATTAAAGTCACTAAAACCGGGTTATTACTGATTGGTATCAAAGTCGTCTTCATGACCGTGAATAACTTAAAGTTATTTCATCTAGCGAGACGACACCTGGGCCAGACATTCATATCGTATGTCAGGCATAGACTTATAGGATCAAATAATGAATTAGAAATCTTAGATCGCTAAAATAAATAACTTAGATCACTTTAAAGTGTGAGGATGGGTAGAAACTTTAAGGCACAGACCATACGCTAAAATCTTCTTAAATAAACGAGCTACTACCCTAAAATAAAATACGCTAACCATCGATACTTGCTACTTCACGATGTGGTGACTAAAACTAACAACTATCCTCGGATATAAAAATCGAGTTAATAAACTTAACTCTCGAGAAGTGAGACACTAAAGGAGTACCAGGCTATACGAAGTAAGGACATCTACTAAATCCTTAACCAATTTCACTAATAAAATTCTTAAACCTTTTAAATCCTGTTTTGTTCGATCAGAAATTTATATTCTCTTGATAGCCATTTTATTTTCGTTCAAACAATATTCTTGTTGTTTGACTCCTTCCTTTAAAATCCCTTGTAGATGTCATCAACCGGCGGTTCACCAGCGTGCGGAGACGGAAGGAATCATCGTTCGATCAACTGGAAACAGAGTGCCCTCCGTGCCCGCATTCCTGTACGTTCTACTACTCCGGGGCTTGGACGAGGTACCCCTGTCAGAGTTGCGGCCTACAGGAAATTCTATGAAAACCCTCCGCGCAAATTTGCAGGAGACCGCGACACTTGCGTGAGCTGGATACAAGAGCTGGAGGCAAAGTTCGTTGAAGCAGGAGTTCACGAAGAATGGAAGGTACGCCTAGCCGAGAAGTTCCTTAGGGGCGAAGCTTGTCATTGGTGGATTACAGTACGCCACCTGTCTACAGTTCGAGGAGGAAAGTTTCACGAGTGGAATTTCTTCAAATGCGACCTCAGGCTTGCATGCCGTGCCATTGCTCAGGGACACACCTTTGATGATGAGGAGGAGGTCAGCGATGCGGAGTCCTCCAACGGACTCTAGATCCTATTAGCCTTATTAACTACTAGTTCGGATAACATTTTGTAAAATCTCTAGATTTTAACTACCTAACCTCAGTGATTTTGTATGACACTATTAGGAATCGTTATCCCTACTTTCTACTTTCAGTTATCTTCCTAGGAAATGTATTAGTTGTTTCTGCTACTCGAAATCTTTGTAAACAACTCCTATCTTGTATTCTATGTTATGCCTCTTTTAGAACCACTCAATTTCACACAGTTTAATAATTTCAGAATGGCTGCAAACGGTATCCCAGACAATGACCTTAACCAACAATTCCTCGAAGAGGAGGCAAGAAGAAAAGGCTTCGAGGATGCAATCACAAAGATTGCTCAAGGCATGTACCAACATCAGGGTGGCGGAAACAACCAATCCGCATTTGAGAGGTTCTCAAAACACAGACCTCTACCATACTCAGGCTCCGTCAACCCTACCGTTCTGACTGAATGGATCGAAGAAATGGAGAAGCTGTTAGAGCTCAGTAAGACACCGCCTACAGAGAAGGTGAATGTGGTAGCTTACTACCTGAAGGGAGAGGCCAACAGCTGGTGGCGCTTGATCAGGTCCACTTTTCCCCTGAGGATATACAATTGGAGCGAGTTCAAAATGCTGCTGGAGAACAAGTACTTCGGGGAGGAGCTAAAATGGGAGATGGAAGAGAAATTCCGAAACTTGAACCAAGGTGATATGTCTCTGCAGGCATACACCGAGAAATATCAGGAGCTATCTAAGTTTGCTCCTAGAATATTAACGAACGAGGAGGAACTCGCAACCCGTTATGTAAGGGGCATGACTAACGACCTTAGGATAAACATGAGCGGGTTCAATCAGAAGAACTTTCTTGAGGCCTACTAAAAGCGACAAGTATCCGGGCCTCCATCCGTAAGGGAGTGATCGAGGAGAAAATGAAGAGGAGAATTTTTACGCCTCGTGGCAAGTTCTAGTTTCATCCGTGGTCGACCTTCCAACAAAGGAATTTCCAGAGGCGTAACTCCCAAAACAACATTTTCAACAAGCGGTTTACATAACCGCAACAACAACAACTCGAACAATGGGAGGCTGACTACAAAAGGTGGAAGAACTCCGCCGCCGATTGTACGATCGGACAATTGCTATTTCTGTCACAAGGCTCTACACCCTGGAAAACAGTGCAACGGATCCCCAATCGTCTGTTTCTTCTGCAATGAAGCGGGGCACAAATCTAACGCATGCCCGAAGAAAGAAGCGATGAGAAAGGTAGACACGGGACCGCTACCCGCAGTTAAAGTACAAGGACGTGTTTACGTCTTGTCAGAGTTTGACGAAGACATCGAGGGCTGCCCTGACGTAGACAACATTACGGGTAAATTCCTGGTTAACTCAGCACCTACCTTTAATTTATTCAACATAACTATGTCCTTGTCCTTCTTCTCGTCAAAGTAGTTAGCAAGATCCAAACTGACAAAGACCTGAACAAATATTTACTAAGTTAGATTTTCATAAAACCCCTTTTCTATTAAAATTTTTGAATTTTACCCAAAATACGACTTATAACATTTCCGTTCCATCTAATAACATTATAATATTAATTTTTGGGGGAATAAGCTGTATCAGCTGGGTTATCCAAAATTCTCTAAAATTTTATTTAATCATTCAACGATAACCTGTATTTCTTTTAAATTTCAATAAAGTTCATATGCTCCTCATGACCACTACGATTTTTATCCATTTTCCCTAATTGCCGTTCTCCTCCTAAAGGCTATGTATCTGGATTTGGTGGTCAATCAAAGTAACAATAATAATATTAGGTATATACGTTTAAAACTTCTTAAGGGGGTAGGACAATATTTTGGTTTTACCCCGACTTAAATTTAATTTTAACACTTTCTATTTCAGCCTATTTTAAGGTTAAATTTTATTTCTGAAATTTAAATAAACGGTTTTATTCTTAAAACACTTATTATTTTAATTTAATTTAAATCCGTACAAAACTTCTAGGCCCTACCTTTTTATGGACCTCTTTCACGTCATTTTCAAAAATAACATTCTAGTGACTTTTCTCTGTTTATTTAAATATTTCATTAATAAATCAAAAGCGATTTTGTCCTCCAATATTTGCACTCTATCCGACGATTCTATATTATTTATTAAACTCAAACTTTTCAAAGAGTCTTATCCCTAAATGTTATTATCCAAATTCGTAAAATCTCAATGTTCTCTCTAACTGCCCTGTTCAACCTCGAGCAGTTATCCACTCTATCTAAGTTTCGGGGACGAAACTTTCTTAAGGGGGTAGGATTGTAACACCCCGTGTTTTTGAAACACATTTTTATAAAAGAATTTAATCCCTTAGATTGAATTCATCCTTTTTCCTTATAATAAAAATGCGACTGAATTTTTTTCGCTAAACATGTAACCCTCCATGTTCAGTTAAGCCTTTATAATTGCGCAAACCATTAATTAAACATCCTCGCTCACTTATTTTCCTAACACTTTATACTACAAGTTATTTTGCACCTAAATTAAAACCGTTTTGAATTACTTTGAATTTGAACTTTATTTTTACATTTTCAAACTCGATAAATCAAACAAAGAGTCTACAACAATTTTCTCAACGACAAATTTTGGCACGCAAATCGAGGTCAAACATTGACTAAAAGACCAAGCCACCTAAGTGTGATTAAGTCACCTAATCTTTTCCTAATCTACTTACTCATAATCCTAATCTCACCAAAAATGGTTAAGGCTTAATCAATTTTGATTAGTACTAACAAGACATACTATAATAATATAAAATTACTATTCCTTTTGATTTAACTAGCACTTTCACTAAAACTCGTTATAATGAGCCACACTTATTCAAAACTGATAAACTTGTGGGCGTTTGATCATAATGATTTAATTCGATAACATTCAATGAAAAAAATATATATTTCGAGCAAATAAGATTTTATTTCAAAGTTTCGAGGATTCTAGACCCAATTTTTGTTTTGATCACCCTTCAACGATTTTCTTCATTTTTATTTTCGATCTTACTTCAAAACATTATTTTAAGACTATATATTTTATTTTGAGACTTTTCGCGTGCGCGCAAATCGAAAATTTCAAAAACGAAAATCGAGCCACTTGTTTGTCAAGTAGGCCGAAATTTTGGACCTTGCTTGGTCCAACCTTAGCCTCTTCCATTTCTTCTATTTCTCTTCCATTTTGTTCCCCTTTAGTAAGTTGTCAAGTCCTCTTACACTCCTACTAAATACATCATCACTTAATAGCCTATTTTAATTAAAGATTAAACATTATATTACATTACAAAAACAAAACAACAAAACTACTACTACTACTACATACATACGGCACCCACAACACAAACACAACAAACATTTCAATTCATTTTCTCTCTAAATAAAACCATCTCAAGAACACAAGTAAGCCATATTCATGCAACCTCAAGAACACTTCATGATTTTTCCTCCTCTTTAATCCTTTTCATTCTTTAATCTTTCATTCTTTTTGCTTAAATTAATTAGCACACCTAAATAAGCTCTTCATCATCTATATTTAGTACTCACTTGCTCTATATACATACAATTAAAATATGAACATAAATCGAAATCATTTAAAATGAAAACAACAACTAAACTAAAAACAATACTACACATAAATTTAATTAGTAATGTTTAGCTAGCTTAGAAAAATATATTACTAACTTTCTTATTTTCATTTTTATGTACTCTCCTAATCAAAGACGAGGAGCAAGGTGGTGAAGACGACTTGAGCCGATTTGATCATATTGTCGATCCCGACAATTGCTAAACAATTTGCTCTTAACCTAATTAAGGTGCCCCCGCACACTAGGTTTTAATTTTGTTAATCGCATGCTAGAAATGTTTATGTGTTATATTTATTGTGTTTATGATCACTTAGCTTCACATGTTAAATTAGGAGACAAAAATCGAAAAATAAAACTATATGGTCACCCTAAATTCTACACGGCATTTCCCATTATTTTCACTTAATTTTTCGTTTTAATTTTTGTTAATCATATGCTTAAAAGACAATAATAAATGAGTACTAAAAATATAATTTATATGTTGATGTTCATTCTTTATATTTTGTGCTAAATATTGAATTGTATGTGTATGAGATGATTTGCTTAATTGTTAATGTTTTGTGTATGAATTTCACCTATGTTAATTATGTATATAATATAAAGGAAATTAGATATAGGATTAGTAGTATAAAAATCAAAAATAAAATTTATGGACACTACTTAAGGGGCCACGGTTTTCTTCAATCTTGGACCAATTTTTAGTTTTAATTTTTCTAAATAACATATTATGATTAGTTTAGGTAAATTAGACATACTATAAAAATTTGGGAAATTAAAACGAACATATAAAAATTTGACAAATTAGTGTTCATATGAAAAATATTAGTGTTCTTCACAAACTCATGTGTTCTTCTTTTAGATGACTAGTTTGATCTAAAATAATTGTAAGTTTTATTTTATTGTTGTTTAAATACTTTAGTGAATAATCACAATAATAAACATCTAAGTTAAAATGACTAAATCACTAAAATATAAAAGTTAGAAATTTAAAGTGAGTGAAATCACTATTCACAAATGAAATAAAATAATTAGTGAAAATCGTAAACTAGTTAAATCGCTTTAGTATAATTTAAATAATTAGTATATAAAAGCTTTAAGTCAAAACCGATAAATTAAGAAAACAAAAATAAAAATGGAGGAGTATAGAAGGCCACGGCCTTGGTAATGTTTTTGGACCAAAAATGCTTTTGTCACTTTTTATTTTTATCACTTAAGTAATTTAAATTAGTTAAAGTAATGATTTATTAATAAAAACAACAAAAGAAATAAATAGCTAATATAAAAAAAGGCTCACGGCATCTCTATTTATTTTGGGTCAATTTTGATCAAAATGATTTTATCACTTAGTCACTAAATTTGATTTGTAATTAGAATTGTTTTAGTTTGTAAAATGAATCGTTAATAAAAAGAATCAACGAAACCGATAAAAATAAACGTTACATGTATTAAAAATGAACAATGTCGCGTGTTACTACCTTTGCTTAAACTGGATGTGAATGTACGGACTATTTAAAATGAACTACGACAATCTCACTAAAATTTGAAACCGCTTAAATGTTAGCTAAGTATACGACTAAATCTAAACCGAGTTTTACTTTTGAAATATCATTTAAATCACCAAGTATAAAATGAACTTAACAATTTGATTTAAAATATATTTCAAAATGACTAAGTACAAAATGAACTTAACGACTTTAAAACTAGGATTTTATACTTAGAAAATAAATGAGTTAGTTTTATATTTAGAAATATCTTAAGTATAAGAATACGAATAAAATACTAAGTATAAATATACGAATAAAATACTAAGTATAAATATACGAATAAAATACTAAGTATAAAAATACGAATAAAATACGATGAATAGTAAATACGATGAATAGTAAATACGATGAATAGTGAATACGATGAATAGTAAATACGATGAATAGTAAATACGATGAATAGTAAATACGTGAATAGTAAAATACGTGAATAGTAAAAATATTTAAAATTTACGATTGGACTCCAAATAAATTATTTAAGTTTTCTATGTGTTAGTTTACTCAAGAATCATAGAATTAAAATTTCATTATACAAGTTCGACGATACTAATTAATATGAATTGTCACTTGAGTAATATAAGAATGAGAAAATAATAAAGAAAGTAAGTGTGAATTACTCGGGTGTCTGCGATGTTAAACGCTATAGGGTCAGGGTTAGTAAGGTAGCCGCATATGGGGACACTATCATCGCTATTTGGTGCTAGTGGTAATCTAATGACTCTCCTAGTCTTTATTTAACATGATTTTCGCCCTGGGTAGTGATTTGTTCACGGGCCCATATGAGGTAATTGGAAAATGACCATTCCCATCCGGGGGATCTGTCGTAGTGTAATAGTCGTACCAATAGGGTAGTGTGTGCATGCAAAAGACAAGGGACTGATCCTCCTTATTACCTGCTTGATATCTTCAGCATTTAAAGTCCGTTGATGTGACCGGCACGCTGTCGCGCGTTAACATGCTATTTGTGTTAACGCATGTTTCCATCCTTGCTAGTTTGTTGGCTTATGGTCGTGTTTCATCTTAGATTATCCATGTTGTATTCGATATTAGGTAGCTGTATCTTATGCTACTTAGTGTTTGATCTGATGTACGAGTCTGAGTAACTAGTGCACTTTGATGGCGAATCATATGGGTGATTTACCATGAGAGTACACAAGCCACTCTGTAGTCAAGACTCGCGAGTTTATGTTATTATATGAATAATTGAAAAGGGTCGACTACCCCGATTGTGCTTGAGATGATGATGATCTGCTTACATGATTATGATTTGAGATGATCTGATGATTTAATTGCCATGTAAAATGAACTGTTTTATGTTATGCTTGTGAACTGCATTATTGTATGTATATATGTGTTGTTTAGATTGTGTTGGGGGAGAAAACACTAATAAAGGGACTGAACGCAGGTACCCCGAGGACTTATGTTGTCAAATGCTGGGGATGGTTTACCTCATTTTGTACTCCGTTGTTTTGGAGAGATTTTGTAATCGAACATACACTCTGTTTATCTTAAACTCATATTATGTATATGGAGTTTGTAATACGATAACAGCTGGTTTTGTAATAAATAGACTTAATTAATTTTCCGCCTTAGTTTAATTAAAGTCACGAAAAACCGGGTTGTTACAGTATTATAGATGAATCTCGGGTGCAATAATTATATTAATAAAATTACAAAGTGAGTATAATCAAAGGTCTTTAGAGAACTCATTTCACGCGGTGAGAGTCTAAGACTACTAATTTCAAAGAAAATTACCGAAGCAATCGAGTTAACCACCTAGTGACTTTAAAGATCTCACAATAAATTTTGTTGTGAATCGTCTTATATGATAATTTGTCTAATTAAGACGCGTTTTATATAAGCTCACCATCATACACTTATTATTATTATTATTATTATTATTATTATTATTATTATTATTATTATTATTATTATTATTATTATTATTATTATTATTTTTATTATTAATTAATAATAATAATAATAATAATAATAATAATAATAATAATAATAATAATTATTATTATTATTATTATTATTATTATTATTATTATTATTATTATTATGATTATTATTATTATTATTATTTTTATTATTAGAATTATTATTATTATTTGAGGTCTATTCATCATTTGAAGCTTTCTACATTTAATTAGGGCACAATTTTGAGAAATGAAAGGGATTATGGTCTCATTTTTAGTGTTCCATTAGTGTTAATGTGAGGTCAATATAGTGATGTATAATTTATAAAATACTTAAATTCATGGGGATCTCCTTAGTTTAATAGTGTGTGATACTTACATCCTATGTAATGTTCTGTTGTCGCATTAAATTTTTCCTTTGAATATAACAAGTCAAATTTCTTTTACAATAATATATGATAATGAAAATATTGAATAATTACGACATTTTGAAGGGACATATATTACCCTAATTTTCATTATTCTCTTTCTTATTATTACTTTCAATAATACCATTGTTATTACGGGTAATCACTATAATAGAGTAACCATTATTAATCTCAATACCCACGTTGCTAGTAATTCACAAGAAATATCGTTCAAATTTTATTCGCATACGTAAATTTTCGATTTTCAAATTGGGTTAATAAAAAAGTGATATGCATACGTAATTCACAATAAATATCGTTTAAATTTTATTCGCAAGCAACCATCAACAAAGCACATTGTTTCAACATTAAAGTCAAAACAATAAAGCACATGAAATGAAATTACATAAATACAAGACACATTCTTGAAAACATTACGATGATAAAACGAATACATCATATGGTTGGTTGCTTAGCGGATGTAATATGATTATATACACGTTACACTGGGGCAGAAGCATTCTCCGCATCTTTGGCCTGTAACACAACATCCATATGAAATTGACTTGGCAAATTAGTCACTACTTTAACTACCTTATTACCCTTGTTTAATAACTCTCATCACTAGTACTCCCTCCATTCATTTCCATTGGCATCCAACACCATTTTGACACTATTCATTAAAGTCGATAGTTTTTCAATTTTCTTTCAATGCAACTGAGAAAATATAGTCATGTGTGATCTTGTTTGATACGTTTTAATGAGTACAATATTATATCAAATTTTCATAATTTTTAATCAAGTAGAATTATAGATATAAGCGTCCTAACATTCGCGTTGGCAAACGTGAAAAAGTGAAGGATGCCAATGGAATTGAATAGAGGGAGTATTAGAGTAAGTTTGAGGTGACTTGCCAAACAAGTGATAAGAATTAAAAAATCACTCCAAAAATAAATATGATAACAACTTGATGAACTAGATGCAGTAATAACTTAGACCATTATAATGTCATATCAGCCTCAGGTTAATACCATCAATCTAAAAGAAATTAATTTTATTGGGAGACTGTTTACGTATGAAACGGTGCACTTGTTATAAGTATTAAATGATTTGACAAATTCTTTTAAACGATTCACGCATGAAACAATTTCATTTTAAAATTTGTTATTTAAATGAGCGAAAAAAGGTTGTAGATATTTTTTTCCTTTTTTGTATTATATATGAATCTTGGGTGCAATAATTATATTAATAAAATTACAAAGTGAGTATAATCAAAGGTCTTTAGAGAACTTGTTTCACGCGGTGAGAGTTGAAGACTACTAATTTCAAAGAAAATTACCGAAGCAACCGAGTTAACCACCTAGTGACGTTAAAGATCTCACAATAAATTTTGTTGCGAATCGTCTTATATGATAATTTGTTTAATTAAGACGCGTTTTATATATTAAGCTCACCATCATACACTTATTATTATTATTATTATTATAATTATTATTATTATTATTATTATTATTATTATTATTATTATTTTTTTTTTTTTTTTTTTTTTTTTTTTTATTTTTTTTTTTTTTTTTCTTTTTTCTTTTTTCTTTTTTTTTTTTTTTTTTTTGCAAAAAATTCAGGAGGGTTTATCATTAAACAAAGATCAAGAGATTACAAAGCCAGGAAGATCCTACAAGTAGAGGTGGCAATCGGGTCGTTTCGATCGGTTTCGGATCAGTTTGTTTCGGATCGATTTCATTTGGTTTATATGTGATTTCGATTTCATTTCAGTTCAATTCGGTTTTGTTTCGATAACGGGTCTCAATCGATTATAGATAATTTCGGTTCAATATGGGTTCAAGTCAGGCTAATGGCAGATCAGTTAATAATCAGGTCGAGTTAAATTCAAATCTGATATTATTCAAATCGAGTCATGTTCGAAAAAAGATATGAAATAGCTGTATCCTTAGTTTAATTTCATTTTGAATCTACTATACGTGCTTCTAAATTTTTTGCATATAAAATTTTTATGAAATAATAATTAAGTTGCAAAATAGAGAAAAGAAGTTTAAAAGTTTTACATTTTTTATTATTATACAAAATTCGTGTTTGAATGATTTTACCCGTCTCTTATTAAATTATAATATTGCTTTTAAAATGCAATGTATACTTGGAATACTTTTGTATTATTGTTTGTCCCACATTGAAGGAATAACGCAAATGTGGTGAAAGTTATTTGTATAAGGAGTTACAATATCCCACATCGAAAGATTAGCAAGAGTTGAAGTAATATTATAATTATAAATAGGAGTCATTTTCGTTATTTTCAATAATCAGAATACTCTTAGACACTTAAGTTAAAGAGTTAACAAGTTACTATTAAATTTGTATGACTTTTGTCATATAAAGTAACCACTAATATATTTTTATATATGAGTTAAATATTTTTTTGGTTTAGGTCAAATCAACTATTTTTCGATTCAATTGTTTTCGGGTTCGAGTAAAATAAATTCGGGTTTAAAGCAGTTTAAGTTTATTCAACTACGGGTTTTTTCAGACATGAGTGAATTTTAATTCAGTTTCAGTTCAGTTCAAGTCATATCAGGTTACGGATTAAGTTTAAGATAAACTTTTTAGATGTTCGATCAGATGTCAATTCCAACAATTTCAGTCGGTTTTTCGGATTCGGTTTCATTTTGCCAGCTCTACCTACAAGGAAGGTCAAGGCGACCACCTAACTAACAATTCTAGCTATTTGTTCCACAGATAAACCATAATTATAAAAGAACATCCTAGAATTAAGTACAAAGCGAATAGAGGAGATTATCAAAGATAAAGACCGAGTCCGCCCATAGAAGATTCGGAAGTTTCGCTTACACCAAATCTCGTAAATAGTAGCAGCCAAAGCAGCCCTCAAACGACTATTACGCCAAGAACGTCCACGAACATTTTGATAGATCTAATGAAGCTCAAAACGCAATCGCTGTGGCCGTCTTGTGATCCCCAAGAGGTGCAGAATCGATCGCCAATTCGACTTAGAAATAGAACAACAGAAAAACAAATGAGAGTGAGATTCCTCCACAGCATAGCAAAGCACACATCGGTTAGGTATGCGAAGCCCTCGAGCTTTCATATTATCAACTGTAGCTAACCCTTTCGTCGCAGCCAAATAAGAAATAAACATGTGTTTCGGTAGAACCGCAGCATCCCAGAGAGGAGATAGCCACTTCTTCTCCGTTGAACGAGAGCGCAAGACTCCATAAACTTTTTGAACCGAGAAAGAGGACGCAAATAAGGCACTAACCTCAGAAGAATCAGTAGTTGCAGCATAGAGATCATCTCGAATAGATAAGAGAGAACGCCAACTCCAGGACGAGTCCACCGTTTCGTGAATCTCCCAGAAATCGTCTCCTTTAAGAATGTATTGGTGAATCCAAGAGCACCACAAGTTAGTAGAATCCGACAGTTTCCATATCCACTTTGAATACATCGCTTTGTTCCAACTTAAAACTTCCTTGATGCCAATACCGCCCTCACGCTTGGGCCGTGCAAGGAAATTCCAGCCTTTATAAATCATTCGCGAGTCGCTCCCCCATAAAAAGCGAAGGCAAATCTGATTGATTTTCTTAACAATTCCTTTCTGGAGCAGAACAGAAGTACCCCAAAAGTTATGCAGTCCAAAGATAATCGAGTTGATAAGCTGAATCTTACCCGCATAAGTAAGCATTTGAGCCGCCCAATGATCCACCTTCTGACGAATTTTCTCAAGTAAAGGAATGAAATGAACAGCAGTTAGCCTTGCCGAGTTAAGCGGGAAGCCCAAATATCTAACCGGAAGCTCACCTTTGGCAAAGCCAGAAGCCGAAAGGATCTGATCCTGGACTAGGGTACACACCCCACCAAAAAAGATGCTCGTTTTAGAGGGATTAGCCTCTAAACCAGAATACGCAGCGAACCGATGTAGAACATCAGACACAGCAAGAACTGAAGGAACATCTCCACGGGCAAATATAAGTAAATCATCAGCAAAAGCAAGGTGCGTCAGATTCAGCTTACAACACTTAGGATGATAGGAATAATTCGAGCGCGGCAGAAGACGAAGCATACGAGAGAGGAATTCCATACACAACACAAAAAGAAAAGGAGACAACGGGTCACCCTGTCGTAACCCTCGCTTATCCGGAAGAACCCTTGCACAACACCATTAATTTGCAGCGAAAAATAAGCACTCGAAACACAAGACATTATCCAGGAGGAAAAGCGAACAAGAAAGCCAAAATAGGTCAAAAGTTGCTGCAAGAAGGCCCAATTCAACGAGTCAAAGGCCTTCCGTATATCTACCATTACTATACATCGAGGAGTAAGGAACTTCCGATTATATTTCCTCGCTAACTCAGTGGTGAGGTGAACATTATCCGCAATATCTCGGCCCTTCACAAAAGCAGCTTGCTCTGGTCCTATAATTTCAGCCATAACAGCCGACAGTCGATTCGCCAGGCATTTACTAATGACCTTGTAAACCGTATTACAGCACGAGATCGGACGAAAATCAAGCACTGAGGTAGCATGAGAACGTTTGGGGATCAAAGTAATAATGGTAGAATTAATCTGTCGAAGCATTCTCCCCAACGCAAAGAAATTCCGAACAGCTGCGCAAAAAGAAGCACCAACCACAGCCCAAGCTGACTGAAAAAACCCAGACGAGAACCCATCCGAGCCCGGACTACTCTGAGTATCAATCAAGAACAAAGCAGATTGAATTTCAGCATCAGAGAAGGGAGCCGTAAGACCACCAGCCAGAGCGTCTGGGACGCAAGCCCCAGGGACATCCGGAAACGGAACCACCTCCACAGAACTTCCCAACAAAGCCTTATAGTAATCCATGAAACCAGTGACAACAGCCTCAAGACCCTCGCAAACCGAGCCATTCATATCCAAGATATGTAAAACTGAGCTAGAGTGCCTGGATTCATGATTTTTCGTGATATAAATAGGGAGTATTCTCATCCCCTACCTGAATATCTTTTACCTTAGCTCGTTGAATCATAATCCGCCTCTCAATACCTTTCCAACGAAGAACTATTATTATTTTTATTTATTTTAGTTTTTTTTTTATTTTTATTTTTCTTTAAACGCATTTTTAGTAAAGAATTATAAACATCGGTTACACAAAATTGGTAGGCAGCCGAGAGACAATCTGGGTCCCCACCCCCTTAGCAATAGCAAAGCTAAGCCTAGGAAAAATATAAGCGGACATACCAACCCCTGCATCATGGGATGCAACGAAAGTCTGGACCCGCTTCAGTAGAGCTACAGCATTCGAGTCAAGCACAAATCCATAGCCAGCCGCCACGCACAAATCCCTGTACTTAGCGTACTTACGCCGCGCAGCATCGATAACAACTTGTCCGGGCGCAAACTCAGCCATTCCAGACTGAGTTAAGGGGGAAGACCCTGTCAGATCCACACAAACATCCCGCCCCCTGCCCCAAGAATAAAGTAACAAATCCGCAGGACGAAGAGACCTGGCATTCACATCGACCAAACCGATATCAACCTCCTTTCCCGCCGAAATGCCAGCCCGAAAGCAGATGTCCAACAAGGTGTCCCGGACAAGGTTATGCCGATGCTTAACACCCACAAGATGCAAAGACAAGAAACAAAGATGATCACCGAAGACGCCACAAGAACGCCCGAGAACAGGCAGGACAAGGCCTGGGGACAGTGAATAACGGAACGCCTAACCGATAGCCAAGGACACTACGGTACGTTCTCCCATACATGGTCTGACCCAACCCAGAGATAGGTACCACACGCAACCAATCTGTCGTATGGGCACCCTGCTGAGACTTCCACAATGCAACCTGTTGCGGGGTTAGCGAAAAAACAGATTCTGCGGAAGAAGCAATCGTCGCGAAATATGTATCTGCCAGTCTCTTCATAAATCTGGGGGCAGCGATTTCACTAGGATCGAGCGCGGAACCTGTAACCTGTGTAAACACCCGCAAGGCGTCACCAAAAGCAGGGCCCTCGACCAAAACAGCAGATGGCCGTAAGAGCGTAGCCTGCAAGTCTGCAGTCTGCAAACGGGACGCGAGGAAAGCATAATTCAAAACTTCACTCGCGGCGTAAACACCAAGCCCACCGAGCCGGAAAGGGAACGTGGCAAGGCGCCACTGCCAATCCCCAAAACCTGGTCCTGACGCGGTAACAATACGCTCTAAACTAGAACGAAATGCAGCATCAAAAGTAAGGTGGGCCGTGCCAAACATACGCGGGGAACAAGTACGAAGAGAAAAATAGAGCTTCGAAACCCCAGAACAAGCTCGAAGAAGAAGCAACTCACACTGCGGGTCCTCAATCCTCGCGACTAGATCCATAAGCTCAATGGTCCTAGCCACTCTCTTCGCCACAAGCTCGCTGTCGAAAAAAAGACAAGTGCTAACAGGACCACCCAGCACAGAGACACCGCGCTCAGGCCGAGCATTAAATTAGGGGCACAATTTTGAGAAATGAAAGGGATTATGGTCTCATTTTTAGTGTTCCATTAGTGTTAATGTGAGGTCGATATAGTGATGTATAATTTATAAAATACTCAAATCCATGGGGATTTTCTCCTTAGTTTAATAGTGGGTGATACTTACATCCTATATTCCTATGTAATGTTCTTTTGTCGCATTAAATTTTTCCTTTGAATATAACAAGTCAAATTTCTTTTACTCCCTCCGTCCGGTCATTTGTTTACACTTTCCATTTATGGGTGTACGGGCCATTTGTTTACACTTTCCATAAATATCCATGGTGACCCACTTGTGAAGGTGGACCCAACTTCCTTAACCAATCACATTGTTTTATTTTACCCACTTTGTACTTATACTATTATTTTTATAGTTTTTTTTATTTACCTCTCTCCTCACATCGATAAATGTGTATAAAATAAATGTAAACAAATCACCGAAACGGAGGGAGTACAATAATATATGATAATGAAAATATTGAATAATTACGACATTTTGAAGGGACATATATTACCCTAATTTTCATTATTCTCTTTCTTATTATTACTTTCAATTATATCATTGTTACTACGGGCAATCACTATAATAGAGTAACCATTATTAATCTCCCTACCCACGTTGCTAGTAATTCACAAGAAATATCATTCAAATTTTATTCGCATACGTAAATTTTGGATTTTCAAATTGAGTTAATAAAAAAGTGATATGCATACGTAATTCACAATAAATATCGTTCAAATTTTATTCGCAAGCACCCATCAATAAAACACATTGTTTCAACATTAAAGTCAAATCAATAATGCACATGAAATGAAATTACATAAATACAAGACACATTATTGAAAACATTACGATGATAAAACGAATACATCATATGGTTGGTTGCTTAGCGGACGTAATATGATTAAATACACGTTACACCGGGGCAGAAGCATTTTCCGCATCTTTGGCCTGTAACACAACATCCATATGAAATTGACTCGGTAAATTAGTCACTACTTTAACTACCTTATTACCCTTGTTTAATAACTCTCATCCCTAATATTAAATTAAACGATAGAGAATAACATATGGCATTTGATGATAATAATTAGTTCATGAGTCTATAAAATAAATTCCTAGTCTTTCAAAGCTGGTTTTTAAAAAAGAAAACTCATATCATATAAGAAGGTCTCAAGATAATTAATAGTTTTTACATGGTGAAATTTTCTCACAAAAAATATACGATATTGTAATTTATCATGTATAATTATCGTACAATTGACATCATTGAACAATTAGAGTACTTGGAATAGCACTAATGTACCTGGAAAAGTAATATTGGAAGACCGTGAGACACAAAAAAGTCATTTGCTGTAAAATGAGACATTTTCACAACATAAATTATTTGAGTTATAATTAAGTTCAAAACACTTAGAGATTTGTTGGGATGTTTTCTTTGTGATACTATTAGTATACTGCTTTGCCTCTATTTATATAGATAGAGGAATATGATAAGAATATTAGAATTATGACAAGAATGTAATTATGGTCACACAATTACCACCACAATTACTAGGAATCTAGGATTCAATGTAATTTATTTCTACTCTTCTATATTTAGAGTTTATATAATCCTCATTTGGAATAGTTTGTATGATACCATGTTAAGAATGATATATTCATAACTTATATTTACTTTACGATCACATTTTAAATCTTATATCAACATAATTTTTTATTCAAATCTTATACCTACTTAACTATTTGCACTCGTAAGTCATAATCTATACCATAACTCATTTCTGACCAAAAAAATACACTGTTGTAAAGAATCGAATTGAATTTGTACCTATCAAAAATTACGCCTATGAATTGGTAAAAGGAGGGGCATATTTTTTGATGTATTGACGGATTTTTTTAACAATTTGAAATAAATAAAATAGTTTAAACTATATAACGAAACTGATCTAGAGAGAGAATTTAGAGAGAGAGAGCGTCTGAAATTTTCTTTAAAAAAAAAAAAAAAACATGTTTTTCGGTAGAACCGCAGCATCCCAGAGAGAAGATAGCCACTTCTTCTCCGTTGAACGAGAGCGCAAGACTCCATAAACTTTTTGAACCGAGAAAGAGGACGCAAATAAGGCACTAACCTCAGAAGAATCAGTAGTTGCAGCATAGAGATCATCTCGAATAGATAAGAGAGAACGCCAACTCCAGGACGAGTCCACCGTTTCGTGAATCTCCCAGAAAACGTCTCCTTTAAGAATGTATTGGTGAATCCAAGAGCTCCACAAGTTAGTAGAATCCGACAGTTTCCATATCCACTTTGAATACATCGCTTTGTTCCAACTTAAAACTTCCTTGATGCCAATACCGCCCTCACGCTTGGGCCGTGCAAGGAAATTCCAGCCTTTATAAATCATTCGCGAGTCGCTCCCCCATAAAAAGCGAAGGCAAATCTGATTGATTTTCTTAACAATTCCTTTCGGGAGCAGAACAGAAGTACCCCAAAAGTTATGCAGTCCAAAAATAATCGAGTTGATAAGCTGAATCTTACCCGCATAAGTAAGCATTTGAGCCGCCTAATGATCCACCTTCTGACGAATTTTCTCAAGTAAAGGAATGAAATGAACAGCAGTTAGCCTTGCCGAGTTAAGCGGGAAGCCCAAATATCTAACCGAAAGCTCACCTTTGGCAAAGCCAGAAGCCGAAAGGATCTGATCCAGGACTAGGGTAGACACCCCACCAAAAAAGATGCTCGTTTTAGAGGGATTAGCCTCTAAACCAGAATACGCAGCGAACCGATGTAGAACATCAGACACAGCAAGAACTGAAGGAACATCTCCACGGGCAAATATAAGTAAATCATCAGCAAAAGCAAGGTGCGTCAGATTCAGCTTACAACACTTAGGATGATAGGAATAATTCGAGCGCGGCAGAAGACGAAGCATACGAGAGAGGAATTCCATACACAACACAAAAAGAAAAGGAGACAACGGGTCACCCTGTCGTAACCCTCGCTTATCCGGGAAGAACCCTTGCACAACACCATTAATTTGCAGCGAAAAATAAGCACTCGAAACACAAGACATTATCCAGGAGGAAAAGCGAACAAGAAAGCCAAAATAGGTCAAAAGTTGCTGCAAGAAGGCCCAATTCAACGAGTCAAAGGCCTTCCGTATATCTACCATTACCATACATCGAGGAGTAAGGAACTTCCGATTATATTTCCTCGCTAACTCAGTGGTGAGGTGAACATTATCCGCAATATCTCGGCCCTTCACAAAAGCAGCTTGCTCTGGTCCTATAATTTCAGCCATAACAGCCGACAGTCGATTCGCTAGGCATTTACTAATGACCTTGTAAACCGTATTACAGCACGAGATCGGACAAAAATCAAGCACTGAGGTAGCATGAGAACGTTTGGGGATCAAAGTAATAATGGTAGAATTAATCTGTCGAAGCATTCTCCCCGACGCAAAGAAATTCCGAACAGCTGCGCAAAAAGAAGCACCAACCACAGCCCAAGCTGACTGAAAAAACCCAGACGAGAACCCATCCGGGCCCGGACTACTCTGAGTATCAATCAAGAACAAAGCAGATTGAATTTCAGCATCAGAGAAGGGAGCCGTAAGACCACCAGCCAGAGCGTCTGGGACGCAAGCCCCAGGGACATCCGGAAACGGAACCACCTCCACAGAACTTCCCAACAAAGCCTTATAGTAATCCATGAAACCAGTGACAACAGCCTCAAGACCCTCGCAAACCGAGCCATTCATATCCAAGATATGTAAAACTGAGCTAGAGTGCTTCCGTTCCGCAATTTTCGCATATAAATAGGGAGTATTCTTATCCCCTACCTGAATATCTTTTACCTTAGCTCGTTGAATCAGAATCCGCCTCTCAATACCTTTCCAACGAAGAACTATTATTATTTTTATTTTTTTTATTTATTTTTATTTTTTTTTAAACGCATTTTTAGTAAAGAATTATAAACATCGGTTACACAAAATTGGTAGGCAGCCGAGATACAATCTGGGTCCCCACTCCCTTAGCAATAGCAAAGCTAAGCCTAGGAAAAATATAAGCGGACATACCAACCCCTGCATCATGGGATGCAACGAAAGTCTGGACCCGCTTCAGTATGGACCCGCTTCAGTAGAGCTACAGCATTCGAGTCAAGCTCCCCCAGAGAAGAGAAGGAGAAGGGTAAATATCGAGTTTGGAGCGATTTTGAGTACTTTAATGATGAAATGCCGAATTCCATCTCGAGTCGTTTATTTCCGAGTTTTAATGCAAGAAATGTTGATCTCGATTACGAAGTCTTCAGTAAAGGTTCAAGGCCCAAGAATGAGGCACAAAAGAGGCTCAAGAAAGAAGTCAAGAAAAGTCAAGTCGAAAAAAAGTGGAGGAAAATGAAGAAACTTACAGCACTCTTCGGCGTGACCCGCGCCCAATTGGTGTGACCCACGCCCATAGGCGCGACCCGCGCCCACCGCTGGCGTGCCCCACGCCCACTGCCAGCTCTGTTTTTCACGCGTAGCCGTAATTGTTTGTTTCGAAGTAGATTTTATTCTATCATATATAAGGCTTATCTAGAGTTTTAGGGGGATCATTACATTATTATTAGACATCTTTAGACATCATTTTAATTTTCTATCATCTAAAAACTTTAGAACTTTAGAATTTTTAGATCTAAGATTGGGTTTTCATGGTAATGGAAGGCTAATTCTTCCAAAACTTGGTGTAGTTCTTCAAGCTTTAAATTCTCCATTGTAAGACAATTCTCTACTATGTTAATCCTTGTTTAATATGAATCTCCTTGATATTATTGTTGCATTTGCATGAATTTCTCTCTTAGTTTGATCACCTTTGTTTGAATTTATGCAAGTTTATGTCTTTCTTTATCAATAGTGGGTATTATTATTGATGTTGATTTTTGAGACAAACTTTCTCTACATTGAAATGAATGTTTTGGAAATGTTGAGAAAGTGGGAGATTCATATGTGATTAAGTGCTAAATGCTTGTTTTAATGCTAATTATCTTTGCCTCTTTCCCAAGTTTTAATCTTTAATGTGTTTCTTTGGGTTAAAGTTGTGTACTTTGCATGATTTGTCCATTGAATATGGTAGTTTATGCATGGATGTTATCATAAATTGCTAATTGGGTTGGGAAAGTTCTAATATTTGATTAGTTTTGGTTGAGTAAACAAGGTTAAGATTTGTGAGAATTGTTGAACTTTGGTTGGTTGAAAGTGAGATTAATTATGCCGAGTTGCTCTCTTTAATTATTGAAATCATCTTTTACTTGCTTTTACTTTTGAATTTGTCTAAATTTCCCCTTAATTAGTGGTAGTATTTGTTTGATAAAAAAAAATAACTTTTAAAACCCCTCTTTTGTTTACTTTAGTTGTGACATTAGAAATACGCATAGCCTTATAAATAAGTCCTTCCTTTGGGTTCGACCCTATTCTTACCGCTAAACTACGTGTTTTGTGTGAATCGAATAAGTTTTATAAATTGTTAATTTGACCCCTTTTAGAGCGACATAAAAGGGCTAGTCAATAACGCCAATTATAACATCACTCTCGAGATTTCTTCTCTCGACATCCACAGGAAAACCCATGAAATCCCATGACCTTGTTGTATGAAGGTGCATATTTTGGCTTGGAAATACCGACACAACTCCATCCATGCCTAGGACCAAATTGAGTAAATTTTTTTTTTTTTTTAATCAGCACAGACGAGATCAACTTACTCGACATTTTCTCAGCTTCTTCTTCAGTAAGATTTGCAACAAATCCTCGGAAGTTGTTGAATGTATACTTCCGTAAGATATTTTTGAGCCTCTCCATGGTTCAGCGCATTGCTACAAAAGACGTTTCTCACATCATAAGGTCATATTATCGTCTTTAACAAATAGTGTTTATTATGCTCGTAGGACAGGACCTTAAAAAAACAAGGAGTCGTAATTTAGCAAGCGCATAAAAATGTATGATAATAACACAGCATAATAGAGATGATAAAGTCCTTACCTTCCAAGAACATCCTCTATCATTTTGAGGTGGACGTCTTCTTTAGAGCTTTCAGGGTTAATCTGATCACCCATATACACTATATGAGCCTACAAATTACACACAACACCACCACCAACAACAAAAACAAGCCTTAGTATGATAACATAAATTAAATTACGTTCAAATGTGAAAACATATAATGTTGTCCAGAACCGTCACATTATATTAAAAAAAAAAAAAATTGCTTGCCTTGCGCTCATATGCTTCGCCCTGAATTTGTGTAAGAAGATATATGCAGACAATCATGCTTAGTGAAAGGTTTAGAGGAGGAGCCAACCATATTTTAGCCATGAGTACGAGAACGTATTTTGAATTACGTGCTACTAAGGAGAACTACGCTTTCAAATTGCAGCCGGTGAATCATATCCTTGATACAAGTACCTTATATATTAAGTGAAAATTATTGTAGTCCTTCTACAGAAAATGAGTTTCTGTTTCATTCAGTGGCGCACATGGTCCCGTTTTCTATAGCGCTTGCCAAATTAAGTGCCTCATCACCCAAAATTCTTCTTGTTTACTGCTTCTTTTGTAACAGTTCACATTGTACAGAAGAGTTGGTAGCATAATCTATATTTAACATTGTATGCACTCCCCACAGATACTAAAAACTCCATAAAAAAAACCGCCTTCATGCTTTCAATGATAATATAAGTAAATGTGCAATTTCGACGAAGGGACGATGGATAAAAATCGCAAGTTCAATATTTGTGATGTGATGCCATTTCGTGTTAAAGTCCACAAAAACACGTAACCACGTTTGTACCTCTCATCTTACATGCTTAATACGTGCTTTTGACACGGACGTAATACAAGTAACATGTTATCAAAGCAATGTCTTTACCAAACGTAAAGTTTCTAAGCGATTCCCTTCTGTAACGTTGCCAATAACCTGAACACCGGATGACGCTTCAGAAAGTATTCACTGTAACATGTTCTAAGAGTATAATAATTACAATAACCAATCTCCTTTAGAACCAATAGAAGAATCATTAGCTGAACCTTCACTGTAACAAGCCATTATCGGCGAAATAAAGTCCACCTCCAATAGCCTTATGAACTAGAGTATCGGCAACAGCAGAATCCACACCACCCGACAGTGCAAAAATGACGTAATCAGCAGCAACTGTGTTCTGATTAACCTTGATTTCCTCGTTGAACACGTCTTCCATTTTCCAGTCTGCGCTGACCCCACTGATATTAAACAGAAAATGTTGCAACCAGTCCATCCGGACAGTGCACAAATGACGTGATCACCCGCGGCAACTGTGTTCAATGTTCTGATTAGCTTTGATTCCTCGTTCAACACGTCTTCCATTTTCCAGTCTGCGCTGACCCCACTGATATTAAAAAGACAATGGAGCAACATGTCCATCCCTTGTGGCGAATGTGTAACATACATAATAGTTTCGGACATCGTCATTCACTCAAGAAAACTCCTCAACCCAAATTCATCTAGCACAAGAAACTACTTGATCATCAATTTCAGAACCATTTCACGGATTATCGAGTCACAACTCATAAAAGACTACATTATGCTGATTTACTATACATTCATATCAATCAACAGCACTACAAAATCAAAGACATAAAGTCGGCAGCACAAAAGTTTACATCTTTCACTAACAAACGTTGGAAACAATTACCGGGAACAGAGTAATTAACCCTAAATTAATTGCTAAGCATCCAGCATTAACCCTTTTTTTCCATAAAAAAACTGCTTCATGATTCATGCTATCAAAGTGTAAGGAAGGACACCATAGTGAAATCACCAAAACCAAATTACTACTCATACATTGAGAGGGATGTAAGTTGTAGCACTGAAATTGTAGGCTACAATTCTTCGATTAATCGACTTTTCGGGGAGCCGAGATCAACCCTAGATTAATTGGGGAAGAATTGGGGAAGAACAGAGGGAAATATAGAAGACCGAAATTGAGTTTTATTATTAATTATTATTAAATGAAATCTGATTTTTACAATGAGAGTTATGAACACAAACAATATCCTTCTTCCTACTACAACAATAACTTCGGCATGTAATTAGGTCTGATTTTTTCGCTGCTTATTTTGCATTCATTTTTAGGGTTTATGTGATTTTTCTGGGAATTTGTTAGGGTTTAAGGAAATTTGGAAAAGAAATTATGAAGAGGATGAGGCTAGGGTTTTAGATAGTTAATTGTTGGCGGGAACCGTCATGGTTACAATATTAAATTATCAAAATTATCGGTAAAAATGTGCAAAAATGTACAAAATGTATAAATGAGACGGTTTTACCATAATTTATTATGAGACCGTCTTACATGAGAATTTGTAGGATACGAATTGGTGTCATGTTATTTTATAACTCTCTCAGTTGCGGTAATTTTTTTTTTACATTTTATCTATCCGACGATTTTTTCAAAGAGTTTTCCCAAAATCAGAGGTAAAAATAAATGAGTTTTTCAATCGATAGTATTATAGAATTGTGATAAAGTGATAAACAGATTACAAATGAATGGAACAAAATAAACAAACACACTCTTGGATTGCGCACCAATTGATAGCCGCTGCAGATTTCACAGTTCTTCAATTTGCAACTTACTGTACACAAGAATGGGGCTTCTAACTTTATGAACACCGTCATCCCACACCAACGAAGCCAATAACACCTGCATCTCCAAACCTATAACGCCACTAACTCGCACCTTGAACGTCTTCTTTTCTCCCACGTACTTGAATTTCAAAAGAGTCGGTGACACTTTGACAGTCATGTCCTCTCCTTTGGGAGTCGTGACAAAAGCGCAGTAGGTTGAGTATGGTTTACCGACATTTGTGACTGTCCTGTAAAAGACGGTATCAAAGTCGAGGTTGATTGCAGGGATAGTCATCGAAGGGTAGTTTAGACCCTTGTTGTTGTCGTAGCTGCAATACGTGTGTTTGCCTGTGATCCTTTGGATTGATGTCGCACTCAACCCTTGGCTGCACAGAAACTGTACATAGTCGTACTCGTTAGCGTCGTAAACTAAGCCGGGATTTAAGGCCTTTAACGGGCTTATGTGGCCTGAACCGTATGCTAGCTCTACTTCTTTAGCGCTTGAGTTGGTAATCGGTAGTGCTGAATAAAGTCGCGCAGAAACACATGAACAGTTGTTATTATTAAAGAATGTTCGACTAAATAATGTCACCCGATTTGTCAATAATAAACAAGTCATTCGGTTATCAGGCGTACCGGTGGTCATAAGAGAGGATTTGATAGCAGAGGGAGACCAAGTAGGGTGAAACGATTTGATGTAAGCGGCTACACCAGAGGCGTGTGGACAAGCCATGAAAGTTCCAGATTGAAGGTTATACAACATAGACCGTGGATCGCTTGCAGCTTTAGAAACGATCGCAACAGGTGAGTTTGCCGCCAAAATAGCTACGCCAGGTGCAACCACGTCCGGCTGAATTTTTTTAGTACAAAATCGAAACATACAATCAAAGTGAGCGACAACTGCGAGCGAGTTACCAAAAACTTGTTAAACAATAGGAGAATTTTTTGGATGGGTAGCTCCTAGCTCGTACCTTGAGGATTTTAGGCGCGAATTTGCTTGGGCCCCTGGAAGAAATTGAGGCGACTGTAGGAGCGGATGCGTCAGTGGTCGCAACACTCTGTTGTATCACTGCATTTGGTCTACTGCCTCAGCACAAAAGCTAGAGAACAAATCGTTAGTCAATGATAATAATAATAACAACCCCCCGAGTTGGAAAGCGCTTGTACCTGTTACGCCTTTTACTTTGACTAACTGCCAACTTCTGCGGTAACTGACGATGCGGAGAGAGGGTAAGATTTTGGTGAGTTAGAACCCGAATCTTGGAAAATTACGCCAGCAGCGCCAGCGAGAAAGGGTGATTCACCGGTGGTCGACGCATTGTCACATATAACAATTTTGCCTTTAACCAGTGTCTTATTCAATGTATCTTTATCACAAAACCTGCGTAATAATTTCAATTAGACCTGGAAAACTGACGTGAGACCCTGAATATGATCAAAAGAATTATACGGAGTAATTATTATTCTGGCATTACCTGGACAGAAATTTAGACGTAGTATTTGCAGCATCGTCGCCTCCATAAATCAAAGGAAACCTCGTATGCGACGTATCGAATGGGTTGAGCGAGGTGCCCTAGATTACCATACCGTTGCTGAAGCTGATGGGAGAGCTAAACTTGCGATCAGTGGAACCAGCAGCGACAGTGAGCAACCAAGGCGCACTATTTCCCAAAGTTAAATGATCCGAATTCCCTTCATCATCGCGTGAAATGCTCCAATAGCAATCGAGTCCACAAAGTAAGGCCTCTCGGGTGAACCAATAGAGATGGATATGATGTCGACACAGTCATAAATAGCCGCGTCAAATGCAGCCAAACGATCAGCGTCGCTACAACCGTCACACCAACAGGCCTTGTAGACTGCGATAC
Source organism: Dianthus caryophyllus (assembly GCA_023091065.1). Taxonomy (NCBI): domain Eukaryota; kingdom Viridiplantae; phylum Streptophyta; class Magnoliopsida; order Caryophyllales; family Caryophyllaceae; genus Dianthus; species Dianthus caryophyllus. The sequence goes on along the minus strand of CM041523.1, from coordinate 13,202,466 downwards.
TGGCAGACGGCACGCCTCCTCGTGCAGTACCTTTGGCGAGGCCTAAGAAACTCGCCCCTTCCACGACTGCTCCTGCTGCTGTCGACGCTGTGTGTGTCCCGTGCCCTTTTGAGTCTCTTGGTGATTTCAGGTCAACTGTGCTGAAGTTACTGTCTCCTCTAAAGTACCGGGCCCCTATCACTTTGCTGCAAGCAATCCAACAGATAAGTATTAGCTTGCTTACATCTGAAATTCTCAATTGAAAAACGTTTTGTAAGAAAGTGAGTAGAGCATGTCGTACTTGTTACAAGCAAAGTCGTCGTATGAAGCATCACAAGTGCCCTTCTATTTGGCAGGGGTTGGACCGAAGCCTTCATCACTAAAGCTCTCGGATTCAGGCCAAATGCAGGTGTCAATGACACCGACAATGATATCACTCTCGAGGCTGGTTCTCTTGACGTTCAAAGGGAAACCCATGAAATCCCATGACCTTGTCGTGTGAAGCTGCCTCTTTTCGCTTGGAAATACCGACACGACCCCATCCATCCCTAGGATGACATTTTAACACCAGCTGATTAGAAGTCGTATAAAAAACTACGCTTTGTGTTGAACTACTGAAATCAAGTCAATGCGCATATACCTGAGATTAACTCTGCTTCTTTTACAGTTAGATGTACTACACATCCTTTGAAGCTGTTAAACTTATACCGCAGATGATGTTCAACGTCTTTGAAGTGTAAAAAATCACTACAAAATGACGACAATAAACGTTTATCAAATAGTCCGTACAAAATGTTCAAACGTTCAACGTCTTTTAAATACGCTATGTAACTCAAATTTTGTTAGAAATATCTAAGTCCTGAACACCGAGGTACGATATAATATGAAGACATTGGTTATAATGTCGCGACGTAGTTTGGTATAGGCTCTTTACCTTGTGAGAACCGTCCGCATAATATTGAGGAAAACGTCTTTGAAAGGGATGTCATGGCCCGCCAAATAGCCCATGTACACAATATAAGCCTACACAAAATTTTGTAAACTGTCAACGACGAAAGGAAATAAAAATAATAATCAATAAATGTAACAAAATCGTCAAATGCGTGGGACCGACAGACGAAAAAATACTCGTTGTTTTTACCTTACGCTCGTTGACGCGCCTTTTACGTCGTTAATAAAAGGGGTCAAATTAACAATTTATAAACCTATTCGGTTCACACAAAACACGTAGTCTAGTGGTAAGAATAGGGTCGAACCCAAAGGAAGGACTTATTTATAAGGCTAAGTGTATTTGTAATGTCACAACTAAAGTAAATAAAGGGGGTTTAATTGATTGATTTAGTCGAAAACTAAAATGCAAGTAATAAAAATGAGATTAGACAAGGTGAGAAGGGCACTTTTGGTGTAATCACACAAGGTTCCAACGCACACCAAATGACCAAGTGAGTATAAAATATGTAACTACTACTCATTTGAGCAATTCCTCAAACACTTACAATGCATGAACATACCCAAGAATGAATCGGCAAACCAAGGTAAAAATTGCACTAAAAACACGATGAAACCGCATCCAAATGTATTCATGCAACCCATGCAAGAGTAAACATAAGAGGAATGTATGAAAATTTAATGAGAACACATTCAAGAATCGGCATGAAAGAGTTTCGCATTAAAGATTCAAACTTTACTTCTCAAAACATGATTATAACGGATGAATCAGCATACCACATCATAACACATGATAATAATGCAACACAAGATAGATTAAGAGCATCCAAACATTGAACAACCAAAATCCTCAAGCATACAATTCAAGGAAATGTCACAATTGATCAAACACAAGTCACAAAACCAAGAATTATGTAAAAGCAATGCATTAAGAGAAGTAAATACTCAAATGAAATAGTAAAGATGAAATCTTTCGATCAAAAGGAGGGTTGAAAACCCAAGGATTACACCAAAAGCAAGGGAGTTTAAATACCCATAATCATCCAAACATAAACCAAATTCTTGAGAAAATCCATAAACATTAAATTAAAAACTAATTAAAGAGTAATTATTTGAAAACTTAACCTAATCTCTCTTCTAATTTTCTCTCTCAAGCTGCCTAATAAAAAGATGATAAGATATGTTCTCAAAATCTCTCATAGCAAACCCTTAAAAACTCGTCTCAACATAAACAAAACGCTGCGCATTGAGAAATGCGCCCAGGGCGCAATGGGAGGCGCCATAGGCGCATGGCTGCTGGAAGCCGATTTTGTAAAGGCCATATCTCACTCGTTTCTTGGCGGAATTAAGCGTGTGACATGCCGTTGGAAAGCTACTGAGACGAACTATCATCTCCACTTGGTCTTGCATCCATTGGAGGTCTAAAACTTGAGATATAACCATTTGAAGTTGACCTTGCGGCGGCTTTAGTTCACCTTGACTTGACTTTGACCTTGACTTCTCTATAATGCGATTTTAGCTTGAATCCTCGTATTTGTGAAAGCGCTCATAAAACCATCCAAAGAGACGGAAATACTACGAATTCAACGCTTAAAACTCGCACTTTAACCTCGAACAAACGTGTCGTATCACTCGTGTTCATGGGCTTGAATTCGGGCTACAAGCCATACATTAACAAACAGCGTTAGTACTAAAGCGTACACAAGTACCTTTGCCATTACACGCAAAAAGAATTTAAAAAAAACGTGAAGGAATGTCGGAAGCTTAATTTCTTATTACTTCTATATATAAACAGAAATATTTTCCACAGAATATTTATACAGAAGTTTCGACCTCGTGTGTAAGAGATAATGGCACTATAAAACTACTACTGCTGAGAATTTATGTGATTGTTTGGACTTTAGATGACTTGCGAGTTGTGTGCAAGATAGTGGTGGGAGATAAAAAAAACTACTACTGCTGAGAATGTTTCGTCGCAAACATTGTTCGATCTGTCCTTTGGTTTATTGCCGAGTCGTTTATACCTTCTCGATAGTGATACGCTACCAAACTTAAATGAATACAGGGTCATCTGAAAGACGTCGACAATGATGTTGTTGCAGACATGTTGCCCACCGTACCATTTCTTTACATACATTTGCTGAATTCAAATTGATCTCTCTTTCATTTCATAGAAATTGTTTTAAAACGATTCTACAATCGAAAGAAGTACCTACCGAGTGTTTTGAAATTCAAGTACCTAGGACAGAAGTTGCCATTTAGAATTCGAGTTAGTGAGATTATCGAGTTTGAGGATGTTGCTGTTGTTGGCTTCGTTGGTGTGGGATGACGGCGTTCACAAATCACAAAGCTAGAAGCCCAATTGTTGTCTACAATTTATCGTAAAACTGATGAATCGTGGAAATTGCAGCCGCTACTCGTTGCTGTGCTAAATTGTAGATCGATTTTTAGTGACTCATCCATTCGAACAGTCGTTATGTGCTGTACATTTTTACTCCCTCGAACCATCGATACGGCGATACCCAAGTAATCTCAGTGGTCAGACAAAAGACGACTAGTTTCAATCGACAAAATTTGTCGCTGAACATTATGAATGAAACATATTATACGGAAATCATGCATTTTATAGTGCTGATGTAATAAGAATAGCATATGCAGAGTTCGTACAGACGTGAGTTTTTATTAAATTCCACGGGCCTGGGCCACACCCGAGAGTATGAGAGAGTCCGCTTATAAGGTCTAGGAGGTTCCATCCTAAAACCAATTGGCAATAGGAGGAGTAGCCCCTAGGCCTTATAAATAAGACCAATTCTCATCTCATAACCGATGTGGGACGCAATGTGGGAATTTATATTAGGCTGGATTCATCTCCAACAGTTTTAAAGCTAAGACTTGTTATAAACAACGATAGGGCTGCTGACTAGGTATCGGTACTCCAAAAATTAAGCAGTTTAAAAAAAGTTTGCCCTAATCGGTCACTCTAGTGTAACCTTCTTCGGTTGCGACTATCCAACTTGACTGTATAATAGTAAACAAACTTGTAGTTTTTTTTTTTTTTTTTTTTTTTTTAAAGCTGGCTAAAATATTTTCTAATCGAGTAATCAACTTCATCAAACACTTCTAGCTAAAACAGGTAACTGGAATTTTGGTCAAACCAGATCACCGATCATATAAACTAACTGATTTGTGTAACCAAACAGGACTCTAGTATTAAGATATAATTATATACATTCATGCTAGTACGAGTTCTAACCGATAATTCTAATTAATTAAATAATTTAAAACTTAAACTCCGACCTTCATTTATAGTGGTGGAAATTATGGAAATACTGTGAAATTATAAGTGGGCAAAATAAACAAGTTATCAGAGTATCGGAACAGAATTTCATATAGAGAAAAAAAGCAGTTTATATTGATGTTGAAAAAAATAAATACTCCCTACATAAAAAAAAATAAAAATAAAAAATAAAAAAAATACTAAATTATTTGTAAGTGAGCTGAGAAGCAATATCACGAAAGACGAAACATACATAAATATGGTGTTTTCTTATGTTTAATTAAGTTATTATCAAATTAATTATTTATCGTTTATAATATGTCATGTTGAATAATTTTTGTTTTTGTATGTGAAAAAACTTTACAAAGTGTAGTGGTCGTTGATTGTCTTTATTGTTTAAGATTTTGCTATAAGTTATATAATAATTCTATAGATTTGTGCTAGCACAAGTTTTAATCGATAATTCTAAATTGAATAAGATTTTGCTATAATTTATGTAATTCTATAGATTTGTGCTAGCACAAGTTTTAATCGATAATTCTAAATTGAATAATTTAAAACTCAAACTCCGACCTTCCTTTATAATCGTGGAAATTATGGAAATACTACAAAATTATACTTAGTGTCTGTTTGGTTACCCCTCAAAATCCCATGAATTCTAAATTCCTAGGAAAGTCATATGTTTGAAGTTGTTTGGCTGCCTTTTTTTTTGGAAAAATTGAGGAATGTAGAATTCCTTTGAAAAGTAAAATTCCTACATCATGTAGGAATTTAATCACCCAACCGCCCACCCCCCCCCCCCCCCCAGGTAATTCAACGTTCTCACATGATTTAAGTTTGCAAATTATTAAATTATCCTTGCTAATTTCAAATAATTACATAAGTGCATTAGGGTTATACTCAATGGCATATTCATGTCATCTTCTCTACTTTCATAAACGAATCAATTTTGTTTTAATTTTTTTCCCTTTAATTAATGTTTGACATTTTTTCAAATATTTGAAGTATTTTCTTTTTTAAAGATTTTATTGGTTGAAAATATTATTTTTGTTATTGTAAATTAATCAAAAGGGTAATGTGGGAATTGCATACGAAAAATGTAGGAATTAAACTAGTGCAACCAAACAACGCAAGGGAAATTAATTCATAGGAAATGTTAATTACTTGATGGTAAACAAATTAAACACAATTTTATCAATTCATGCGAATTGTACATAGGAAATCAATTCATGGGAAAGTTAATTTCCTATAAAAATGTAATTCCTATGTGAACCAAACAAGCAATTAGTGTGCAAAACTGTGAAGTAAACGATTTATTAGAGGATCAAAACAAAATTTTATATAGAACAAAATAAGCGGTTTATATTGATGTTATAACCTCTATATGAAAAGTGAGAATAGTCAAACTTGAGTCAAGTTTTGCATAATATGGCAACATTGGTGAAGTTTTGCCTTTATTTTTTTGTTTTGGTTTGCACTACTACCATTCATGATGTCTAATTAAAGCGGGCTCGCTCTCTTCCACTCGAGTTTGATCAGATCCGTTTTTATAATTTTAACATGGTTTATAAAGTCTAGGGGTCCTCCTTTCATTGTCAATTAGTTTTAAGAAATGTGGATACTCTTGAGCTTGTAAAACGGGCTCGCTCTCTTCCACTCGGGTTCACCCACCCATTTTCATAATTCTAACACTAATTAGATTGAGTACTATTTATAACATATGATTTCATTTATTCAATTCAGATCTATGCATTATCAGTTTAGATCTTATTGTAGTAAATTTCTTATATAAGTGCGTGTTTTCAAAAATCTAATTAAAAAGGTTAATCTAAATTAAATATACAAAGTAATTTTTATCATTTGTCGTCTAATTTAAAATTAGACCATGGTCAACATGAATAACTTAAAAACTCATATGATTGTGTTACAAATCTTACAATAGTTTATCATGGGATCTCTTACAATATGGGTAATTATTTGCTTTTTATTTCTTAAATTTCTTATAGATGAGATTGTTTTTCTCTTAATGTGAGACTTCTTTCAAAAAAAAAATTATTGCATAAATAAAAGAAATATTCATGCATAGTACGGACCATAAAACTAATTGATGTTAAAAACACAAAAAAAATAAAAATAAAAAATAAACCACCTAAGTATTACTTGAATCGCAAGCGATTAATCCACTCCCCAACGTATAACTACGTTGGTCCGGTAACTTATCCATGACAACCTTACACTTGAAATTCCCATTGTGCTCGTCGTTTGATTGTTGTTTCACATGCCAATATTTAGACTGAATAATAACATCAAACTCCAAAAACTGCTTGACACCTAAGTCACTAGAAATCGAATAAAAGTTATCACTCTTCATCTGTGAAGCCGTGACGTGCATCTCTAAAGGCAGCAGAGTGATTGATTCTGTGGTGGGGTATAAAAGCTCATCAAACCTTGACACCGCGAGCATCTTGTTGTGGTACTCTAATGAGATCGAAAGTGGCTTGAATAGTATAGAATCGTAGGTCGTCAACAACAATGTTAGGTTTAGGTTTAATTCTAAGGTTATACTGTTAGGTACGACATCCAACGAAACAACCTTGAATTCAATATAGGTAAAAACGAAAGAGCCGGTAAATGCGCACAATATTGCGTAAGTTACGTAAAAGAATACGGCCAGTAAAAATACACCACTAATGAATAGACAACAGTCATCGCAATTATTGTTTTGCTTCATTGGATTAATATTTTTTTTTTTTTCTTTACTTTTGTGTGTTCAATTCTTTAGGTGGATGAATGATAATTCTGAAATATTTTACATCGAGTATGTCTTTATATAGTGAAGAAAATTAAACCATCTTAAATCAAGAATTTTAGTCCTCCTTAAATTCAATGACTACGTAAATTTCTTTATCTTTTTGGAAAGTATAATATGATAAGATATAGAGAATTATAATTCATAGAGGAGAGATTTATTATTGATAGAATTGTATGATTACAATAGGATATGGAAAGGTATTTATAATACCAATTCAACTACTAAACCCTAAATCTAGACTCTTCATACCTTAACCCTAGGCCTAGGCCCAATACTCTAATACCCCCGCTCAAACTCATGGTAATTTGATAAAATTTCCATGAGTTTGCTCTAAATAAAATAAAAGTATGGGTTCATCTTCATCTTCAATCTTCATCTGGGCAATAGTGGTAAAATAAGTGCGTATAGGACTCGCCAGACAATCTTTAAAATGCGTATAGGACTCGCCAGACAACTTTTAAATGCGTATAGGACTCGCCAGACAATTCTTTAAATGCGTAACTCGCCAGTAAATCTTTTTCATTGCGTAACTCGCCAGTAAATTAATTCAGTACCGCCTTAACGAAGTTGAAAATTTTAAATGAAGAGAAAAATAGATAATTTGAAATTTAGGGGGTTTTATTCGACTAATAAAACACTAGTTTTTTTTTTTTTTTTTTTTTGATTAAAAATTTTGTGAGAATCCCGCCGGTGGGCGACATCGATTACTTGCCCACCGGCAGGGCAGCGGAAGTTTGTGTTTCGGTTCTCAGAAGCCTAATGGCTCTAATACCATGATAAGATATAGAGAATTATAATTCATAGAGGAGAGATTTATTATTGATAGAATTGTATGATTACAATAGGATATGGAAAGGTATTTATAATACCAATTCAACTACTAAACCCTAAATCTAGACTCTTCATACCTTAACCCTAGGCCTAGGCCCAATACTCTAATATAATATAATAGGAATATGAAGAGTATATGGTGATAATGGCTAGTGAGTAATAAGTATTACTCCGTAGTATTAATGTGTGTCTCTTAGTTATCTCCACAATCTATCTATCTATATTAATTATATATAACAAAAACCATCCTACACAAATTTTCCCTCCATTTTTTTTTTATCTCTTTTATTTTATTTTTATTTCCTTTTTGAGATTATGTCATATAAGTAAGTCAATATCTTTGTACAACAGATTAAATTTTTATTTTTATCTCTTAAACTATCTATTTTTATTTAATGTTTTTACAATATAACATTTTAAGCACATTTTACCATATTATTATAATAAATGATGAATTGAAAATAATGTATTGTGATACTTTGATTGAGTTTTGCCACATTATGATATTTTAAAATGAATTTATAACTATATTTGTATAAAAAGAATTTAAATGTTCCATTATTCTAATTGTTTTGTTACAATTTTCAACGACTCTATCGTCTAAATTTTGATAGTTAACTAAGAAAAATCCAAATTGACACTTTTAAACCAATTAAACGGGTTAATTAGAAGACAATTACAGGTCGAATAAGCGGGTTACATGTTAAATAAATACGCGGTCGGATAAAACACAGTTTGTTGTATTTGTCTAAGAATACATGTTTATTTAGGTTGCGTTTATATTATTACTACGAAGTATTCTTACTTTAATTTAATATTTAATTCAATTACCAAAATTTTCAATTAGCTGTTAACTTATATTTATACATCCCGTGCATTTATGCACGGGTTTTATACTAGTTATGAAGTATATATATATCACCACACTATGCATATACTCTTCATATTCCTATTAGTATACAATAATCTATATCTATATCTATATCTATATCTATATCTAATACATATTAAAACACAATCATTGACTAACACTTTAACTACTTTCATCTAAAATACTCAAAACAAAGCATTCTCATGATGACACCTCATCAGAAAATAGAATTTTAATGGCTCTTTGGTTTCCCAATTTTCACTTTTAAATTTTTCTTTTAAACGATTTTAGTTACTCGTATATTTTTGTAAAACAAAAAATTAGATAGATTAGATTATTGTTTATAATTTAACATGCTCTTTAAATAGAGATCACTGATGATATACTTTTAAAATTCATTTTAATTTTAACTATTTCATCAGTAGATACAAATCGTTATAGGCGTGTTAATAAACTTAGCTAAATATTCAAAATATAAACAATTATATTCATAAATTTGAAAAAAATTCACATAATCTATAACGAAAACAAATTGACATAAACACATACTTAATAACATATTCATTACATAAAGTATATATATTAACTAAATATAACTTATATATTCAAATATTTAGGTCATTTGTGGAAAAACTATAGGCTCACTCGTGGAAGGAAAAATTACTACCACGAGTGAGCCTGTAGTTCCTTCCAAAAATCAATGATTAAATAGTGGGTGTGTAAAAGAGGTCAATATCAAGTATTGCAGTATATTTTTTGTTTTATTGAGTACTTACTTTGTTTTATTCGTTTAGATTTGTGTACGTTGATTTCTAACGTTTATTGTGCATGTCATATGACTTTAAAAAAAAATGAATTTTTCCGTTTAAAAAATATATGGAACAATATTATATGTAAATCCTAAAATGTAATATAGATCGATGTTTGCCAGTCCCTCAGCAAGTGTGCTTAGATTTGTGTTTTAGCTTAAAACATTCTTGCAAAGATAGACATTCCCATAATTGTCGCATCTTGTTAATGTATTCCAAGGGTCACTCTGGGAAAAAAAATCTATAGGTCACTAAAGGAAATTTGTTGCAAAAATTATCCGATTTTGTCGACGAATACTACTACGTAATTTATAGTTCATTTGATTAGGGGTTCAGACTTTTTTTAATAACATCAACAGAAATTGATGGATTTTTACCAATATTTGTGTTCTTAGTTATGCTATACATGAACAACACCACATTACAAATTTGAGTATAAACAGGATTTTAAAACATCTCGTGAATTTCACGAGTCACATAACTAGTTATATATTAAAAGACAATCCTCCATAAGTGTTTTCATGAAAAATACTCAAAAACAAGCACTTTTTTCCCCTTATTCCGCCACGTCATCTAGTGGGTCCCACGTCCTCATTGACTTCTCGGGTCAAATTTCATGCATAATCGTCTTCCCATTGTTTTTTCAGCTTCTTTGTCGTTTCATAGTTTAATTTGAGGATATGAAAAGACCATAATTGAAGTCCATCATTCATTTGCTCGCATTCAATTATCCGTGTTAATCAACTTTTATCTCAACATGACCGTTTTTCTTCTCCGGCTTACATTTTCACCGTTCACGACGTACAACATTAGAGTACCCGACAAACAAATGAAACAAAAAAATAGACTACTTAAATGGTATGTACTTACTAACATAAAATGCAAAGTTGAAACAATACAAAAGAAACTAAAAAATATTCATCAAACAGATGTAATAACACAAATATTATTATAATTATAAACAAAGAATCAAACTTTTCAACTACATCGTCTTTTATTTCTCATTATATTCTTATTTTTTTTTGAATTAATTATTTTGTCTAAACTAATTACTATAAAGAAAACCAAAAGACATAAGTTATTACCTTATAAAATCAAGCATCAATTCTATTATTTTAGAAATTCCAAAACTTTCAACGTCATGTAAAAATTATTTCAATAATTTTTATAACTTTATATTTAGACACATTTTACTTTTGCTTTTTTAGCTTTGATTTTAATATGTAATATAGATATTGATATGTAAATATTTACATATTTATTTATAGTTTTATAGTATAATGTTAACTATCTTTTTATATTTGCAGAAATGAATCAGGAAATAACAAAGCTAACAATAATTTCAAGGTATAATCTATGTGTTGATTATTCTATTAATTAACTTTATTTTATTTTTGAGTAAAATTTTGATAATTATTATTTAATGAGAGGATAAATACAAGGTGGATCAAATTTATTATTTTTGAGTTTTCAAAATTTTAAAAGTCATGCATCAAATATTTTAATAATGTTTAAAATTTTATATTTAGATTTATTTTGCTTTTAATTATGTGGCTTTGATTATTTATTTTCCTCTAATGTTATTTTATAGTACATTGTTAACAAATTTTTATCTTTGTAGGAACAAATCGAAAAATATAAAAAAATCCATAATTTCCAAGGTATAATCGATGTGTTGCTAATTTTTGGTTAATTATTTTTGAATGAAAGGATAAAGACAAGACGGATTATTTGATATTTGTTTCATTAATCTTTGACTCTAATTATTAATTTTAAATATATCAAGATGATGTTTAAGAAGAGTTTAAAAAATTAATTGTGACGTATTTTTATTATTTTTTTTTTTTTTTATCAAGGCTTGATAGTATGAAAGGAGATGAATAAGGTAAATATATTCATTTAAATTGTTATTTCTACACAGTCAAAAACTATGAGAAATTATAGTTTTTTAATGTGATTTTTATAGTAATTGTTTTAAAATTATATATTTACAATATCATAACTTTACACTTGAACCAATAAAATATATTGTGATTATTTTTTATTTATTACTTAACTTTCGTATAACTAGAATGATTTTTAAGTCATCATCTAATAATAATTCATTTTTTCCCCTTAATTTATTTTTTTAAATTTATTTTAACAAATTAGTTAAAATAAAAGAACAAAAATACAAGAATCATTCATTCAGAAAATTACAAGAATCATTCATTCAAAAAATTGATACATTAATTTAGTTGGTGTGAGAATTAAAAAATTTCAAAGGTCATGAAAAAATAATTTCATTATTTCTCATCCCTTTATCTTTAAATGCTTTTGCGTTCTTAATTTCATGTTTTTATTTTGTTTCGAGAATTTATATTAAGTTTTGATAGTAACTACTCCCTCCGTTTCGGTGATTTGTTTACGTTTACTTTATACACGTTTATTAATGTGATGAGAGAGATAAATAAAAAACCAATAAAATAATAAGAAAATTACAAGAAAGGGCCCACTTTATAGAAACTAATAGATGTAATTGGTTAAAGTAGTATGAGCCCACGACCATTTATAGAAATGTAAACAAATGACCCGTACCCCCTAAAATAGAAAGTGTAAACAAATGACCGGGACGGAGGGAGTAATATTTTATATGTGTTCAAAACTATTCTCAAAATTACAAAGTTTGAGAATAATTATTATGAAATAAATTCTAAATTACCTTTTATAAATTAATCTAAACATAATCGAAATAGATGAAAAAAATAACTTACAATAAGTATCTAACATACCTACTTAATATAAGTATCATATTAAGCTTAATGTATAAAAATGAACGTGTACTTTTTAAAATGTGAAAAGTGCTCGATAAATTTCTCAAAAAAAATTGAAAACTTATTTGGAATCATTTTGGTATTATATAAAAAAGAAAGTATCCACCATTACACGTTACTATAAAAAATTGTATCTCCTATTCGAATGTACACAATATGTTTGATCTTTATTCTTAAATAATATTGTAACAACCCGATTTTCGTGACTTAATTAAACTTAGGCGGAAATATTAATTACTCCCTCTATCCTGGTCATTTGTTTACAGTTTCTATTTTAGGGTGTACAGGTCATTTGTTTACATTTCCATAAATGATCGTGTGTCCATACTACTTTAACCAATTAAATCTATTAAATTTGTTAAAGTGGACCCTCAATTGTACTTTTACTATTATTTTATTAGTTTTTTTCTCTATCTATTTCATTACATTGATAAATGTGTATAAAGTAAACGTAAACAAATTACCAAAACGGAGGGAGTAAGTACTTTGTATTACAAACCAGCTGTAATCGTCTGACAACTCAAAATACAAAATCATAGTTATAAATAACCATGAATACTAATTTAGCATCTCTCAAAATGGAAAATAAGACCTCCAATCCCCTGGTGTTCATCGCCAATTAACCTCGTGGTACCTACGTATAACCCGTAATACTCGATTTTATCCGACACACGCTGAACCATAAACCGATTGCAATTAAAATATACGGAGTAACATTATCATTACATGTGTAATTACATCATAACACACATAAAGCATATAAAGAATACAAGATTATTAAGACGTTGTGGAACCCGGGATCGACGAGGGACCCAACTCGGCGTCTTGCATAAGGGCGTACTAAGGTTAAAAAGATTAAGTTAGAAAAACCTTTAAAACTGTTTTGGAGTCGCCACCTAATTATCGCGGAAATTAGGAACCTGCTATCATGTCTTAAGCTAAAAACATGTCTTAGATTTTGGAGCACGCCGACACCCCTAGATCTAAGGTTGTGAAACCAGATTGGATTCGGGGTGAGGGTACTTTTAAAAATATTAGTTCAATTAATGATTTATGAAAACCTTTTAGAAAAGCCTAAGTAAAAATAGCTTCTACTGACCAAGAACAATCCAAGGAAGATGATATTTGAGCTGATGTTATCGCTACGTACAAGTGCGAAAAAGTTGTAAAAGAATGCAGATGCAAAAAGATGGATTAAAACCCTCAGTTTAGCATGTTTAACTTGTTAACGAAAACGGTTCAGTTAAAGGTCGAATTCATTGTTTAAGTTGATTTTAATGCAAAATAAGAAGGTGCAAGATGCATACAATTAAAATAAAGTTCAATTGTCCATTGGTTTATTTTAAAAGGTCGGTTGCTTATGCGACTTTGGCGTGTCATCGGATATGGAGTGTACCCGAAGTAATAAGAACACTTGGAATGCAAGCGCGCTCGGTGCCAAAGCCGGGGGGGAGGGGGGGGGGGGGGGGCTGGGGTTAAAGTGTAGTCCCCTTTGTTAGTCCATAGAAAATAAGAAAAAGTTTTGATCCAAGTGGATCGGTACCTACCTGGTCCTGACGCTTCAGATCGGCAGAGCTTCGCTTCCTGAACTAAAAAGGAGGATGAATTCAACACGGGATGGTGTGTTGAACTCAAGGATTTGAGAGTGTGAGGCTTTGTGAATGTTTATGTGTGTATACCGTGCTAGACGGTATATTTTGTGGGACCCATGTGGGCACTAAACCTAGGAAGAGAGGTTGTGAGAAGAGAGGTTTTTCTTGTTTGGAAAACTTGTGTGAATAGGTCGTGCGTATGGGGGTATATATAGAAGAATAGCCGAGAGAAATTAGGAAAGACAGGGGAAAAAGCCACACCAGGGAGCCGCATAGGCTTATGCGGCTTGGGGGACAAACTGCATAGCCTTATGCGGTTTGTACCCTGAGCCGCATAGGCTGTTTCGGCTTGCTGGTGTGGTTTTAGTTCCGTGATTTCGTATTTCCTTAATCCGGCTTGCCAAATCTTGGAAATATTCGACAATATCTCCTTGCTTGTGCTCCAAGTAGATCAAGTATGACCTACTATAAGGTTTGTGTGTGATTTCATGGTCCTTGGGAAGCGGGCCAAGAATGTATTTGGGCTCGGTTTTGGGCCCGAGACCCGAAAATGTGAAAAGGGTGTATTTGCATAGATTTTGTGAAATAAGATGATCCGTGAGGTCATATTTCTCAAAGGAGGGTGCTAAATAGCGGTTTTAGCTACCGGGCCTAAATGTAAGGAATTTAGGAAGGATTTTTTGTCAGATAGTACCTTTTATTTAGGGTCATTTGTGAGATAGTACCTTTTATTTTATTTTTTGTTTTCTAGTACCTTTTATTTTTCGATTTTGTTAAAAAGTACTAAATAACGGAATCCGGCAAGTAAAGTCAACTTTCCGGTTGTTGACCTTCAATTTTCTTCATTTTGTTCTTTTTATTTGTTAAATCATACATTTAATTAGTTTATTTTGTTAACATAAACTTAATTTGTTAAATTCTTTCATCAATTCCATAATTATCATTAAACTAACCTAATTTGACATTTGTTATTTTTCTTCATCATCTTCTTCTTCTTCTTCTTCTTATTCTTTAATTTAACCATCTCTTTCACCCTCTTACAATTAAAGCCTTTCAAATTAGCCAATATTAATTCTCTCACCACCTTTCTCAATTTAACACATAATAAGACACCATTAGCCAACTCTTTCATTACTTCCTTAAACTTCTCATCATCATCATCATCATCCTCATTTAAGATCTTTTCAATTACTACTTTTACTTGACAACTTTAATTTTGGGTTAGAAAGAGTTGAAGGAAAATATTTAATTTTGGGGGTGAAGAGTGAATTTAGAGGGAACAATTTTAGGTGGGTTATATTTTGGGTAAACTAAAATTAGAATTAAGTAGGATTTAACAAATAAAGGCAAGATTTATTAAGTTTAAGTGCCAAACAAGAATTCTCACCGGAAAATTGACTTTTTTCCCCGGAAAATTGACTTTTTTCACCGGAATTCATAATTTGGTACTTTTTCACAAATTTGAAAAATAAAAGGTACTAGAAAACAAAAAATAAAATAAAAGGTACTATCTCACAAATGACCCTAAATAAAAGGTATTATCTGACAAAAAACCCATTTAGGAATGCTGAATTGGACCTCGTTAATGTAAAAGGGCCAATTGTAATGCGAATGCGAAGCTCCTGCCAGACGAAGCGGGATGCGAACCAAGCTAGACTCTAAATGGACGATTGAACATTTATTTAAGCGTGATGTGAAGCGACCTGACTCATTTTAACATTTCAAACGACTTAATATGAATTCGACATAGTTAGAACCGTTTAAGTTAACGTTAAAACATGCGTAATAAAAGTCCGTGTTACATCACAGGGTTTGGTTTGGGAGGGTACGGATATGGGTATCCACAGAGCCCCCAATTTGACTGAGCTCGGACTAGAGCGTTAGTCAAACTCCACGATCATATCCGGACCATTACAGTCTCGATATCGTCAGCGGAACGAAGCATGTGTCCATGGGTGAGACGAGGACTTCGAACCGGGCTAAACGGGGAGGGGCGTACATGTTTAAGGACATGACGGTCCGTACATACCTATAAGGGCCTTCCGGCCTGTTGAGTGCCTTTTCTATGCTTTGCTGCCGTGTAGTATTGCTGATGTCGTTGCTTGTGCTGATGCCGTTGTTGATGCTGATGCCGTTGTTGATGTCGATGTTGTGTTCGTGTCAAGTACTGCCACGGAGCGCAGGTGTCAAGTGCATGGTCTCGTCAAGGAGCGTATGTGCCAATGTGTGATTGTATAGGAGTGTTCATGTAGTTGTAAATGTCGGTCTCGCAAAGGAGCGCAGGCGTAGAGTGTTGTAAATGTTGTAACGCTTACGTCTAGATGTGCTTTATGGAATGCTTGTGTTAAAACTCGCCGAGGAGCGCTTACGTAGTTGTCATTGTTGCTTGTCCTCGCCGAGGAGTGCTTTGTGCTTGTGCTTCTGTAGTTGTATAGTACTGATGCAGATGCTTTGTGCTTATGTTCCGCTGGGGGAATGGAAGGATAATCCATTCAGGATCTTTGTTGGTTTGCTTAAGGGTAATTCGCTAGGGGAGTGCTAGTCCGCCGGGGAAGAATGTATAGTATGGTCTCGCCGAGGAGCATAAGTGTAGTTGTGGTTGTGTGTTTAGTGCAGATGTTCGTGTAGAATGTTTGTGTTTGGACTCGTTGGGGAGTGTATGTGTAAATGTTATTGTATGTGTTGGTTTTCCGCTTGGGAATATGATGCTTAGGGGGACTCGCGAGGAGTGTACGTGTTTTTGTAGTTGCTTTGCCTTGAGACTTGTTGTGGAGTGTTGATGCTTTAAGGACTCATTTGGGGGATACCTGTATGAGTGTGCGGATTTCATGGGGAGGAAGTAATACTCCGTAGGGATGTGAAAAAGAGGTGAGGACTCGTGAAGAGTGTTCGTGCTTCTGCTTCTGTACCGTGTATTAAGTGCTTAGTACACGAGTATGGCGGACTGTAGGTGACGCCTTAACCATGAAAGCTTGCGCGTACGAAGAAAAATACTTAGGCTTGACGAGCCCAATATGGAGAGACAACGTGGAATATAACACGCCTCAGAAATTGCCTTGTTGACTAGTGATTCTTCCGGGGAATCTCTTATCAATTGGCGACTTCAAGCGTGAACTCATTTACACATGTCACGGCTTCAAACTCGGAAAAATTTGAATTCTGCGGTTGTCTTCCGAAATCTTCATTTTCGCCTACTTTGACCATGAGACGGGGTATCTGGTGATTCGTTTGGATTCGCGTGATACTCATCTCTTGGACTTGGGATGTTTGGTGCTGGTTTTTTGATGTCTGGACTTACGTTCGGGTGTTTGTTGTTTGATGCACACATGAAATTACTATGCTTTTAGTGTGCATGCTCTTGTTTGTAGCGGTTCTGGAGGTGTCGCTCAACCGGAGGTGTGTGTGGATATGGGTGTTTATAGCGTGGGTGTCTTCAAAAATGCGAAAAATTATCCCATTTTCGTGATTAAGGATGGGTGTATGTGAGTCCCCAGTTTGACTGAGTTATATTGTATAACGATAGTCAAACTATGTGAATAAGGCTATGGGTTGCATTAGGATAAGGGTGTTTTCGGATTACCCCCTCGAGTTTGACTAGGTTTTGTATGAAAACTGAGCTAAAGTATAGTGAAGGATGTACTTGGAGGAGGAGTTTTTGGGTTACCCCCTCGAGTTTGATTGAGTTTTGTATGAAAACTGAGTCAAAGTATAGTGAAGGATGTACTTGGAGGAGGAGTTTTTGGGTTACCCCCTCGAGTTTGACTCAGTTTGGTTGAAACATGAGGCAAAATGAAGAGTATGGTGTTTGGTTTCGAAATTCCCCCGTAGTTTGGCTTAATTTGATTGAAATTAAGGCAAAATGGAGAAAAATGTAGCGCGGACGGAGCAGGCGGCCCAGCTGTGTCGGAGTCGTGCTGAGATGGCTCGGGTTCAGCGTGACTTTGACGAGTACCGTCGTCTTCACCCTTAGTTGTACTGGTGATCTTGTGTAATAAGGATTGTGTGAACCCATCATTACATGACCGTTTGTTGTAGCTTGGCTTGAGCTTGTAGTTGCTTTCGTCGTCTTTCGCATCCGTGCTGTGTTGTGCTTCCGTGGACCTGCGTAGTTAGTAGGCTTGGGTTTGAAAGTGAAATGATTCCCGATTGAGATGTTTAGATTAAAATGTTTTTGTTGAAAAATTCATTTTTGTGAAAGATTCATTTTAGTTGTCGAAATGAGCTTTAAAAATGAACACTTGGAATGTCGGTTGTATGGCTTTATGCAAGATGAAAGAATGTTTTGACGTTGTGAGCTCGAGCTAGAGTTGTGAAGACCGTGGAGGGTCATTTGATTGCAAAGGTTGAAAAGCCCCCAGTTGTCGAGGATGAAAATTCGGTGGAATCTCTTGACAACACGGAGTGGGATGTAGTGCTTGATTCGGTTGTGCTTTGTGTAAGCTGCCTACGTATCCACGAATGTGGAATCAAACCGGCGTAGTTCGATAGTGCTTTCGCTCAAAATGTGTTAACTCGAGTGCCGAGTTAAATTCGAAGAAATGTTTTTTCTCAAAGTATGTTAACTCGAGTGGTGAGTTAAATATTTGAGATACATTTTTGAAAGATACATTTCGTTTGTGCGAAAGCGTGTGCTTGGAAAAGTGAAGTGCAAAAGTGCTTTTATATTAACTCGAGTGTTGAGTTAATATCGAAAGGTGATTAGCTAATTTTGAGGGTGGATGTTTGAAAAAAGTGCGTCGCCCTGTGGGAGCGGTCTTAAAGCTGAAAAGTTTTGAAAGGAGCAGTTTAAATGTCGCTAAATTGTTTGATTGGAAGAGGATTGACTCGACATGTGAGTCAATGTTTATGAGATGCTTAAAATGCCGAAAACTTTGAAAAACAAAGACGAATCGTATGCGTGACTCGAGACTCGACGGTTGCATGGATGTCACATTCGGGAACATGTGCGTTGTTGGAGCCCCCAGTGGTGGTTTCTTGCCTGCGGTGGGATGCTGATGTACCTGCAAAACAGAGTTAGACTAAAAAGCAGAGTACTACTCCTGGGTCTAGGACGACTTTGCCTCGACGTATTCGTTTTAGACGCCTCGATAAAGAAACAGTTTGTCTACGATTTTTGTGAATTTTTGTGGACACGTCCTTAGCATGGAAAGCTTTGGACGGGGAATATTTTGTGGATTCTTGTGGACACATCCTTAGCTTGGGGAGCTTTGGGTGGGGAATATTTTGTGGATTCTTGTAAAAGGTTGGTTGAGCTCGGGAGAGCGGCCTACGTATCCGTGGGTACGGAATCAAACCTAGCGTAGTTCCGAAGAGCACGTTTAAGGGATGCCGGCCCGAAAGTTGTATTTTTGTGAAAAGGTGCGTGTTTAAGGACCCGCCGGTCGAAGAGGTGTATTGTGTTTTGTAAAAAGGTGCGTGTTTAAGGACCCGGCAGTCCAAGAAGTGTGTTATGTGTTTAATCTCGATACATTGCATCCTAAGGGTGGGTTCCCCTCAGTCAATCTAGGCTGTTTGTTACTTCTGTCGAGTTTTCAATTTGGACTTTCAAAGACTTGGTCACTTGTTTCTGGGCTTCGGCACTTCTTGCCCTTGGGGATACGGCCCCTCGCTTATTGATTTCTAAGCTTGTTGACTTCTAAGCTTTTTGACTTCTTAAGTTTTTGACTTCTAAGCTTTGACTTCTTAAGCATTTGACTTCTTAAACTTTTTGCTTAATTGTTTTGCCCCTTGATTCGGAGCTTTGAGAGCTTTTACTTCTTGGTGATTTTGGTTTTTGATCTTTGTTCCTTATATTCCCGTTTGATTTGAGAATATCTCACACCCTGTGTGGCTTGGGCTTGAGCTCGGACCTTGCTAAACTCTGTGGCTCGGTGGTTGCTCGTGATCGTGTGTCTATCACGCCGGGCTCCTTTGACAAGTTCGTTTGCTTATTAGGCACGCGATCGAGTACGGGGAGGACGATCCAGGAATACTCATACTTTTGGTCGCGATCAAATTCATGATCACTGTGGAGCTCCAAATTAATGGATCCTCCTCCAAAAGCAGCGGAGTAGTAGATCACGAGTAGACCGGTGAACCTTAGATGTTTAATCGTCGGAACCTTCTTTGTCCTTGTGTCCTTGATTTAGTTGTTGACTTGGACCTTCGTACCCGGCTAGACCTCCTTAGGATAGCTGTTCCTGGGATGCAATGTATGTTGGTGGAAAATTGTGTCTTTTATGGGAAAGGTGTGTAAAAAGGAAGTTGGGTTGTAGGCAAACTTATTCGTTTATCGATCTGTTAAAAATGTCGTACGTCGGAGACTCGATTGCCCTAGACTGACAGAGATTGACTCAAAGCTTAAAAACTCGACCCGTATTGAAAAGACTCAAATTTCTTGAGGAGATCCGTGAGATCGTCGATGGCGCCTCGATGGATTCTTCGCTGGGTGCTCGAGACGCACATGTCTCGGATGTGGTTGATGCTCGCGTCGGGACTCGGTTCACGTATACGTAGATTCGTCTTTTGGTCATGCAAAATTTTTGTTTTCGGCGAAAAGCAGGATGTTTTGTTGAGCAAAAACGTGTTGTCACATTTTGGCTCGATGTAAAAGGCGTTTTGAAATCCAATCCGATAAGCCCGTGTTAGCAGTTTGTCGATGAAAGTGTGAGTCGATTCGGAGTAGCGATAGGCTATCCGAATCAAGGGTGTTTGAAATGTGATAAAAACGGTTATGACCATTTTCATACAGCTGGTTCGAAAGAGGGTTAGATCGAAGCGACAATGAGCCACTTGGTCCAACCGTGAAGAAACTAAGAGATTTTTGGATCAAAATGGCGATAGGCCATTTGAACCATGGATTTCGAAAAATGTTTATTTTGAAAGAGGTGTTAAGCGACCGTGAGCCGCTAGATTTGTTTTCGAGAAGAGGTCCACGAGAATGGGTTAACACTCTTGGGTTTGAAAAGGCTTGGTAATAAATGGGTTACAACGACTGTGGGTCATGTAATTCATTTATGTTTTGGAAATGTCACGAGAATAAAGTGATTACTCTCGGGTGTTTTGAAGAGACTGTTTGTCTAGATCAAACCGTCATGACTATGGGCCATTTGGTTCGAAGGAAGGATTTTTGAAAAAGGTTATTTCAAAAACGTGATGAGGATTTTGTGAAAGTAGTTTGAAAGAGGTTTGAGCTAGAGACGTGTTGACACGTTTCTGACTCGATGTTTGAAGAGTGCGATTGGCCCAAGTTAATGGTATGTCGTTGTGGGCCGGTTGCAGATTGCGATAGAATTTCTTGGAGTGAACCCGTGATAGCGATAAGCTATTTGGGTCCAAGATATTGAGGTGGGATATGGACGGGTTTACACGTCCACATGAGGATTTGGGCCAAGATGGTTATGAATCATTTGGTCCGATGAAGAGTCCACGAGATTGGGCTTGGCCATTCTCGGGTTTTGTTTGCTTGAAAAAGATGATTTTTGCTGAAACGAGTCGACTTTGGGCCGTTTGTCCTAAAGTGATTTGTAATGTGTTTTATTTGAAAAGTGTTTTGTTAGAAATTGGCGTACAATGACCATGAGTCATGTAATCCATTGACTTTTTGAAAGGTCTCGGAAATGTAGTGATTATTCCCGGACGGTTAAAGAGATTTGCGATTGGGTCGAATCAAACTAGGTATAGACTAGTTGATTTGACACGGAAATTTTGAAAAATATTATTTCAAAAATGTGAAGGGCTGCGAGCCGCTCAGAAAGAAAAGAGTCTCCAAGAATACAACGTGATTCTTAGGTTTTGCTTTATGAAAGAGGTCTGAGATGAGTGGGCTACGATGGCAGAGGGCCATGTACTCCACTCGTGCCTAGAGAGGATTCGGGAATGTAACGATTATTCCCGAGTGATTTGTGAAGAATGATTAGAGGGTTGAATCGAAATAGTGGAGGACTATTTGGTTCGACCCAGAACTTCGAGGAGTGTTTATTTCGAAGTTGAAAGAATTTTGAAACGCGACTGTTTCAAAATGAAAGAGCTTTGCTTGTTTGTAAAAAACACGGATATTTTCGAAAGCAGTTTGTTTCAAAAATGAGAATGTAGTTGTTTGTTTTGTAGAAGCGAGAAACTTTTTGAAGAGAGCTTAGTTCAAAAATGAGAGTGTTTAGCTTGCTTTGTAAAAATGAGAAGATTTTTGAAAAGAGTTTATTTCCAAAATGAGAGTGTGTTGTTTTTTTGTAAAAATGAGAAGATTTTTGAAAAGAGTTTATTTCTAAAATCAGAGTGTGTTGTTTTAGGAATGATATTATGCCTAGGAAGACTTTTGAGGCGAGAGCGCGTGCGCGCATCTCGTCTCGATGTTAAAATATGTTTGCTTTGCATCCGTCGAGCCCATATTAACGGTTCATCGTTAAGGGCTTGAACCTAGATGCATGAAAAAGATTCGACTCGAGAGCGGTTAGCTAGTCGAGTCGAGGATGTTGAAAAAGCATTAGGTTGTGTGACGTATATCCAGTTAGACTTGCTAGACTCAACGTTCATTTTAAGCGTTCATTTTAGCTCATTTATTTGTTTAGAAAGACCTTTTAAGCTTGAAAAAGAAGGTTTTCGAAAATGTTTTAGTTAAAGGAAAGCTTTTGAGACGAGGATGTGTGCGCACATCTCGTCTCGATGTTAAAGATTTTGTTTGCACCCGTCGAACTAGTATCGGCGATTTGCCGAGGTGAGCTTGAGTCCGGATGTGTAAAAAGAGTAAAGGATTCGACACGAGAGTGATTAACAAGTCGAGTCGAGGATGTTAAATGTAGAGCTAGGCCGTGTGACCTAGAGGATTGAATCCACGAGCTCGGGTTTTAATCCTTGCTCGGGTTTTTGCTTGTTTGTAAAAGGAGGTTTTGAAAAACGTTTATTTCAAAAATTCGCGATAGTTTTGTTTAGAAAGTGTTAGCTTTGGTTAGATGTTAGGTTCGTTTATCTTTGAAAAGTTTAAGCGAGTTTTCGAAGATATGAATGCAAATGCTCATTTGAAAAAGACCATAGAGTGCATAGCCTCGAACTTGTACGTATGACTCGACTCAAAGGGTAGGATCAAGTCGGGTACACCTCCAACTATCTTGAGTACGCTTTGGCAGATACTTAACCCCTTTATTTCCTTACGCCGGAGCGATAGGTTTTCTAAAGGGAGCACTGGGGCGGTCGAGATAGCCGTTTACGGCAAGCCGTGGAGGGGCGAGAGAAAAGCTAGTCCGGCATGTGCTTTATCGAGTTGACAAGCCTTCATGTAGGAACCACCTCTCGAGTGTGCAAAGGTTGCCTAGATTCCAAAAGGAATGGACTCTAAACGAATGTGCATAGCTCAAATATGTATACATGGATTGCTCAAGGCTTTCAAGTTTCACCTCTTTATTTTTAAAAAAGAAAAAGCTAGTTTTAAGTTTTAAAAATAAGATATCCTCAGCGGAGTCGCCAAACTGTGGAACCCGGGATCGAAGAGGGACCCAACTCGGCGTCTTGCATAAGGGCGTACTAAGGTTAAAAAGATTAAGTTAGAAAAACCTTTAAAACTGTTTTGGAGTCGCCACCTAATTATCGCGGAAATTAGGAACCTGCTATCATGTCTTAAGCTAAAAACATGTCTTAGATTTTGGAGCACGCCGACACCCCTAGATCTAAGGTTGTGAAACCAGATTGGATTCGGGGTGAGAGTACTTTTAAAAAGATTAGTTCAATTAATGATTTATGAAAACCTTTTAGAAAAGTCTATGTAAAAATAGCCTCTACTGACCAAGAACAATCCAAGGAAGATGATATTTGAGCTGATGTTATCGCTACGTACAAGTGCGAAAACGTTGTAAAAGAATGCAGATGCAGATGCAAAAAGATAGATTAAAACCCTCAGTTTAGCATGTTTAACTTGTTAACGAAAACGGTTCAGTTAAAGGTCGAATTCATTGTTTAAGTTGATTTTAATGCAAAATAAGAAGGTGCAAGATACATACAATTAAAATAAAGTTCAATTGTCCATTGGTTTATTTTAAAAGGTCGGTTGCTTATGCGACTTTGGCGTGTCATCGGATATGGAGTGTACCCGAAGTAATAAGAACACTTGGAATGCAAGCGTGCTCGGTGCCAAAGCCGGGGGGGGGGGGTGGGGGGGGGCGCTAAAGTGTAGTCCCCTTTGTTAGTCCATAGAAAATAAGAAGGAGGATGAATTCAACACGGGATGGTGTGTTGAACTCAAGGATTTGAGAGTGTGAGGCTTTGTGAATGTTTATGTGTGTATACCGTGTTAGACGGTATATTTTGTGGGACCCATGTGGGCACTAAACCTAGGAAGAGAAGTTGTGAGAAGAGAGGTTTTTCTTGTGTGGAAAACTTGTGTGAATAAGTCGTGCGTAGGGGGGTATATATAGAAGAATAGCCGAGAGAAATTAGGAAAGACAGGGGAAAAAGCCACACCAGGGAGCAGCATAGGCTTATGCGGCTTGGGGGGCAAACCGCATAGCCTTATGCGGTTTGTACCCTGAGCCGCATAGGCTATTTCGTCTTGCTGGTGTGGTTTTAGTTCCGTGATTTCGTATTTCCTTAATCCGGCTTGCCAAATCTTGGAAATATTCGACAATATCTCCTTGCTTGTGCTCCAAGTAGATCAAGTATGACCTACTATAAGGTTTGTGTGTGATTTCATGGTCCTTGGGAAGCGGGCCAAGAATGTATTTGGGCTCGGTTTTGGGCCCGAGACCCGAAAATGTGAAAAGGGTGTATTTGCATAGATTTTGTGAAATAAGATGATCCGTGAGGTCATATTTCTCAAAGGAGGGTGCTAAATAGCGGTTTTAGCTACTGGGCCTAAATGTATGGAATTTAGGAATGCTGAATTGGACCTCGTTAATGTAAAAGGGCCAATTGTAATGCGAATGCGAAGCTCCTGCCAGACGAAGCGGGACGCGAACCAAGCTAGACTCTAAATGGATGATTGAACATTTATTTAAGCGTGATGTGTAGCGACCTGACTCATTTTAACATTTCAAACGACTTAATATGAATTCGACATAGTTAGAACCGTTTAAGTTAACATTAAAACATGCGTAATAAAAGTCCGTGTTACATCAAAAGGGTTTGGTTTGGGAGGGTACAGATATGGGTATCCACAGAGGTAAAGCATTTCAAATCATATTTTAAGCATACCTCATTGCAATTTTATATAACGTAATAACATGATATATAAACTTGATACATTTCGATCGATATAAATTGCATTAATAATGATCAATTCAATAAACACATACATGTGAACAAACATGCAATATCTCATATAACACGAGGGATAATCGACCCTTCTCATTTCAAAACAATTATACGTGACTATAAAAACATTGTATCTTCTATTCGAATGGACCAAATAAATTTGATTTTTATTCATAACAAATATTGTAACAACCCGATTTTTCGTGACTTAATTAAACAAAGGCGGAAATATTAATTAAGTACTTTGCATTACAAACCAATTGTCATCGTCTTACAACTCAGAATACATAATCAAAGTTATAGATAAACATGGTTATTAATTTGCCATCTCTCAAAATACAAAAGAAGACCTTCAATCATGTGGTGTTAATTGTCAATTAACCCCGAGGTATATACGTATAACCCGTAAAACACATTTTTAGGACACAATTTTAGTTTCTCCTCATTTAACAAAACACGTCAACAATACATAATGTAGAAATTTTTATCTGAAATAATCAACAACAATTCCGTAATTGACCTAAGGAGTCAAAGTCCATGAAATTTGAGCTCTAACTCTTGGCGTCATGATTTGCGGTCATCGTTAGCCTCAAAGGCGCAATTGGAACTTTGCGGAGAATTTATGATTTCATTAGTTGTCTGATTGTGTAGTACATAGTATGTAATATGCAATCGACAAAGTATGTAACATTTTTTATGTCTCGACTACAACTCATATTATTTCTATCCATTAAGAAATTATTTTGATATTTTATATGGAAATAAAAAAAATTATTAGTGACTATAATATTTAGATGTACAAACACAATTGACAACCCATAAGACCACAAGAAATATGTACTAAAATGTGACCGACTCGGCTCGTGGATTCCACGGAACACACCACTAGTTGTATTTTTGAAGACATATTACGATGGATAGATAGAGGTGGCAATCGGGTCAGTCGGGTCGGGTTTGGGTCGGGTCAAGTCGGGTCGGGTCATGTCGGGTTCGGGTCATGTCGGGTCAAAGTGCCCTTTCGGGTCGAGTCGGGTTCGGTTCGGGTCGTCATCGGGTCGGGTCATATCAGGTCAAATAGTGTATCGGGTCGGGTCGGGTTTGGGTCGGGTCATTATCGGGTCAGCGCGATTTTATTGAATTATTTCAATTTTTAACCACTAAAATAAGTATTTTGATCGTTATTTTATTTAATTACTTCATTATTAAGTCAAATATATCATTTTAAATAATAATTTGCTTTAAATCCAATAAAATTAAGCTTAATAATTATCGGGTCGTCAATTTAGTCGAATTCGATGTCGAATTAGTCATCATCGGGTCAGTGCAGGTCGGGTTAGATCGCGATTATCGGGTCATGTCGGGTTACGGGTCGTCATCGGGTCGGGTCGGGTCGGGTCGGTTCTCGGGTCACAATATTTTCGGGTCAATCGGGTCGGTTTTTGCTCGGGTTCGGGTCGGGTCACTCGGGTCGGGTCAAGCTTGCCAGCTCTATGGATAGATAATGACTAAATAAAATGTGATTATTTTAATGTCTAAAAGCTATCATTTTAACCATTATAATTGTCATTTTTAACCTGAGAAAAGATTCATACTTCCTCCATTTCATTCAATTCTATACATTTGTTTTTTGCACGTACGTCGACGATGCACATTTTCTTTTGTTTATATTTTTAGTTACATAATTCTGAAAAAATAAAATTTGAATATTAATAATGCTTTCGAAAAGGCAATTAAAACAAGATCTCACATGACTATTTTTTATTTCATATATTAGACGATATATCGAAGATTCTCCTCACTTTTGAATAGTGTACAAAAAGTAAATGTATAGAATTGAATGAAATGGAGGAAGTATATATTATAATATATATATTGTATTTATTTTTAAAACGAAAAGGTAAACAAATGTGGTAAAGTGCGACGCATATAATTTTAAGCAGATGAAGTACGAGTATGCCATCATTTTATATATACGTACTCTGTATGTCATATCACAAATGTGGCACGTATAGAATTCTAAGCAGAAGAAGTACGAGTATGCCATCATTTGGTTCAAGTAGTAAAGTGCGACACATATAATTAAAGGTTAATTGAATATAACCCCTTTTTATAATATTTTTTTTTCAAAATAACCCCTATGTTATTTTTATAACATAACTCCCTTTTCAGACACAGTTGTTTCTAAATTACCTCCAACGTCGAAATATGTTACTTAAAAATGGAACATTCACACCCTTAAATAGGGAATTTTCAAGAGGTGTCGACAAATTTTAGACATTGGTGGTTGTAACTTGAAAAGAAAAAAAAGTATTATAAAAAGGGAGTTATATTTAATTAATGCTAATTTTAATACGAATTTGATGTATCCACATCATAATGCAAAATATATGTTGACATTCTTAATCACCAAAAAATAATACTTATCATGCTTGTATGAAAATTTGGTTTTGCTAGCTAAGGTGTGTTTGGGCCAAAAATGGCCTACTACCAAGTCAAGGCAAAAGACCAAAACAAGGAATACCACCAAGACCCAAGCCCAAGCAACAGGCGGGCCCAAAACAACTAGGGCAGCAAAAGGAAGCTCACCTCCAACAGTAATGAGGAAATGGTCAGCAACAACCCCCTGAAATATAGCCAACCACCCGCAGAAGTCGCCTAGAGACCATCAGCCGGTACAAAATATCCAACAGTCAAATTTCTACCCTATAAAAGGCAAAGCAGCAGCATCTGAACGAGGTTACAACATTATCCATTATTCTCAACCACTACACACGCTCAATTCTCGCAGAACTACAGTCTCTCAAATTACTTGCATTCCACCAGAATACGATACTTATACTCTAAATTCTGCAGTACTTTGTAACGTGTTGCTTGTAATTCAACTACTTAGTGGAGCGCATTAGGCGGGACACAGATCCCCCCGCGGTCGTTTCCCACATTGGGTTTTCCGCGTCACCAAAATCCTTTGTGTCGTTGTCCTTTTTGCACTTTACTTTTCGCATTCTTTTTACTTCACGTGCGTTGTATTCATCTTAAATCCAAGTACTAAACCGAGTAGATCACTATACCCCATTTCACGAGTCAAATAGTCAACGCGACGAAATTTGGCAGAAACAAGGTAGAATAATAATACTTACATAGCATTATATTGAACTTTCTTTTACTTTTAAGTACCACAACAGAACAGAAAAAGGGTTGTGTGCAATAGTCTTATAGAGAGTATACCACAAAAATGATCAAGGTCGAGGCCAACGAAGGGAGACGACAGTCGATGAAACAGCAGCAGGTGGGGATTATTTATTTCTGGGTGATACGACGGAATTGTGTGTTTTGCTTTGAATCTCATCATTTTGGATGTGCGTGGTTGTATATTAAACTCGTGTCTAACTAAATCTGGTAGATGCAGTTGTGGTAAAATTATTTTTGAAATATAAGTTCATTTTTGAACTCATTTGTACACGATTAGTACAGAGTAACATTTTTCACAGTTAATATCTTTTGGTGTAAAATCCTTCATGTCCACTTAAAACATATTTTTACGGACTTAATTTCAGTTTAATTCAATCAGTATCATTGGATGTAATTTAGTTAAACTTCTAGTTAAATTCAGTTAAGATCAACTTTATTTTTAACACATTGTATAAGCTTAATTTTCAATCCAGTCTTCACCAGTCTTTAAATTATTGAAAAAAAAAAAAAAAAAAACCAGAGTAAGTAGAATGATTGTGTGGAACCCGGGATCGGACCCAACTCGGCGCCTTGCTTAAGGGCGGATTTTAAAGTTAAAAAAGATTAAGTTGGAAAAACCTTTAAGAACTGTTATGGAGTCGCCACCTATTTATCGCGGAAAATAGGAACCTGCTACCATGTTCTAAGTTAAAAACATGTTCTTAGATTTTGGAGCACGCCGACACCCCTAGATCTAAGGCTTGTGAAACCAGATTGGATTCGGGGTGAGGGTACTTTAGAAAAAGAGTTAATTCAATTAATGATTTATGAAAACCTTTTAGAAAAGCCTATGTAAAAATAGCCTCTACTGACCTAGAACAATCCTTGTAAGATGATATTTGAGCTAATGTTATCGCTACGTACAAGTGCGATAAGTTTGTAAAAGAATGCAGATGCAGATGCAAAAAGATTGATTAAAACCCTCAGTTTAGCATGTTTAACTTGTTAACGAATACGGTTCAGTTAAAGGTCGAATTCATTGTTTAAGTTGATTTTAATGCAAAACAAGAAGGTGCAAGATGCATGCAAATAAAATAAAGTTCAATTGTCCATTGGTTTATTTTATAAGGTCGGTTGCTTATGCGACTTTGGCGTGTCATCGGATATGGAGTGTACCCGAAGTAATAAGAACACTTGGAAGGCAAGCGCGCTCGGGTGCCAAAGCCGGGGGGGCGCTAGAGTGTAGACCCCTTTGTTAGTCCATAGAAAATAAGAAAAAGCTTTGATCCAAGTGGATCGGTACCTACCTTGTCCTGACGCTTCAGATCTGGGCAGAGCTTCGCTTCTTGAACTAAAAAGGAGGATGAATTCAACACGGGATGGTGTGTTGAACTCAAGGATTTGAGTGCTTGAGACTTTTGTGGATGTAAAAGTGTGAAATAAGAGAATTTGTGATGTAAGAGATGTATTATGGTTGTGAATTGTGTGTGAAAGATGTTGTGAAAGTATGATTTGAGGTCGAGGTATAGGGCTGTATATATACTAAAAACCTCGGAGAAATTAGGAAACTGGGGTATAAAACCAGCCTGAAACCGCATAGCCTTATGCGGTTGCTAGGGCAAACCGCATAGCCTTATGCGGTTGCCACCAAACCGCATAAGGTCATGCGGTTTGATGGCTTAGTTTTAGAAATTTCTTTCAAGTTGGTTGCATAAAATCTTTGAAAGATCTGATATAATTTCGTGCGTGTGTGCCAAGAAAAGAGCTGAGATATTTCGAGATATTTTATGATGTCTGAGGAGCTTTGGAGTGCGGGCCAAAGGCTTGGGTTTAGGCTTCGGTTTGGGCAGAGACAGAAAAATGAAAAAGGGTGTATTTGCATAGATTTGTGAAATAAGCTAAGACGTGAAGCTGTATTTTGTGTGAGAGGGGGCTAAATAGCGGTTTTAGCTACCGGGCCTAAATTTAGGAATTTAGGAATGCTGAATTAGACCTTGTTAATGTAAAAGGGCCAATTGTCGTGCAAATGCGAAGATCATGCCAAATGAAGCAGGACGAGGACCTAGCTAGACTCCAAATGGACAAAATGAACGTTTATTTAAGTGTGATGTGATGTGACCTATACATTTTAACATTTAAAACGACTCAAAATGAATTCGACATTAGTTAGAACCGTATAAGTCAACGTTAAAGCATGCGTAATAAAAGTCCGTGATACATCACAGGGTTTTGTGCGGGAGGGTACGGATATGGGTATCCACAGAGCCCCCAGTTTGATTGAGCTCGGACTAGAGCGCTAGTCAAACTCCACGACCATATCCGGACCATTATAGTCTCGATATGATCAGCGGAACGAAGCATGTGTCCATGGGTGAGACGAGGACTTCGAACCGGGCTATGCGGGGAGGGGCGTGCGCATTTTAAGGACTTGGCGGTCCGTGCATGCTATAAGGGCCTGCCGGCCTGCAGAGTGTCTTCGTCGTGCTTGCTGCTAATGCCTTTGCTGATGTTGATGTCGTCGTCTTGTATATGTTGGGTATCGTATAGTGCTGCTGCTTGTAGCGTCTTCGTATGGTCTCGTGAAAGAGCGCATGTACTGCAATGCGTGGGGGCTAAAGTGCAAGGGTGCATATGCTTGTAAGATGTTTGGGTAAGTGCTAGTGTAGGTCTCGTGAAAGAGCGTCTGTGTAATGCTTGTGCTTGAACTCGCCGAGGAGCGTCTATGCAGAGTGAAATGCTTGGAGTTAGGTGTATATCGCGGAGTGCTTGTGCTTGGGCTCGCCGAGGAGTGTCTATGTAGTTGTAGTTGCATATGGTTGCCTTCCGTGGAGGAGAAAATGATGTAATGCTCGTGAAGAGCGTTCGTGCTTCTGCTTCTGTACCGTATATTAAATGCTTAATATACGCGTATGGCGGGCTGTAGGTGACGCCCTGACCCAAGCATGGGACGTACTTGGAGTTGCATTGGGGCTAAAATGAATTAGGAATCGAAAAGCGGGCGTAAAACGAGGAAAAACCCGAGAAAAACCAAGGGGCCAAACCGCATAGCCTTATGCGGTTCATGGGGCAAACCGCATAAGGTTATGCGGTTTGCCTTAGTGGCAGTTGGGGCTATAAAGGCACGAGAGCACCGTGTTTGTTGCTCATTCACTCATTTCGGTTTCTTCACTCTAAAAACGTCATTTTTCGATTTCTCAACCGTTTTTGCTCGTTTTTCTTGCGTTGCTTTGCTATGGAACGAGGTATTGCTCCATTTGAACTTGCTTTTACGTTATTTGTCGTTGTAATTAGCTAGTTTTGCCTTGAAATGTTGAAAAGACGGGTTTTGAATGAAAACCCGTGTTTTGCTTGAAATTTGCCGTTTGAATGCTTGAAATTGACGTCATTGCGTTGCATTATGCCATGTGAACGTGTATGTGTGAATTGATTGTGATTTAGACCGTCTTTGTGTGAAAAACGTCCAAATTAGGTTTCGGGCCAAAAGCGAACCGGATTTTCCGACCCGGAATTTCAATTAAACTTCGGTGTAGGATGCCCATAGCGAGTATAGCATGCCTATAGCGTTAGTTTTGCGAAAAAGTCGAGTTAGGGCTTTCAAATCGCCGTCTTAAGTCGTAGTTATACGGAGTAATTAGGGCGAATTGGGGGTTTTTGATCGGAGTGACCAAAATGCAATTGCTTGTAATGGGTTGCTGTTGGGGACTATTATGGCGCGTAGAAACCATAAAGTTGTGATTTCGAAATGTAGAGAACGGTTTTTGGCTTAATTATGAATTAGGCCTAAAAATGCTCTGTAGGGCGTATAGTGCAATGTGTTAAAGGAATGTATATGTATTATGTGCATATTATTTGTGTGTATTTGTGTATGTGTATTTATGTAATGGTTGTGTTTGGTTGCAGGAGAAGGTTCCAGCCGCGTTACGAGATCGAGATCTCGTAAGAGTGCTAGCTCGAGGACTGAGGGAGCCTCTAGCTCGAGTAGCTTGAGGCGTACACGTAGTGAGAGGGAAGCTGACCCTCGTGATCTGCCCACGAGACGTGGTCAGTCACGAGGTAGGGGCCGTGGGAGAAATGTTCCTGTGCGTGATCCTGAGGACGAGCTTGCTCAAGAGCTGGTGAATGAGCTGGAAGCCGAGATGGAGGTTGCTGAGGAGGAGGTTGAGGAGGTTGCGCCTAGGGCGAGTAGCTCTAGGCCGCGAAAGTCACGCGCGAACAGGGCTTTCGCGAAGGGTTGGGATGGCCACAACCTTCTGCTTGCTCCGGAGAGACATGTTTCCTATCGAGCGACGATGGGTTGGGATAAGGGCCCGATGAGGACTTTCTCGGGCGTCTCGTCCGCCATGTGTGCTTTTGAGGAGAAGCTGGCGCCGAGGGCGCAAGCTTGGGTGTTGCGTGGTGCTTTTGGCCCGTTGGTTGGCCATTGGAGGGAGATTGCGAGGAAGAAGCAGACGGCGAACCTGATGTTGATCAGGGCCTTCATGGATAGGTATTGGGACACCACGACGACGTTCCATATGCCCGGCTTTGAGGCCGGCATTACCTTGTCTGAGTACGCGGTCATAACGGGGCTGCCGTTTGGGGATCGCGACATGGATTTTGAGTTTGCGCCGTCCGTTGTGGGCGAGGTTGTAGCCGCGGTTGGCGGTGGTTTGGAGGTGATTTGTGGTCGCCCCCTATCCCTTCAAGACGAGCTATATCTTGGAGTATTTTGAGGGGAAGACCGAGTATGGGCCCTCGGAGTGGAGTGACGAGCAGAATGCTCGTATGTGGTTGTGGTGGTTTGTGAGCGCCGTGTTCTTCGGCGACAAGGGTGAGCGGGCATCGTCATCGGTCCTTATGCATCTCCTGGTTTGGAATGCAATTGGGGCGTTGGTAGGTACGCCGTCTGCAGGCTTGTGCATTCGTTTACGCATGGATCTTTGTGAGACCGCGGGTCATGGATCGAGGGTCGCGACTGCCTTAGTCGCGCCTGGCTTCTTGATGGAGGTACGTATTGATTTCGTTTTTGTCTTAGGTGCATTGTTGTTCATTTTTGTTGTCTTTTGTCCTTGTAACATGTTTTTGTCTCTTGTGTGCAGTCGTGGATTCTTAGCCACTTTCCTTTCTCGCTTCCCACATCTTTGTGCGGATCGTGAGGAGTACCGTGATGACGTGCAGTACGATGTAAGTCTTTGCTGCATTTAATTGGTCGTATGATGATGTTAGGGATCGTCTGAACCGAATGCGATTTGATGAGGTTTGTGCTTGAACCATTTTAAATAGGGTGTACTTAAAATGATTGTATTGTATCTGTATTTGTGAGCGTGTTTGTCTTGTCTTCGTTTGTAGTTCGTGCCGTTCCCGTGGGGCCAGTACAGGGATATTCCTGAGGGCATTGGGGGTAGGTTTGCGGTGCGAGAGACCCAGCGCCTATACATAGCGACGCCGTATGGATCGGTTTGGTACCTTGGAGAGCGTTTGGTCTTTCAGGCAGGGTGGCCAGCTCCGGTGGTGCCTAAGGATCCGCCGAGGGTCCTGTTTGAGCGAGGGGTTTCTGCTCAGGATCGTGTAGCGTTGTATGGAGAGGGAGAGTCAGTGAGCCTTCTCTGTCCTGGGGAAGACTATGCCCATTTTGCTGAGTCTCGGCTTGCTTGTGGGCCGATTGAGGTATGTGTGCTTCGGTGTTTGGGGGTGCGTAGGGTAATTTTTGCGAAAAATTTCCCTGACGTGACGTGTGCGTTTTGTATTTGTTTTGCAGAGTTTGATCCGAGATGGCAGAGCGGCTGATGACTTCCCTACTACTATCGAGTATGATGACTCGGGCGTCCGTCGTACCTTTGTTCTGCCGACGTACTTGCCGGTGACTACTGACGCGGGCATGGACAGCTGGACGAGCAAGGTGAAGAAGGTATGTACTTGTGTGATTGTATGTGTATGTATAAGCCCCCAATTTGATCGAGGTATGAAGTATATCGATGATCAAACTTGTGAGAGTCGCTTTTTGTGTTATCCCCTCCAGTTTGGTTTAATTTGGGTGAAATTAAGGTAAAGTGGGGTGGACTGCGTTTGTTTTGAAATTTCCCCCCTAAGTTTGACTTAATTTGAGTGAAATTAAGGCAAAATGGAGAAAAGTGTGAACTGTGTTTGTGTTGTGTTTCACAGGTGGCGAAGGAGGCGCATAAGAAGCTATGGCGTATAGCCAACAGGTGGAGGATGGCTTGGGCTGAGCAGACAGCTCAGTTGTGTCAGAGCCGAGCTGAGACGGCTCAGATTCGGCGTGAGTTCGACGAGTATAGGCGCCGTCACCCCGAGTGAATTTGTGTATTTAAAGATTGTATGAACCTTTATGTACATGTCGTTGTAGCTTGAACTTTGAACTTTGTTGTAGTAGCTTGAACTTCGCTTCAGAAAGCTTTGTTTGGTGGGCTTGGTTGAAGAAATGATATGATTCCCGAGTGGGATGCGTTGATGTTCATTTTAGATTGTGAAAATGTTTTGCAAAAAGTTCATTTTAAATGCGAAATGAGCTCGTGTGAATGCGAAAAATGTTATGCGTTGACTCGTGGTAAGAATCGGAATTGCTAAAGTGAAGCGTGATGTTGATGCATGGGGAACAACGAGAGAATGTCGTAGCCCAAAGTAGGTTGTAGTGTTTTAGGAAAGACGGAATTAGGAAAATTTTGAGAAAAACCCGGCTCAAACCGCATAAGCTTATGCGG
Source organism: Dianthus caryophyllus (assembly GCA_023091065.1). Taxonomy (NCBI): domain Eukaryota; kingdom Viridiplantae; phylum Streptophyta; class Magnoliopsida; order Caryophyllales; family Caryophyllaceae; genus Dianthus; species Dianthus caryophyllus. The sequence continues at coordinate 13,167,451 of CM041523.1, read as the reverse complement.
TTGCAGGGGAAAACCGCATAGGCTTATGCGGTTTGGTGTGCAAACCGCATAGAGCCATGCGGTTTGCTGGCCTGGCTGTATTTCCATATTTCGGATATTGTTTTCCTATATAAGGAGAGGGGGTGCGTGCCATAATATTCATTCACAATCACTTCTCTTCTTTGTGCTCTTGCTTTGCTTTCACAAATATATTGGGTATATTTATAAAAGTTTTTTTTTTGTGTCCAAGAAAATGGAGGAGCATTTTGATGCTCTTTTGAAGAGGTGGACGTCTTCCTTGAGTTCGGGGATGAAGAAGGCGGTGTATGATGACGGTGCCGGTGTATTTATTGGCTTTCGTCAAATGAAAGTCGATGTAGACTTCCTTGATTCGTGCTTAGATTATTGGGATCCTAGCTTGCATGTTTTTAGGTTTCTCGGGGGAGAGGTGTGCCCTTTGATGGAGGAGTTCTCGGCCATTGCTGGATGGTCGAAACGGACTACTCCTGTGGTTGTGAGGAGTGAGCTTTGTTACAACGGGATGTTGCAAAACTTCCTTGGGATGACAAACGCTCATGCTGCAGGTTTGTTTGAGGGAGGCAAGGTAAACATGCTTCTCTTGTGTCAACGATATATGAATAAGGCTGATACTAGTATTTCGGACCGTTCTAGGCGGAGGGCCCTTGCTTTTTGTTTGGTTCATCGTTATGCTTTTGCGGGGTCCATGCGGATGGTGTGTTCGGAACGCGAGGTATGCTCGTGTTGTCGAAGAGATGGAGAGGGACATGATCCTTGCGTTGATCCTAGCGGAGACTATCTCGGGCTTAGACGGCCAGTTATGCTAATCGCCCGAGCTCGCATGACAGGTTGCGCTTAGATTCTCAACGCTTGGCTCATGGAGAGGCCGAGTGTGTATAGAGCTCTTCCCCTTGGAGGTGTCTTCAAGGCGCGGACGACGTCTCGGAAGATGGATCGGGCTAACCCTCGGAGCGCTCGCTAAACTACTACCGGTGGTTTGTGAAGGAGAGCAAAGATTCGTTGGTATGTTTCGTGGTGGGGCATTCACGGAGGTAACGGCCGTCGGTGGCGAACGCGCTCGCGGGTTGATGTTGTGCGGGTTTGAACGGGGTGTATGGATTCATCCTCTTCGGCCAAGAGGCAAATCGAACTTGCGCGGACTATTAGGATCGGGATACGCGAGGTTGGAGGGTTGTTGTCCTAAACAACCGGATGATTGATGCTTGGATCCGAGGGTAGTCGGATCGTGTTACTGGGGTGTCTTGGAGCATATAGAGTCTAGCCGTGTTACGGACTTCTATACACGGTGGTACTGCTCCAATGATCCTAAGGAACGTGAGAATCGAGGAGGAGAGAAGAATGGGCCAAAGCCCTCCTTGTTGCATGAAGTAGTGCGTGGCGGGAGGGATTATGGTGATCTCTGTGTTGTTGATGCAGTGCTTCTACTTGAGACCGGTGCGGGAGAGACTTGGACCGAAAGTGATCATAAAGATCGCCAGGGCCAAGGATCGAGGAGCCCCCAATCGAGCGGGATGAGGATCCGATCGAGCCCCAGTGTTTTGAGAGGTCTACTCCCATTCTTAGCTCAAGATTGTGGCGGATCGACCTCTTGAAGATGAAGAGGTTAGCCCAAACGACTAAGACGTCTTAGTAGTTTGCTTTTGTTTTGCTTTAGAAAATTTCTTTATTCAAACGCATGTTTTTAAATTCGAATAAAGGGTTAAGGAGGCTTGTTCCTAACTCATCTCTGAGCTTTGAAGAATTCTAAATAAAGTAATAAAATAGAATTTATTTGCTTTTGCCTTGTCTCGTTGCTTTCTTTGTTTTGTTTTGAAATGTTCTCGACCTTTTTAAGCTTCGAACACTTGTATTTTGTCTCAAATCCTCTACCTTTTTAAGCTTTGGACTTGTGCGTTTTGAATTGTTTTGTCTTAAATCCTCGACCTTTTTAAGCTTTGGATTCGCCTGTTTGATTTGTTCCGTTTTTAAAGTCCTCGACCTTTTTAAGCTTTGGACTTGGATTTGTGTTTTGTTTTTGTGTTGACTGTGCTCTTGACCTTTTTAAGCTTTGAGCGTGTCATTTTGTGAGTGCAAAACCCTCGACCTTTTTAAGCTTTGGGCGTGCGTGCTAGAAAAAGTTCGGTTGTACTTTTGACAAGCTGCCTACGTATCTGCGTTTTAAATGCAGAATCAAACCGGCGTAGTTCGTGTGATTCGGTTGAGCTCTTTGCAAAGCTGCCTACGTATCCACAGTGCGTGGAATCAAACCGAGCGTAGTTCACTCATGCGAGAGCGAGTTTTGTCCTTTTTGTGAAGTACATTGCAAATTTGTTTAAGGGTAGTATTTCTTGAGTTGATCAAGATTTGTTGGTAGTCGGAAGTCTTGACCGTCAAGGTCAGTTAACGTTACTGCTCCTCCGGGAAGGATGTCCTTGACCAAGTACGGCCCGGCCCAATTGGGTTTGAATTTCCCCCTTGGGTCGACTGGTAATGGTGCTCGGACGGATTTGAGTACTAGGTCACCCACTTTAATGTTTCGTGGTTTGACCCGTTTGTTGTAGGCGCGTTGCAGGCGAGATTGATACATTCGGACTGTACTTAGTGAATGTAGTCGTCTTTCGTCTAAGAGAATGAGTTGTTCGTAGCGTTCGCGTGCCCATTCGGCTTCAGGAATGTCTGCTTCCATGAGAATCCGGAGGATTGCATTTCGACTTCTACGGGTTGAGCGGCTTCCATTCCGTAGGTTAGGAACAGGGTGTCATGCCCGTGGGTGTGCGGATTGTGGTGCGATATCCCCATAATGCAAATGGGATTTTGTGGGCCGGGCCGTGGCGGTGTCGATCATCTTTTAAGGATTGATACGACGGTTTTGTTTGCTGCCTCAACTGCGCCGTTGGTTTGCGGTCGATAGGGTGATGACTTGTGTCGTTGTATTTTGTATTTGAGAAGAAGTGGTTCGACTTCCCCTTGAAAGTGCGTGCCTTGGTCACTAATGAACTCGTGTGGTATGCCATAGCGACAAATGATGTTGTTTTGTATGAATTTTGCGACTTCTTTTGTGCCCAGCTTGCAGATGCGATGCGTCGACCCATTTGGTGAAATAGTCGATGGCCACGAGGATGAAGCAGTGTCCTCCTGCTCCTACGGGTTGTACTTTGCCAATGACGTCAATTCCCCATGTGGAGAAGGGCCATGGCGAGGTTAAACTGTATAGTGGTGAAGGAGGGATGTGTTGTACGTTTGCGAAGATTTGGCAATTATGACAATGTTTGACATATTTTGCGCAGTCGGCTTCCATGGTTGTCCAATACCATCCTAGCCTTATGATTTGTTTGCACATGGCTCGTGCGTTCATGTGTGGTCCGCACTCGCCATCGTGTACTTGGGACATAATATCGTGTCCCTTTTTGTGATCGACACATAAGAGTAGTGTGCCTTGGGGTGTCTTTTTGAGTAGTTTGCCCATTTCCAGCACGAATTGTGACGATAATAGGCGTAGGGCTCGCTTGGCTCGTTTGTCAATGTTTGGTGGGTATTCACCGTTTGTTTTGTAGTTGATGATTGCTTGGTACCAAGGGTCGGTTTGTTCTTCCTCGGTTTCGATGTCACAGATGTATGCGGGTTCGTTTCGTCTTTCCACGACAATGGGTAGAGTTTCCATCCCCGGGGGTATGTTGATTAGGGACGCGAGTTTGGATAGCGCGTCGGCGAATTGGTTTTCTTCGCGTGGGAGGTGTATGAATTCTACGTGGTAGAATTCGTTTATGAGCTCTTGTATTTTGTTTTGGTATAATGCTAGGTTTTCGTTAAGTATCTTCCATGCTCCGGACACTTGGTTGATTATGAGGGAGGAGTCCCCATAGACTCTTATGTTGCGGGCGTTGAGTACAAGCGCTGCTTGGAGACCGTGCAAGCATGCTTCGTATTCCGCGGCGTTGTTTGTCACGTCGAAGTCCAGTTTAATGGATAAGGGTGTGTGTTCGCCATTCGGGGATATGAGAAGTATTCCTACTCCGCAACCTCGATAGTTGGATGAACCATCGAAGTATAATTCCCATTGTTCTTGGTTGATGTTGTAAATCCGAGTAAATGCGGAAGGGATGTGGTGTCTATGATTGGTTGCTCGGTGATTGCATTTTCGGCCAGGAAATCGGAGACTGCTCGTCCCTTAATTGCTTTGAGGGTACATACTTAAGGTCGACCGGCCAGGAGCAATGTCCATCAGGCCATTCGTCCGTTAGGTACAGGTTTCTCGAAGAGGTATTTTACGGGGTCTATTGTGGAATATACCCTTGTTTGATGTGCTAGCATATAGTGACGGAGTTTTTTGGATGACCATACTAAGGCTAGGCAACTCTTCTCGACGGGTGAGTATCGAGTTTCGTAATCGAGAAACTTTTTACTGATGTAGTAGATTGCGCGTTCTTCGCCGTTGACTTCTTGGCGAGCATGGCGCCCATGGCGGTGGGTGTTGTTGTAAGGTATAAGGATAAGGGTAAACCTTCTTGGGGTGGTCGTAGAACCGCCGTGGGTTAGTTAGCAATTCTTTGACCTTGTCAAATGCTTTTGACATTCCTCGCTCCATTCAACGTGGTCGGTTTCTTGAGCTTCTTGAAGACCGGTTCACATATCATGGTGAGTTTCTTTGATGAAGCGTGAGATGTTTTGGATTTGGCCTAAGAAACTTGAATCTCGTCGAGGTTCTTCTGGGGTTGCATTTCGAGGATTGCTTTGACTTTCGAGGGTCGACCTCGATGCCTCTTCGCTCACCACGTGTCCTAGTAGTTTACTGGATTTAACTCCAAAAGTACATTTTGGGGGTTGAGGCGCATTTTGTATTGTCGTGGCGAATGAAGAACTTGCGGAGGTTAGTGATGTGACCACCTCTCTCCTTTGATTTTACGATCATATCGCCGACGTAAACCGACTTCTTTGTGCATCATGTCGTGTAAAAGGGTTGTAGCGGTGCGTTGGTATGTAGCGCCAAAGATTGATTAGCCGGGCGGCATAAGCGTAGCAAAGATGTCCCCACGGTGTAATGAAGGCCGTCTTTGCCATGTCTTCGGTGACATTTTGATTTGATTGTAGCTGCGTGGCCGTCCATGAAGGATGTGAGGGCGTGATCACGGTGTTGTCGACTAGGACGTCTACATGGGGTAATGGAAAGTCATCTTTGGGACCCGGCTTTGTTCAAGTCGCGAAAGTCAACGCATACTCGAATTTTGCCATTCTTTTTCAGGACTGGGACCATGTTTGAGACCCATTCAGGATACTCGATGACTTGGATGAAACCGGCTTGTAGTTGTTTTTCGATTTCTTCCTTAACCATAAGGGACCATTCGGGACGTAGTCTCCTTAGCTTTTGCTTGATAGGTTTATGCTTAGGGTTTGATGGGGATGCGGTGCTCGGCGATGCTTCGCTCGATGCCGGGCATGTCTTTGTATGTCCAAGCGTATACGCCCTTGAATTCGCTTAGGAGTTGTGTAAATTGGGTGCGCTCGTGTTCGTCTAGTGAGGCTCCTAGTTGTAGTTCCCTTGGTTCTTCGGGGGTTCCCACGTTTATGGTTATGGTTTCCTCGATGATAGGGTCTTGTGTTTTGGGAGAAACAATGTTTGCAATGTATTTGTTTAGAGATTGTTCATTTTTATCGCATGAGTTAGTGTCTTTTGATTTGTTTGTTGTTTGTTGATTGTTAGATGTTTGTGCTTTGTTGTTTGTTTTAGCTTGAGACAAGGCGTAAGCAAATTTATTCATTTCATTATTTTGAGAAGAATTATTCGACAATTCAGAAAATTGCTTGGAGCTAGCCTCCGTAAAAAGAAAGTCTAAACTAAAGTTAGAGTCTAGGATAGATGGGTCGACAGATGACCCGACACTTAGAGCATTAGAAGTTAAAAGAATTTCTTCTTCTTCTTCTTCGTCTTCGCTGTTTGAGGAGCTGCTTGAGTTGCTTGAGTTGCTTGGGGTGCTTGAGTTGCTTGGGGTGCTTGAGTTGCTTGAGTTGTGATGTAAATTGCGTCGTTGCTGGAGGAAGGTGTGGTTTTCCTCCGGAATTCTTGACCTTTCCTTGATCGATGAGGTCTTGGATAGCGTGTTTGAGTTTTAGGCAACTTTGAGTGCTATGCCCCATGCCACGGTGGTATGCACAGAAGGCGTTGGGGTCCCATGATTTTGATTTCTTATTCATGGGCGGCTCATTGATAGGTCCGATCGGTGCAAGATAATCTTTTGCGATTAGTTTCTGTAATGCTACGGCGTAAGGCATGTAGAGTTTGTCAAAAATCCTTGTAGGGCCGTGTTTGTTGTGTCTTTTTCGTCCCCTGAGGGTGCGTTCTTGAAGAGTGCTTCGGTAGGCGGGATCTTCATAGCTTGATGTGAGGTCCTTTTCAATGCGGGTGCCAATTTCGATAAGATGCTCGAAGTTCTGAACGTTGCAGAAGTGAAAGTAATATCGCCAGGCGGGCCGCATGCTGAAGAGGAAAGTGTTGATGAGTTCATTTTCATGCGGATGATTTGGGATTCGGGAGAGCAGTTTCCTCCATTGGATGAGGTGTTTGACGAATCCTTCGCCATCTTTTTGATGGAAGGCCTCGAGGTCGTCGAGTGAGGCTGGGTTGGCGAGTTCCTTCTCGACGCGCCTTTCCAGACGTTCGACTGCGGTCCGATGTAAGGCTTTCAGGTGATTGATGTCTCTTGCAAGTTGATTGACGTGTTGTATTACCTCGTCGGTGGGGAACCAATATTCGTCGTCCTCCTCGTCACTAGACCAGCAGACTGCATTGACTTGGTCATCAGAGGGCGTGATGAGGTAGGAACAGTCTAGAATAGGGACTGATCCCACGAAAATTGCATGATTACCAAGCGGGTTCTCGTTGTTCGAAGGCTTGGTAGGCTGAGATGGTTTGCTAAGCTTTCCTTGATCAATGAGATCTTGGATAGCGTTCTTAAGCCTAAAGCAATTCTCGGTGTCATGCCCCTTGCCTCGGTGGTATGCACAGAAGGCATTGGGGTTCCAAGATTTAGGCTTCTTGTCTTCGGGTGGCTCGCTAGTAGGCCCGATTGGTTGCAGATAGTTCTTTTCGACCAACCTTTGAAATGCCTTGGTGTAAGACATAAAGAGAGGGTCAAAGTTCCTCTTGGCTTTGGGAGGTGGTGAGAAGGTAGTTGCGAATGCGTCGAGGGTGTCATCATCAAGGTTACCGACGGTACGATTTTCGTCGTTCTTGACCGCACGGGAGGACTTAGAGGAGCTCCCTTGATATGCATGGCCGGTGTATTTAGCCATGGTGCCAGTCCTAAGGTCATCTTCGATTTGAGTGCCGACCTTAGTTAGTTCTTTGAAGTTCTGAATGTTGCTGTACCTCATGTAGAATTGATACACGGGTCGCAGGTTGTTTATAAACTTGGGAACAAGCTCGTCCTCGCGGGGACGGTTAGGGATTTGAGCGCTAGCTTCTTCCAACGGTGAGGTAGTCGGTGAAGCCTTCGTTGTCCTTTGAGATAGGACTTCTAGGTGCGGATCGAGACTTGGGTGTCTTCGTTGTCTCTGCATCGCCGATCGAATTCAACCGTGAGTTCTTCGAAGTAGGGATGCGTCATGGGTCGAGTGAGTAGAACCATGTCTTGACCTTCTTTGCTAGAGAGTGCGGGAAAAGAGTTAGCCAGTGCTTGGCATCTACTCCTTTTATAGCCATTTGGGACTTGAAAGCTCGGATGTGAATGTTCGGGCTCTCAAGTCCTTCAAAGTAAGGGAGGTCACTAAGGGCCTGCTTGTAAGGGAGCTCGTCCCACGTCTTTGGCGTACGATTTCATTCTCCTTGTGGATGGAGTAAGTACTCGAGACATAGAGCCTTTCCTCCATGGCTTGGAGCTTCTAGCGCGGTTCTATCGCCTTCTTCCTTAATCTTAGTTTCCATGCAATCCACTTCGGTGGTGTGGGTAGTCAAAAGGCGTTCGAGGTCAGCGGTCAGCTTTGCAACTTGGTCACGGAGTGCGGTGACGTCTTCGTTGTTGCCGGCCATTTTGCGGGTGTAGGTGCGTTTTTTGTATGGGATTATTACACGGTGCTTAGTGCGACGAGTATCCAGCTGAGGCCTGCATTTCACTTTGCATTAGTGACACGACTCGACCCACTAGACTCACATTCATTTTAGGCATTCATTTTAGCTCATTTCTTTGTTTAGAAAGACCTTTTATGTTTGAAAAGAGGAGATTTTCGAAAAAGGTTTTGCTAGAGGAAGCTTTTGAGGCGAGGATGCGTGCGCGCATCTCGTCTCGATGTTAAAACGTTTTGCTTTGCACCCGTCGAACTGATGTCGGTGATTTACCGAGGTGAGCTCGAGTCGGATGTGTAAAAGAAGAAGGATTCGGCTCGAGAGTGATTAGCAAGTCGAACCGAGGATGTTAAATGTAGAACCTAGGCCGTATGACCTAGGGGATTGAAATCCACGAGCTCGGGTTTTAATCCTTGCTCGGGTTTTTGCTTGTTAGTGAAAAAGGGAAGTTTTGAAAAAGCTTGTTTCAAAAATTCGCGATAGTTTTGTTTGAAAAGGTGTTAGATGTTAGGTTCATTTATCTTTGAAACGTTTTAGGCGAGTTTTCGAAGATATGAATGCATATGCTCGTTTTGAAAAGGACCATGGAGTGCATGGCCTCGAACTTGTACGTATGACTCAAAAAGGGTGAAAAATGAGTCAGTCGGGTACACCTCCAACTACCTCGAGTACGCTTTGGCAGATACTTAACCCCTCTATTTCCTTACGCCGGAGCGATAGGTTTTCTAGAGAACCTGGGCGGTCGAGATAGCCGTTTACGGCAAGCCGTGGAGGGGCGAGAGGAAAGCTAGTCCGGCATGTGCTTTATCGAGTGGACAAGCCTGCATGTGGGAACCACCTCTCGAGGGTGCAAAGGGTGCCTAGATTCCAAAAGGAATGGACTCTAAACGAATGTGCATAGCTCAAATATGTATACTTGGATTGTTCAAGGCTTTCAAGTTTCACCTCTTTATTTTTAAAAAGAAAAAGCTAGTTTTTAGTTTTAAAAATAAGATCTCCCAATGAGTCGCCAAACCGTGGAACCCGGATCGGACCCAACTCGGCGTCTTGCTTAAGGGCGGATTTTAAAGTTAAAAAGATTAAGTTGGAAAAACCTTTAAGAATTGTATGGAGTCGCCACCTATTTATCGCGGAAAATAGGAACTCGCTACCATGTTCTAAGTTAAAAACATGTTCTTAGATTTTGGAGCACGCCGACACCCCTAGATCTAAGGCTTGTGAAACCAGTTGGATTCTAAAGTGAGGTACTTTAGAAAAAGAGTTAATTCAATTAATGATTTATGAAAACCTTTTAGAAAAGCCTATGTAAAAATAGCCTCTCTTGACCTAGAACAATCCTTGTAAGATGATATTTGAGCTAATGTTATCGCTACGCACAAGTGCGATAAGTTTGTAAAAGAATGCAGATGCAGATGCAAAAGATTGATTAAAACCCTCGCTTTAGCATGTTTAACTTGTTAACGAATACAGTTCGATTAAAGGTCGAATTCATTGTTTAAGTTGATTTTAATGCAAAACAAGAAGGTGCAAGATGCATGCAAATAAAATAAAGTTCAATTGTCCATTGGTTTATTTTATAAGGTCGGTTGCTTATGCGACTTTGGCGTGTCATCGGATATGGAGTGTACCCGAAGTAATAAGAACACTTGGAAGGCAAGCGCGCTCGGGTGCCAAAGCCGGGGGGGGCGCTAGAGTGTAGACCCCTTTGTTAGTCCATAGAAAATAAGAAAAAGCTTTGATCCAAGTGGATCGGTACCTACCTTGTCCTGACGCTTCAGATCTGGGCAGAGCTTCGCTTCTTGAACTAAAAAGGAGGATGAATTCAACACGGGATGGTGTGTTGAACTCAAGGATTTGAGTGCTTGAGGCTTTTATGGATGTAAAAGTGTGAAATAAGAGAATTTGTGATGTAAGAGATGTATTATGGTTGTGAATTGTGTGTGAAAGATGTTGTGAAAGTATGATTTGAGGTCGAGGTATAGGGCTGTATATATACTAAAAACCTCGGAGAAATTAGGAAACTGGGGTATAAAACCAGGCCTGGAAACCGCATAGCCTTATGCGGTTGCTAGGGCAAACCGCATAGCCTTATGCGGTTGCCTCACCAAACCGCATAAGGTCATGCGGTTTGATGGCAGTTTTAAATTCGCTTTCCAAGTTTGGATTGCATAAAATCTTTGAAAGATACTGATAATTTAAATGCGTGTGTGCCAAGAAAAGAGCTGAGATATTTCTGAGATATTTTATGATGTGCAGGGCTTTGGAGTGCGGGCCAAAGGCTTGGGTTTGGGCTCGGTTTCGGGCCCGAGACCCGGAAAAATGAAAAAGGGTGTATTTGCATAGATTTGTGAAATAAGCTAAGACGTGAAGCTGTATTTTGTGTGAGAGGGGGCTAAATAGCGGTTTTAGCTACCGGGCCTAAATTTAGGAATTTAGGAATGCTGAATTAGACCTTGTTAATGTAAAAGGGCCAATTGTCGTGCAAATGCGAAGCTCATGCCAAATGAAGCAGGACGAGGACCTAGCTAGACTCCAAATGGACAAAATGAATGTTTATTTAAGTGTGATGTGATGTGACCTAAACATTTTAACATTTAAAACGACTCAAAATGAATTCGACATTAGTTAGAACCGTATAAGTCAACGTTAAAGCATGCGTAATAAAAGTCCGTGATACATCACAGGGTTTTGTGCGGGAGGGTACGGATATGGGTATCCACAGATTGGTTAAGACTTAAGAGGGAGTTTAATACTCAAACGAAAACCTTTGTAATCAGTAAAAACCAGTGTACTACAACATTTAACTGACGACTATCATGAGCGCACAGAAACCGAGGTGGCCGACTCTACCTCACCCATTGTCGCACACTATCCCACATTCGATAGTTGGTTGCGAGGAGGAGTGCTTGATCTTACTCAACTGCCTAAGTTGGCTAAAGACTAGAGTTTTTAATCAAAACTTTCGCCAAATTTGAACAATAATAATAATAAAAAATAAAAAAATAAAAACATTATCCACATCCCTTCTTAAGAGAAGTCTTCCGACATCCCCGAGATTGTGAGGCTGTGAATCGAATACGTGCGCACAATGTGGGATAAACCATCGCTGTAAGAAAAATTCTCCCATAACTAATAGATTAAAACGGAAAATAATCAAATTTGAGTTTTGAATGTTTTACCCTTTAGATTTGAAGGCAAGTGCGCCGAACCTTCATCAACTATTGGAAAAAATTACTCCATATTCTCACCATGCGTCCTGGAATTTCTATTTCAAGGATTTAAAGCTATTGTGTCCCGACTATGGAAATTGAAATGACGCACTTCTTTTCAAAAGATCTGATATAATTGCTGAACTTGAGAACGATTCGTTGCTTGGATTTTCCTCGTAGTCTGACTCATGCAAAGAGATCAAATATTTTTCAGTAACTAACTAAATTAGCAAGAACAAATATTATTTTCCCCATGCAAGAAGACAATTTTCTTCGTAGTCGCTCAATGCAGTACACGACGCAAATTTCTACCTGAGAAAGGAGGCAGCTGGTACTACTTTTTAAGAAACTTCGATACTTCTCGATCCTTCTTGTGACATAAAACTCGAATATATGTATCAGCGTTATCCAATGATCTATAGGTTGTATGTGTCGTTGCGATGTTCTCACTTGCAGCCATCAACATTTGGATGACGGTGTTGGTCTACAAACAAACAGGCAAAGTTGCGGGATTAGATGAAACACTTGAAGAAAAACGCTACGTCATTTCAAGTGTTTGATGAGCAAAATCGAACCTGTAGGGAAAATAAGCTCAGAATTTGATGAGCAAACTTTGATTCTCGCTCGACTGTAGAGCGAGGAAGGCCTTCTCCTTCAACCACAAAGAAGTCCTACCAAAACGAAAGATGACTTCACGAGTTTGTTCAAAAGCGTGAATTAGACCATGCATAAAATTTACTGATGAATTCCTGATGACAAAAAACTAAAGCCTCGACGACTTGAAATAGTTGTTGAACTACGAACAGTGAAACGGAAAAGTACCTTTAATGCACAAAGATCATTCTCCATCAAAGTGACGTCCAAATCAGAAAATGCACGGGAAGGCCCTCCATCGAGCAATACCCAGATGTATCCCTCCTGAACAAAGCAACAGAATAAGAATGAATCACTCAAAAAACGAGAGGAACAGTTCGCCTGATAAAGCTGTAGAACATACCAGTAACGAGTGAAATATACTTAAAACAACGGGGTCCCTGATGGCTTCCTCAATTGATCCGCATATTTGTTTTAGTGCCTACACAAGTGCATTACAAAAGCTTGACTTAGCTTCAGTAAAATATTTCCAGGAAAGTCGTATTTTCGCTCAGAGACCAGCTGAAATCTTAGTATATAGATATTTTCACTTTCAGCTTATTTAAGTAACTAATCCATAACTATACAATACTACGAGCACTTGCACCAACTTTGTTTTACAGAAGGTCTGACAAGTCTCCGTGATTTCCGCATGCTATCTACAAGTAGAGGTGGCCAAGGGCCGGGCCGGGCCGGGCCAGGGCCGGCCCTCCAAGGGCCGGGCTCCAAAATTGAAGCCCGGGCCCGGCCCTCCAATCAGACGTGAAATCCACCAGAGATAATGTAAACATATAGAAGTGTTGTATGCATTCAACCAGAAAGTCAACTAGTCGTGAACGAATACTTTGGACCAGACCAACAATCAAGAAAAAGGATTGTCATTGTTTTGTTATTTAGCAACAATTTGCAAACCAAATGCATCATAGAAACCCAGCAGTTCGTTATGGATATGTTTAGGTCAGTTTGTTATGGATATGTTACCTAACTGACTGACTACTTTTGTCAAATAAGCATCCAAGCTATGGATGTGTAATATTCACCGGAAGTTTTAATCCGAAAAACTGGTCAATGGTCTACAGCAAAAGCACAGAAAGTCAATATTATTCCACCAACAAATGGTGTTCGTCAAGAGATTTTAGAAGCATGCGATCATCTGTATGTGGTGGATCAACTGAAACGTATAATACTGAAACAAAAAGTTATCTCCTCAATCATCCGAAAAACCTCAACAACAAATATTGCGTGCTTCTGTTGAGATGACAAAGGTTCCCATTCCTGAAAATGCGAAAAGTGAGATCATCTTTTGTAGAAGTTTGATACTTTTCAAATTCATTATTCGGGCCTAGAAGAGGTCGTTGCACATCTTCATTCAGAGATCGAGAATTATTAAATAATTATGGAGAAAGATGTACGGGTATACCTTACACACGCCTTAAAGAGCACTAACCTCAAGCTCAAAAGCTCGGCCAATCCAGTCAAGGATATATGCATGTTGAGACATCACCCAGTCAAAAATGAGATCATTTAGTCAAATTACGCAGGTTCAAAGAGGAAAGATATGTCTTTTGCATATGTAAGTGTTCATATGCACTTTCCCCATACAGATGTACAGAGATGAGGAGTCATTTTTGTATAAAATTTACGACAAGTCAAGAAACTATAAAGTTTAGAGGTTTTAGAATGAAAAGTTAATTACATTATGATCAGTGTTTTACATTATATAGGAGATGTGTGTACAAGTAATTAAGGATAGAATACAATGTGATTGATACAGGATAATATGTTCCTATATTTACATAAATTAGATGCTTGATTGGTGGGATTGTATTGATTGTAATTGATTTGCTAATATTTCTTTGAACGGATCAGGAGTACTGTTAATAGAAACATCTTCTCACCTGATAATGGTCGAAATCGCTGTTCAAAGGCAACCGTAAGCTATTCTTTTCACAACCAAAAGAATACAGTCGGGTCAACTGCTGGTCTAGTACAAGAGTAGCAGCGAGAACAACTCTGACATCTTGGGTGGTCCAAGTATACTGAGGCTCGGGAAAAACTAGGTACGGGCAGATTTTCCGAAAAGCAAAGCAGTTGGCTATTATGTGCCCGTTTTTGCGGCACCATTGGCACCGACCCTAAAGAGTTGTGGGTTGGTGGCAACGAGGGTTTAGGTGGGGCGAGATCCAGAGGACTGGTGGGCAGCCTGCTGGTTGTGGTGGCGCTGCTGGCCACGGTTGTGCGTATGACCATGATAGGTCAAGTTGGCCGTGGGTTGAAAGGGGGTTGTGGTGGTGGTGTGGGTCAAGAGAATTTCTTGTTGAAGCAACTTTTCATGAAGCGCCGCGAAACTTATAGGTGTGTCGTGAGCGCGAATAGCGTCAATGATGGGTTTGTAGGTTTCATAATCGAGGCCACGGAGGACCTTGGACACAACGTCATCAGGGTCGATAATTTTGCCTATGAGGGCAAGTTGGTCGACACATGATTTTATAGAGTGAATGTACCCTGTAATGGTTTGATCCGATGTTTTTACTATTGAATCAAGTTTGGCTTACAGTAGTTCGACATGTGGTCGAGACGGGTTGGCGAATATATTGTCGAGAATAGTCTAGGCTTCAATGGTGGTTGTAGCCATGACTATGGTGTTTTGGAGACCCGTTCTTGGCCCGCTTCCTAAAGCCCGGAGCTCTCCAAATATCTTGTATACCTGCATAAACATTATACACATTATTCTTGATGCACAAGCAAGAGATTTCCAAAATACGTTAAATCGGATTTAAGAAATACGAGTTACAGCCTAACCTTCAAACCGTAAAACACTTTACGGTTTGGTGGCCTAACCGTAAAACACTTTACGGTTTGGTGGGTAAACCGTAATCCACTTTACGATTTCCCTGCCTGGTTTTTACAGGATTTTTCCTAATTTCCTCGTAATATCTCCTATAAATTCCCCTACACCCAAACGCAATCAGAATCACAAATTCTTCAGCTTTTTATAGCATATACACAAATCTCACAAAAGCCTCAAGTTCCCCAAATCTTCAATTCTTCACACATCCCGTGTTGAATTCATTCCTTTTGTCCAAGCGAAGCTCTGCTGGTTTCGAAGCTCAAGACAGGTATGTCTTGGTCCTAATTTGGATTAAGTCTCTTTTTCTTTGCTTTTTGACTAATAAAGGTACTACACTAGCGCCCAATCCGACTTTGGTCGTGAACCCATTTTTCATAAGATGGTCTTGCACCTCGAATGCACACCACATTCGTAACATACCTCGCCAAAGTCGCATAAGTACGCCCCCTTAAAATAAACCAAACAGATTTTATTTTATGTTTATGCATCTGCATCCTCATCCTGCATTAAATCAACTTAACAATGAATTTGGCATTAACTGTACCGTTTTCGTTAACAAGATTTGGCATGCTTAACTGAGAGTTTTAACAATCTTTTTGCATATTCATACATAGATTCTTTTTGCATTCAATATCGCACTTGTACGTAGCGAATTACTTTAGCTCAAATATCTTTAATGATTTTCATAAAACAAATTGAATTAATCTTTAGGAGAGTACCCTCACCCCGAATCCAATCTGGTTTCATAAACCTATATCTAGGGGTGTCGACGTGCTCCGAAATCTAGAACGTGTTCTACAGCTTAGGACATGTTTGCAGGTTCCTAGTTACCACGTTAATTAGGTGGCGACTCCAAAACAGTTTTAAAGGTTTATCTAACTTAATCTTTTTAACTGTAAACGCCCTTAAGCAAGACGTCGAGTGGGCTCTGCACCCTGGGTTCCACACATTCGTGTTTTGTAATCAACATTTATAATGTTGTCCTAGACTTATTGTTTTGTAATTGACATTTAAGCTATGTATGTTATCGTTGGTGTTATATGTATGTTGTCGTTGGTGTTATTGTTGTCGTCGTTGTTGGTTTTTGCTTGTAGTTAGGGGGAGGTTTGGGCTGCTGCTCTGTTCTGATATCAGACCTGCTGCTTGCACGCAATCTCGGACTGCGTTATGGTAACCACTCATACAAGGCCTGCTGTTCTGATGTTGGACAATGGCATGAAGCATTCCAGGAATGCGTTATGGTTCCCACAAATATCAGATATGTTGGACTAATGTTAAACAAGCGCATAACGCATTCCGGGAGTGCGTGATGTCCTTTTTTAAAAAAAAAAATAGAAGAGACGGAACTTGCTGACGTGGACCCACGACTTGTAAATAGTTTGGAATGAACCTTAAATTCGTAATCTATATCATTTATTAAAAGACAATCCCCCATATGTGTCTTCATGAAAAACACTCAAAAACATACACTAATTTCATCCTCATTCCGCCACGTCATCTATTGTGTTCCACGTCATCATTGACTTCCCGGGTCAAATTTGCTCCAAATTCACGTTGTTGTTTCATTTTCGTCGTCCTTTCATCATTCATCTTAATTATTTTGAGGATTTGAAAAGGCTATTTGAAAAGGCCATCATTGATCACCACATTCAATTGCTCGCAATCATTTATAATTTTCACCTTTGTCCGTGTGAGAGTGCCTAACAAACAGATGAAACTAAACAATAGAGTATTTAATTGGTATTTACTTACTAACATAAAATGCAAAGTTGAAACAATACAAATGAAACTAAAAAATATTCATCAAACAGATGTAATAGCACAAAAATTTTAATAGTTATAAACAAAGAGTCAAACTTATCAACTACATCATCTTTTATTTCACATTACATTCTTATTTTTTTTGAATTAATTCTTTTGTGTCAACCAATTAATATAAAGAAAAAAACCAAAAGACATAAGTTATTACCTTATAAAATCATGCATCATTTCAATTATTTTAGAAATTCCAAAACTTTCAAAGTCATGCACAAATTATTTCAATAATTTTTATAAGTTTATATTTAGACACATTTTACTTTTGAAATTGTAACTTTGATTTTGTTACCTCCCGTAATGTTGTTTTATAGTACAATGTTAACTATCTTTTATATTTGCAGGAATGAATCGGGAAATAACAAAGTTCAAAATAATTATCAAGGTATAATCTATGGGTTGATTCTTCTATTTATTAATTATTTTTAATTTTTGAGGAAGATTTTGATAATCATTTTTTAATGAGGGGATAAATACAAGGTGGATCAAATTTATTATTTAGAGTTTTCGAAATTTTAAAAGTCATGCATCAAATATTTTAATATTGTTTAAAATTTTATATTTAGATACATTTTGTTTTTGATATATAGCTTTGATTCCTTTTTTTTTCCCTCTAACGTTATTTTATAGTACGATGTTAACTAATGTTTATCTTTGCAGGAACATATCGAAAAATAAAAAAAATCCGCAATTAAAGGTATAATCGATGTGTTGCAAATTTTTGGTTAATTATTTTTGAATGAAGGGATAAATACAAGGCGAATTATTTGATATTTGTTCCATTCATCTTTCACTTTAATTATTAACTTTAAATATATCAAGATGATGTTTGAGAAAAGTGAAAAAAAAAATTGTGATATATTTTTTTATCAAGGTATTATAGTATGAAAGCAGAATAATAAGGTAAATATTTATTCATTTAAATTGTTATTTATACACAGTCAAAAATCAAATATAAAAAACACATACGTGTGAACAAACATGCAATATCTCATCTAGCACGAGGGATAGTCGACCCTTCTCATATCAAAACAATATACGTGAATATAAAATAATGTATCTTCTATTCGAATGTACCAAATATGTTTGATCTTCTCTTCATCTTTTTAACTGTTATTAAAATTTAGAATAATTAAATTTTAGACTAACATTTAATCAATAAATCAATTACAGTAGAAGAATCATACGGACTAATACACAAACTACTACGTAGTATTTTATATCATTACTTCAATTTTATTTTATTTAAGAGTAACTCAAAAGTCATTTAACAATCAAGTAAAAAAAATCATTATTTTTAATTTAATTTAATTTTTTTTTTTTAATTGTATATCTTCAGGTTTTTTAGTCATCATCTAAAAAAGAAGAAAAAAACTAATTAGAAAATAGGCAAACCTTTCATTTACTCAATTTTGTAATTCATATAACATCCAAATTTATTTGAATTAATTGTTATGAACCAATTTATTGATGTAGGAGAACCAAAAGCCATAGATATTACTTTACTAAATCAATGCATTATATACACTATTTTAAAAGCTACAAAATGACGACTCACACAAGTCATGTATCGATCAAATTATGGATTCTCATATTTTTATAATTAATTAATTAATATTTTCATTTCTTTTATATTAACTAAGTTTTTATATGTGCGCAGGATTTGATCTGAAAATTAACAAAAATGAGGATGATTATCAAGGTATATATAATATATTAGATCAAAAATCTAAGTATATTAGAAAAAGAGGAACGAATACCAGCTCAGTTATTTAATTTCTTTATTTTTGTTTCATGGTTCATTATTTTTAAAACTTGACATACCAATTTGATGTTTAAAAGGGAATCAAAATGTTTGTAATGTGTTTTTTTTTTAATGTAAATTATTAATTTTTCATTAAATCAAAAATCCAATAAGAACTATTTTCATTTTATATACTTTTTATTGGATGTAACTAAAAATTAGATATTTATAATATGATATATTCACATACGAAACAAGTAACTCATTCTTATAATTTTTTGACTTTATATATTTTTTTGAATTAATTATTTTGTGTCAACCAATTAATATAAAGAAAAAACCAAAAGACATAAGTTATTAACTTATAAAATCATGCGTCGTTTCAATTATTTTAGAAATTCCAAAACTTTCAAAGTCATGCACAAATTATTTCAATAATTTTCATAAATTTATATTTAGACACATTTTACTTTTGATTTTGTTTCCTCCCGTAATGTTGTTTTATAATACAATGTTAACTATTTTTTATATATGCAGGAATGAATCGGGAAATAACAAAGTTCACAATAATTATCAATGTATAATCTATGGGTTGGTTATTCTATTAATTAATTATTTTTAATTTTTAATTCTTGAGGAAGATTTTGATATTCATTTATTAATGAGGGGATAAATACAAGGTGGATCAAATTTATTATATAGAGTTTTCGAAATTGTAAAAGTCATGCATCAAATATTTTAATAATGTTTAAAATTTATATTTAGATACATTTTGCTTTTGATTTATGGCTTTGATTCTTTTTTTTTCTTCCCTCTAACGTTATTTTATCGTACAATGTTAACTAATATTTATCTTTGCAGGAACAAATCGAAAAATAAAAAAAATCCGCAATTAAAGGTATAATCGATGCGTTGCAAATTATTGGTTAATTATTTTTGAATGAAGGGATAAATACAAGGCGAATTATTTGATATTTGTTTCATTCATCTTTCACTTTAATTATTAACTTTAAATATATCTAGATCATGTTTGAGAAGAGTCCAAAAAAAAATTGTGATATATTTTTTTATCAAGGTATTATAGTATGAAAGGAGAATAATAAGGTAAATATTTATTCATTTAAATTGTTATTTCTACACAGTCAAAAATCAAATATAAATAACATATACGTGTGAACAAACATGCAATATCTCATCTAGCACGAGGGATAGTCGACCCTTCTCATATCAAAACAATATACGTGAATACAAAATAACGTATCTTCTATTCGAATGTACCAAATATGTTTGATATTTATCCTTAACGAATATTGTAACAACCCGGTTTTCGTGGCTTAATTAAATAAAGGCAAAAATATTAATTAAGTACTTTGTTTTACAAAACCAGTGATAGGCTTAGTCGCACTCATCGAATCAAAAGTAATCCTGACAAACCTAAGGGTAGCTAGGGTAAGTCGGGGTCGAATCCACAAGGAGAGGGTTGCAATTGTAGGTTACTTATGGAGCGTTTCAAGTCTCGTCGGTTCGAATGTTGTTGGGTTACTAAAGCTAGAGCAAGGAAAGGGTTTAACTTATATGGAGAAAGGTCTAGGAAGTCGGGTTAGGCAAGGGTAGGGTTAGGTCAAGGAATGATGATCGGGTTGAGTAGGTAATCGCACTTGCTAAGGATAAAGCTCGTCCTCTCGGTCTTAAGCTTCCTCTAGGTCTCAAAAGCGGGCTCTCGCTACTTACAATTGAGGGTCCTAATGATTATCTCGCGCCTCTCCTCGAACTAGGCTTTCGATCTTAAGTTCAAGGGTGATAAAAGTTTGCTAAAACGTGATCAAGGAATCAACAAACACAATCAAGCAGAGATAATCAAAGCAAGTACAAAAACCTAACTCAAATGATCACAAACATCAACCAAAACAATCACCCATGCTTCACCCTTCTCCCTAGATTAAAGGACTACTCAAACATGATGAAAATGATAACAAAAGTAAGGGAGAAGAATGAAAACATGATCACAAACAATATAAGATAAAATCACAATGAAAAGAGGAGAAAAAATGATAATACCAAATCAGAAAATCAATGAACCAAAGGATGAATTCAACAACGAAAACCAAATAGACGACAAAACTAGAGCGATCCGAGTCGGGAATTGAAAGTACAAGATGAAAAATTATTCAAGCCCTAAGTTTTTGTGTGAATGTAATTTAAAGTGTCCTAAGAATGCTCTAAAAAGTTCAGACGAAAATATGATCCATTGCTCCTTGAAATAGACGATCTAATTTAAGCACACGAGGAGTCGGAGGGCGTCCCAAGCCTCCGGGACAGGTGTCCCGTCCGGGACAAGAGGTATCCCGACCGGGATGACTTCATCCCGTGGCTTTCAGATTTTTTCAGCTTTTGTTCTTCTTTTGCTCCTTCTTGTACTTAGCCTTATTTGCAATATTTGTCGTCCCAAGGCATAGGGACGAGGCTCATGAGTAGGGACGAGTCTTAGGATGATAATGTAAGCTTCAAATCCCATCCCAAGGTCCCGGGACACCTTCATTGGTTGAAACGAGGCTCGTGCGCAACCGAAACGCAACGAAACCAACTCGAATCACCTCGAAACTTCACGAAACTTTATGAAACTTCATGAAACCTCACGATTAGCATCCTAAACTCCAAATAGCTGCTTTAACCTACAAAATAAAAACAAAAACGCAGCAGAGCCAAAACGGAGCGAAATAGTAAGCGAAACGCATGTAAAAGCACGGGAAACGCAAAGTAAAGCTCGTGAACAAGGGGCTATATATAAGTAAAAATATGACACATCAAACTCCCCCAAACCGAACCGTTGCTTGTCCTCAAGCAACAAAGCATGACAGAAAATAGAGGACAAAGCGAGCAAAAGAAAACTTCCCCAACAATCGCCTTACCGCAAGCAGCTTTAGCAAATGGCAATCGATCCCGAAACAACATGGGACGTATGGAAATAGCAAGCTAACGGATGAGAATTACAAGACGGCGCAGAATGAATAGCATGGCTTAAACATAGGCTCTCTAGCAATCAAATCACGGACCTCTCGCGGTTTTCACTCTAGCACAAATGATGAACAAGGTGATATATGTGATGACACTCACCTACTCGACTAGTGGAAGCACGCCCGCAATCTAATGTGGACCAAATCTCGCATTCCCGTACACAAATAATGTCACAAAAAACGAAGCAAACATGAGGGCTTACATAGGAAATGAGGGTGTAAAGGCCAAAGAGAGAGTAAGGGCAAGAAGGTGGATCAAATAGTTATGGAATCGTGGAGCTAAGCCACTAGAAACCACTAATACTACTCAAGTGCTCATACAACCAAAACGAAACCCAACTCTCATGGAAAACGGACCGAAAACAGCATATCGGTCTCCTTTACACATCCACGCAACAATAGAATCGATAACAAGTGCTCACTCATGCATCAACAACAACAACTCTTCATTTTTGTGCACACATTCTTCTTTCTTTGATTTTTGTGTTGTGTTTGTATTTTTCTGATTTTTGTTTTTTTTTTTTTTTTTTTTTTCTTGAGCAAAAGAGCACACTCACATAGTTGCGGAAAATACCTCATCAAAGGTCGGGGAAACAGCAATCCCGACTCATATTTACCAACACTCAAGCATACGACATCAGCAAGTCGCAGCCATGATCACAACCCAAAGAACGAGCACAAGAGTAAGCAAAAGCGGTAACTAGCTAGGCTAGGGTAGGCTATATGGCAATGTAGCTAGCAAACTCGATCATGTGGATAAGGGGTATTAGGATCATATATGAGAGGAATAAGACAATGCATAAACATGGTGAATGAAATGAAATCAACTCAAGCCTCATATGCATAAACAAGTGACAAAATCGCAGGGAAAAACGGGATAGGGGCCACACTTATGCGTGTTGATGTTACGTACACCACGAGGAGAACTACTCACAATAAAGCACGGGGACCGGGATAGATGAACCGGCCTTTGGAGGCTTAAAAACCTCACAAAAAGAGTAGCTGTAGTCCGCAAAATGATAAAGCCAACAAAGTAAAAGCACGCCATCATCTGCAAACGCGTCTAAACATCCCCGTAGCGCTAAACCAAAACAATATAAATCATGCCAAAGCTCAAAGCAAACAAGGGAAGGGATGTCGGGAAAGAAACAAGGTAAAAACAACTCGCAAACAACGATCGGGATACGTATTTTTGGTATTTTTTGAGAACTTTTTTGATTTTTTTGTGATTTTGTGAAATTTTTCAGATTTTTTTGCATTTTGTGATTTTTATGGAAAATGAAAAACAAAAAGAAAAATGCAAAAAGAAAAGCAGAGCGAAAAGCAAAGTGTTTCTCCCCCCCCCCCCCCCCCAACCCAGACGACACATTGTCCCCAATGTGTCCTAAAGCACATCAACCAGGGACCTAAAAATAAGGGAGAAAAACGAGCAAAAGTCTCAAAAGAAAACAAAGTACATACATGCTATATACAAAGCAAAACGTCCCCCCAAACCGGCTTCAAACGGGGGGTTAGCAGAGGGTACTAGAAGTACCACCATCCATGGGTCTCGTCGTAGACGAACCCACTTCCATCATCCTCTTCGTCGTCATATCCATCATCGTCAACAGCTCGGCCATCATCTCCATCTACTCGGCCATCAACACTAGCAACAGCATGCACGTCGTCTTTGATTGCAGCTCTACCCTCATCCATCCTCCCTAGCTCACCTGCATAAACATCATGACAACAGAGCACGGCCTCAAGGGGATCTCTCTCGAGGACTTGAGGTAAGTACTCATCCACACAATCATCTATAATATCATCAATAATATCAATGGAAAAGACCGACTCCTCTAACATGGGACGCTTCAAAGCGTTTGACAAGTTAAAAGCGATTTTATCACCTCCAACATCCAATGTCAACTTTCCGTTCTTGACGTCGATTATAGCACCAGCAGTGTGCAAGAAAGGCCGACCCAAAATGATAGGAATTTGGGAGTCCTCGGCCATGTCAAGAACGACAAAGTCGACAGGGATGAAAAATTTACCGACCTTGACGGGAACGTCCTCCAAAACACCTAGAGGGCGTTTGACAGAACGATCCGCCATTTGGAGCGTGATGTTCGTTACTTTCAAGGGTCCCATGTTAAGCTTCTCGCACACCGAGTACGGCATGACGCTCACGCTTGCACCTAAATCACATAAAGCATTGTCAATAAAAGTAGTACCAATGGTGCAAGGGATAGAGAAGCTACCCGGATCTTTCAATTTAGGAGGAGACTGGTTTTGTAAAAGCGCGCTGCATTCAGCAGTAAAAGCGACAGTCTCGACCTCATTAAAAGATCGTTTACGAGTAAGGATATCTTTTAGAAACTTTGCATAAGCGGGAACTTGCGTGACAAGCTCGGTAAAGGGAACCGTTACCTTGAGGTCCTTGAAAACCTCCATAAACCTACCAAACTGTGAGTCAAGCTTAGATTTTACCACTCGGCTCGGGAATGGCAACTTGATTTGAATCGGCGGCTCGACCGGCTTGCTCTGCGCTTGCTCCTTCTCTTTGTCCTTCTCCACGAGTGCCCCTCCACCATGGCCACTCTCGGCCTTCTTGCTCACGTGGGGCCCACCCACGGCTGGTCCACCTGCACTCAAGTCATTCTCAACACGCAAATCATTAGTGGAAGCGTTAGAATTTACCTTACTTACCTTTACGGGAGGTACATCAACATTGGGCATAGGTGGCCCATCGTAGCTCGTTCCACTTCTTAGGGAGATGGCGTTGGCGGTCTCATGAGGTTGCTTGGGCTGAGCCGGAAGCGCTCCGGGTGCTCTCGTGTTGCTAGATGACGCTAATTGAGCCAATTGGGTATCTATGGCCTTGTTGTGAGCAACCAAAGATTGGATTGTCGCGTTTTTAGCTTGAGCCTCCTTCTCCATCTTGGCCATCATGGCCTCTTGATTCTTTTGCATTTGGAGCATCATGGCTTTCATTTCGGCCATGGGATCGGAGACGGGTGGAGGAGCAACGGGTGCTTGATATTGTGGTCTCACAAAACCGGGTGGATTGTAGGGTCTAGGAGCGTTGTTGTTGTAAGGAACGAAGTTTTGTGGGCTGTTTTGATGTTGTTGTGGATTGAGAATATTTTGGCTTTTGTATGAGAGGTTAGGATGATTCCGATAGCCTTCATTATAATAATTCGAGTAGGGGTTGTTTTGAGATTGAAAAGCATGTACATGGTGTAGATTAGGTTGAGAGTTCATACCTCGGCATTCCATGGAAACATGACCGGACGCTCCACAAGAATCACATGATGGCTCATAAGTAGTATGCATGGCGGCTACCGATTGTCCTCGAGCTTGAGAGGAACTAGCTTGCATTTGACTCATCATCATCGCGGTCATGGCATCCACCTTCGCCGTGAGCAAGGCCACCGCGTCTACGTCATGCTTACCTCCACCCCTAGGAACGTTCCTAGAATTACCGTATTGAGCATCGTGAATAGCCATAGCTTCAATGGTATCAAAAGCCTCCTCAACATCTATGTTATCAAAGCGTCCACTCGCGGCCGAGTCAAGCACTTGGCGAGACTCATTGTACAATCCATTATAGAATTGCATAACCAAAAACCATTTGTCGAGGCCATGATGAGGACATTGGCGTTGAAACTCCTTATATCGTTCCCACGCATCAAACAAGGACTCATCTCCTCGTTGTCGGAAACTAGTTAGTTGGCTCCTTAGCATTGCCGTCTTCTCCGGTGGGAAATATTTTTGGTAGAAGGCTAATGCAAGAGTGCTCCAATCGGTGACCCCATGAGCAACTCGATTCAACGAGTTCAACCATAGCTTTGCTTTGTCCCTAAGTGAGAACGGGAAAAGCATTTCGCGGATTTGGTCTTGTGTGACTCCGGCTTGCTTGATTGTTGAGCAATAGTCACAAAAATTTTGCACATGGAGGTTAGGATCCTCCCCGGGGCTTCCCCCAAATTGATTACGCTCAATGAGGCTAATAAAGGCCGGCTTTATCTCGAAATTGTTGGCCGCAATAGCCGGCATAGCATTGCCGGTTGGAATTTGATCCGCAGAGGGCTTTGAGTGATCCGAGAGCTTCACCATGACTTTAGGCGGTGGAGGTTCGAGTTCAATGTGAGCTTCCGCGGAGGATGAAGCTTCAAGTTGCTTTAGTAGACTCTTGCGCGCGAGGAAAGTACGCTCCGGTTCAGGATCAAATTCAACGTCCTTATTAGCTTGAGACGTACGTGATTTCCTGACCATACACAACACTAGAGGCAACTTTGAGAAGGGGCCTCAAGGAATTGAGGTTCCTTGAGACAAAAATAAAAGACAAGAAACAAGCAAACTAACAAAAAGCAAAAGCTGTCTCCCCGGCAACGGCGCCAAAATTTGATAGGCTTAGTCGCACTCACCTAATCAAAAGTAATCCTGACAAACCTAAGGGTAGCTAGGGTAAGTCGGGGTCGAATCCACAAGGAGAGGGTTGCAATTGTAGGTTACTTATGGAGCGTTTCAAGTCTCGTCGGTTCGAATGTTGTTGGGTTACTAAAACTAGAGCAAGGAAAGGGTTTAACTTATATGGAGAAAGGTCTAGGAAGTCGGGTTAGGCAAGGGTAGGGTTAGGTCAAGGAATGATGATCGGGTTGAGTAGGTAATCGCACTTGCTAAGGATAAAGCTCGTCCTCTCGGTCTTAAGCTTCCTCTAGGTCTCAAAAGCGGGCTCTCGCTACTTACAATTGAGGGTCCTAATGATTATCTCGCGCCTCTCCTCGAACTAGGCTTTCGATCTTAAGTTCAAGGGTGCTAAAAGTTTGCTAAAACGTGATCAAGGAATCAACAAACACAATCAAGCAGAGATAATCAAAGTAAGCACAAAAACCTAACTCAAATGATCACAAACATCAACCAAAACAATCACCCATGCTTCACCCTTCTCCCTAGATTAAAGGACTACTCAAACATGATGAAAATGATAACAAAAGCAAGGGAGAAGAATGAAAACATGATCACAAACAATATAAGATGAAATCACAATGAAAAGAGGAGAAGAAATGATAATACCAAATCAGAAAATCAATGAACCAAAGGATGAATTCAACAACGAAAACCAAATAGACGACAAAACTAGAGCGATCCGAGTCGGGAATTGAAAGTACAAGATGAAAAATTATTCAAGCCCTAAGTTTTTGTGTGAATGTAATTTAAAGTGTCCTAAGAATGCTCTAAAAAGTTCAGACGAAAATATGATCCTTTGCTCCTTGAAATAGACGAACTAATTTAAGCACACGAGGAGTCGGAGGGCGTCCCAAGCCTCCCGTCCGGGACAAGAGGTATCCCGACCGGGATGACTTCATCCCGTGGCTTTCAGATTTTTTCAGCTTTTGTTCTTCTTTTGCTCCTTCTTGTACTTAGCCTTATTTGCAATATTTGTCGTCCCAAGGCATAGGGACGAGGCTCATGAGTAGGGACGAGTCTTAGGATGATAATGTAAGCTTCAAATCCCATCCCAAGGTCCCGGGACACCTTCATTGGTTGAAACGAGGCTCGTGCGCAACCGAAACGCAACGAAACCAACTCGAATCACCTCGAAACTTCACGAAACTTTATGAAACTTCACGAAACCTCACGATTAGCATCCTAAACTCCAAATAGCTGCTTTAACCTACAAAATAAACACAAAAACGCAGCAGAGCCAAAACGGAGCGAAATAGGAAGCGAAACGCATGTAAAAGCACGGGAAACGCAAAGTAAAGCTCGTGAACAAGGGGCTATATATAAGTAAAAATATGACACATCAACCAGCTGTGATTGTCTTACAACTCAAAATACATGATCAGAGTTATAGATAAATATGGTTATTAAGTTACCATCTTTTAAAATATAAAAGAAAACCTTCAATTCCCTAGTGTTCATCGTCAATTAACCTCGAGGTACCTAAGTATAACTCGTAAGACTCAATTTCATCTCGCACACGCTAAGCCATATAAACTCATAGCAATAAACATATACCGAGTAGCATTTATCATATACATGTGTAATTATAGAAATACACATATAAAGCATCTACGGAGTACATGATTATTAAACCGTAAAGCATTTCGAATGTAATACCTAGAACTCATATTATGTCTATCAATTTAAGAGATTATTTGGAAATTTTAGATGGAAATAAATATTTATTAGTGACTATAATCTTTACATGCACAAACACAATTGATAATCCACAAGAAATACGTATTAAAATGTGACCGACTCGGCCCGTGGATTCCACGAGTCACACCAGTAGTTATATATTAAAAGAAAAACCCCCATAAGTGTTTTCGTGGAAAACTCTCAAAAATAAGCACTTTTTTCCTCCTTATTCCGCCACGTCATCTATAGGGTCACACGTCCTCATTGACTTCCCAGGTCAAATTCCCTGCCTAATCGTCTTCCAATTGTTTTTTCAGCTTCCTTGTTCTTTCATATTTTGAGGATATGAAAAGGCCATAATTGAATACCATAATTGAAGTCCATCATTCATTTGCTAGCATTCAATTGACTGTATTAAACAATTTTCATCTCAACATGGTCGTTTTTCTTTTCCGGCTTTGATTTTCACTATTCACGACGTGCAACATTAGAGTGCCCGATAAACAGATGAAACCAAAAACAGACTACTTAATTGGTATGTACTTACCTAAAATGCAAAGTTGAAACAATGCAAATGAAATTAAAAAATATTCATCAAACAGATATAGTAACACAAATTTTTTTAATAATTATAAACAAAGAATCAAACTTTTCAACTACATCGTCTTTTATTTCTCGTTACATTCTTTTTTTTTTTTTTTAGTTATTTTATGTCAACGAAATAATATAAAGAAAATCAAAAGACATAAGTTATTACCTTATAAAATCATTCATCAATTCTATTATTTTATAAATTCCAAAACTTTCAAAGTCATGTAAAAATTATTTCAATAATTTTCATAAATTTATATTTAGACACATTTTACTTTTGATTTTGTAGCTTTGATTTTAATATGTAATATAGATATAGATATGTAAATATTTACATATTTATTTATAGTTTTATAGTAGAATGTTAACTATTTTCCATATTTACAGGAATGAATCGGGAAATAACAAAGCTCACAATAATTACAAGGTATAATTTATGTGTTGATTATTCTATTATTTAAATTTTTCATTTTAGAGTTTTCAAAATTTTATAAGTCATGCATAATTTATTTTCATGATTTTTAAAATTTAATATTTAGAGACATTTTGCTTTTGATTTTGTTGCTTTGATTTTTTTTTTTTTTTTCCTCTAACATTATATTTACTTATATAGTACAATGTTAACTAATTTCTATCTTTGCAGGAACAAATCGGAAAATAAAATAATCCACACTAACCAAGGTATAATCGATGAGTTGCTAATTTTTGCTTAATTATTTTTGAATGAAGGGATAAATATAAGGCAGATTATTTGATATTTGTTTCATTAATCTTTGACTTTAATTATTAAATTTTAATATATCAAGATGATGTTTGAGAAGGGTATAAAAATATAATTGTGATTTTTTTATCAAGGTTTTATAGTATGAAAGGAGATGAATAAAGTAAATATATTCATTTAAATTGTTATTTCTACATAGTCAAAAATCTATGAGAAATTGTTGTGTTTTAATGTGATTTTTATAGTAATTGTTTTAAAATTATATATTTACAATATTATAAATTTACACTTGAACCAAAAAAATAAATTGTCATTATTTTTTATTTAATTAACTTTCTTATAACTAGAATGATTTTTAAGTCATCATCTAATAATAATTCATTTTTTTTCCCTTAATTTCATTTTTTTAAAATTTATTTCAACAAATTAATTAAAATAAAAGAACCAATATACAAGAATCATTCATTTAGAAAATTGCAAGAATCATTTATTCGGATAATTGCAAGAATTTATTCGGAAAATTGATGCATTAATTTAGTTGGTGTGAGAATTAAAAAATTTCAAAGGTTATGAAAAAATAAAATCATTATTTTCTCATCCCTTTATCTTTAAATGTTTTTGCGTTTTTAATTTCATGTTTTTATTTTGTTTCGAAAATTTATATTAAGTACCGATAGTAACTATTTATTTTATATGTGTTCAGGACTATTCTCAAAATTACAAAGTTTGAGGATGATTATTATGAAATAAGTTCTAAATTACCTATTATAAATTAGTCTAAACATGTTCGAAATAGATGAAAAAAAACAACTTAAAGTAAGTATTCAAACATACCTACTTAATATAAATATCATATTAAGCGTGATGTATAAAAATGAACGTATACTTTTTAAAATGTGAAAAGTGCTCGATGAATTTCTCAAAAAAAATTGAAAACTTCTTCCGAATCATTTTAGTATTATATAAAAAAGAAATGTATTCACCATTACACCCGACTATAAAAAATTGTATCTTCTATTCGAATGTACTCAATATGTTTGATCTTTATTCTTAACTAATATTGTAACAACCCGGTTTTTCGTGACTAAATTAAATTTAAGGCGAAAATATTAACTAAGTATTTTGTATTACAAAACCAACTGTAAACGTCTTACAACTCAAAATACATAATTACGTTTATAGATAAACATGGTTATTAATTTACTATCTCTCAAAATGCAAAAGATGACCTTCAATCCCCTGGTGTTCTTCGTCAATTAACCTCAAAGTACCTATGTACAACCCGTAAGACTCGATTTCATCTTGCACACTCTAAGCCTTATAGACCCATAATAATAAACATATACGGAGTAGCATTATCATATACATGTGTAATTATAGTATAACACATATAAAGCATCTACGGAATACATGATTATTAAAACGTAAAACATTTCAAATCATATTTTAAGCATAACTCATAGCAATTTCATATAACGTAAACAACATGATATTTAAGACTTGATACATTTCGATTGTTGTATATTGCATTAATCATGATCTATTCAATAAACACATACGTGTGAAGAAACATGGAATATCTCGTATAGCACGTGGGATAGTCGACCCTTCTCATATCAAAAAAATTATACGTAACTATGACCAACCTTCTACGTCACCAAATCATTAATGTGCAGGTGCAAACCAACTACAATCAACATGCGCCACATAGGTGTACTTCAACTTAAACATACCTGAAGCAAACCAAATCATGGAGAGGTCAAAACAACCCAAAATGAAATTAAACACCTTCAAATAACCACAATACTTCAACCAACTAATAAAATCGCAAATTTACAGGGAAGACATAGAAAGAAAAGACAAGATAGTGGCCCACAAGCAAACTGACCAACAGGATGAACTCGAGGCAAAAAATATAGCCGAACACAAAATAAACCCCAACTACAACAACCCTCTCAAAAAAAAACCTAACATGGGAAAACATAACAGGAAAAACAATACTCATGCAGCAAGGCAATAACAGAAGTACTAACAGATGTACACTAGCGATATTTATCATGCCAAGAGTGCAAAGCCGATTTAGACGAAGAAGGTTATTGCCGACAATGCATCAAAAAGATAGCAGACCCAATTCAAATGTAAGTACAACAACCCGAGAAAAAACACACCTAATAAAAAATGGGGAAAACCGGACTTACTAAACGAAAATGTCAATACGGGTACAAGCTCATGGTCGCCATATCAGATGAAATAGAAACAACAATCGTTGTGCTATTCAACAAAGAAGCAGAAAAAGTCGTAACAAAACCCATTAAAAGACTACTAGCGGTGAATGGGGAGGAAAAATACCTACACGCTATTGATATGAAAACAACCGAAAATATAATAAACAAAATTAACTAACTAGCAATCTAACTGTAGCAGGACGGAACAGAACAATGTACCGAATACTACAAGGTTGTATCGGCAAACAATATGCCTTCAAGTTTAAGGCAAGAGTCAACAAGTACAACAACGAAAAAGAGTTGAAAGTCGAAAAAACAATAGAATAACACAAACAATACGACATAACAGACAACACGAACATCACTGAAGAACAAGTAGAAACACCAAAAACACACAGAAAGCCACACAATGTAAAATAAACTAACTAAAAAAACATACAAACACAAGAAAGCACCAAAGAAAGTCAAAACGCAAAATAAGAAAGGACCCGTCAACACCAAAGAAAATAACCAACATCATCATATGGCACCATAAAAATCAAGTACATAACCATCAAATCATGACAAAAACCAGTATAAAACTAAACATTAACGACATATAAATCCAGGCAATAAAGGACGACATAAGCAATAAATACAAAGAAACATAGAAAAAGCGTCAAACAAAGCACCACATAGCAGACACAACAACAATCAAGTGAAGGAAACCCACAAAATACGAAAACAACAAAGAAAAACTACAAATGAAACGATGGGTAACTGGGAAACAACTCACAATAAAAAAGACACAGTAGTAACATTCCTCCACATTTTTATGACACAATATTATTTTCTCCTCATTTAATAAAACATGTTTTTAATACATAATGTAGAAATTCCGATATGAAATAATCAACAACAATTCCGTAATTATCCTTAGGAATAAAAGTCCATGAAATTTGAGGTATAACTTTTGGTGTCACAATTTGCGGTCATCGTTAGCCTCAAAGGCGCAGTTGCACCTTTGCGGAGAATTTATGATGTTATTAATTGTCTGATTGTGTAGTACATAGTATGTAATATGCAGTCGACATAATATGTAACATTTTTAATGTTTTTCGCCTAGAACTCATATAATTATGTCTATCCAAAGTTTTTTTTTTTTGAAATTTTAGATGGAAATAAATAATTATTAGTGACTAATATTTATATGCACAAACACAATTGACAACCCACAAAAAATGCGTAGTAAAATGTGAGTGACTCGGCCCGTGAAGTTCACGGGTCACACCACTAATTACTTTTAAAACGAGCTCCATTTTAGTAAAAAATTCCCCAAAGAGTAGTTCTTGTGTAAGACTTGACTCACAATAATTTAGTGTGAGTCCTCTCACTCAACTACTTAAAAAAAAATTAAAAAAAAAAAAAAAATATTAATAACTACCCCTCATGTGAAAGGACTCACCATAAGTTTATCGTAAGTCGCGTCTCACATGAGAATTAGTGTTCCCCAAATAACGACCTCACAAAAAATATTCGCACTCATAATTTCCAAACAGTAGTTCTCCTGAAAGACGGGCCTAACGATAATTAACGTAAGACACAAGCAAGAAAAGAAAAAAAAAACTAACTCGTAACTACCTTGTGTGAGAGGACTTACGATAAATTTATCGTTAGGCCCGTCTCACACAATAAATTGTGATTTCCAAATAATTTGGCACTCAAAAGATTCCACTGTTTCACAAATCAACACATAATATTATATCAAAAATCAAAAACCCTAATTCTCCAGCAATTTCAATTTGATTTCTATAAGTCAATTGAAGTATCAGAAAAGTGCCGAAAATTAGGAGGAATTGTTAAAGATGAGATTGTTGAAGGTTGCAACATGCAATTTGAATCAATGGGCCATGGAATTTGATGGAAACCAAAAAAACATTAAAGATTCGATTTCGATTGCGAAATCGCTTGGTGCAACCATTCGTCTTGGTCCTGAGCTTGAGATCACTGGTTATGGCTGTGAAGATCATTTCTTGGAGCTTGACACCATCAATCACTCGTATTATTCATCTTCTTATCATTGAATTTGAATCATCTTTTGTTGTTGTGTTGTTGTTATTTTTTTATTCATTAATACTTTAATTGCTGTGATTATTACAACTTTTCATAGCTGTGAGGAATCGAATGATAGTATGGTTTACAATCGAGGACGAATTCGCGTTTCTAAATGATTAAAAAAAAAAAACCGAGAAGAAGTTTTAGGATGAAAACAGAGTGTGTGAGAATGAATGCACTGTTGTATGGAAGTAAAAAGTTGACTAAAAATGTGAGCTTGACTTATATTTTGGAACAGATGTAGCACTATCAGCTTTCTATTTGTGGAGATGTGTTTATCGTTGTTTTAGTTTGCGTGTAGGCATTATGTTTGGTAAAGACGTAAAGTGGTACTAGTAATTAAAATTAAGAACAAGTTCATTTCTCAGCAATTTTGAACGTGATTGTCGCATTGACTCTTGTCATATCAGATAGTGTGTGATTGTGGAAGATGAATGAACAAGTGGGCTCATACCTTGAACGTGATGTCGTGATGTTATTAATGCAGTTGGCTTGTTTACGAAAATGATCAGGCGCTATTAATGTGTTTAGTGTCTGCTTGTGCAGTAATTTGACTTGTGATATTGTTATTGTTAGGTTTACTTGGTGACCATTTGATGGTCTGTTTACTTGTTACTTGGTTCAAATATAAAATATGAATGGTTTAACTCTGATGATTTAAATATTTGGTCATGTTTTATTGCTACTTAAAAATGACATAATTTCTCGAAAGTACATTTTGAAACAGAAGCTTTTTTAGGGATTTTTATGTAAGCATGTTACAATATTGATCTCCTTGTGTCCTGTATCAATTGTCTTAAGCACTAATGTTGTTTTTATTGTAAATGTGTTAACTAAGATGAACACTTTTTCTATGGGTTTTGATGTAAGCATGTTATAACCAACAGGAACACTTCATGACAATATGCGTTATTATTTTCCATGTGTTTTTCAGGGATTTTACTGACATAATTATTTATAGACTGGATTCTTAATCATAGTATAAACTACGAAGAAACTGATATTGATGAATTTGTAGATGGGATTGCTTGAAGGAAATTTTGTTGGGGGACTGGACGGATGGAATACTATGCAGCTTTGGAATGCCTATTCTTAATAACTCGGTTCGTTACAATTGCCAAGTTCTTTGTATGGATAGAAAGATCATCATGATTCGGCCAAAGATGTGGCTTGCTAATGATGGAAACTACAGAGAGCTTCGATGGTTTACTGCTTGGAAGCATAAGTATGACATGGTGGATTTTCAGCTACCTCCTGACATTGCGAAGGCCATATCCCAAACAAAAGTGCCTTTTGGTTATGGATTCATTGAGTTCTTGGACACGTATGCTCCTATCACTGTCCTATGGTAGTCTAATTTGAAACGTTGTTATGTCATCTTGTGTCATGTATGGATCACATTTTGTTAATAGTGGTTGACAATATAATATGATTGTGTTCCACAATTTTAGTAATTAGTAACTCATGATAAATTACAACATTGCTGTCATCTATCAGAGATATGTTCCTTTTTTTTTTTAACGGCCATGTCTCTAGTTTTGGTTTTCCTCTTTCAAGGCACCCGATTAGTGATTATGTAGCTGATTTCCTGGCAGAACGGTTGCAGCTGAAGTTTGTGAAGAACTCTTTACTCCTGATCCTCCACATGCGGAGCTTGCATTATCTGGTGTTGAAGTATTTATGAATGCAAGTGGAAGTCATCATCAACTAAGGAAGCTTGATGTTCGGATGCGCGCTTTTATTGATGCAACACACACTCGTGGAGGAGTATACATGTATAGTAACCATCAGGGCTGTGATGGTGGCCGCTTATATTACGGTAGATCGTGAATTGGTTCCTTCTGCCTTTTGTCTTTTCGCTTTATCCTTTCCTGTGTAATATATAACTGTAACCACTGAAACTTTGGTCTTTGATGCTATTAAGCTAGAATATTGTGTGATTACGATTAAAACTGATGGCATAATTACTGGTTCAATATTTGGTCTCTTTTGTTGACGTGTTAATGTTCGCAGATGGATGTTGTTGCGTCGTCGTAAATGGAGATGTGGTTGCCCAAGGTTCACAATTTTCACTAAAAGATGTCGAGGTTGTGGTTGCTCAAGTGGATCTTGATATAGTAAGTGTGATGTTAAAATTTCTCCTGCATTGTACTTGCACAGCACTGTAACGGCAATAATTCATCGAGACGTATTATTCCTTGTTTGTGCTTGCTTTTAAGTTGCTCACAGTTTCTTCCTGGCAGGTGGCTAGTCTGCGGGGATCAATTAGCAGTTTCCAAGAACAAGCAAGCTGCAAAGAGAAAGTTCCATTTGTTTCAGTGCCTATTGAGTTATGCCGATCTTTCCACCTAAAAGAGCCTCTTTCATGTCCACTTAAGGTATCCCTTTTAGTAGCTACTCGTATATGACAAACGAGATTGTCAAACATTCTGTCAAGTTAGGCTACACTGGTGTCAATATTCTCATATCTGATCATTAATTACTCTTCAATTTTATTGGAACAAATTGTTAGGCATTAAACCTTTATGGTGTGTGATGTATGAATCATTTTCCATGAGAAGCTCTCCTTATGAATCAGGACTGACAATTTGAACAGTGATCTGCAATTTGAATAATCTGATTGACGCTACGTTAGTTATTGTTGGTGCATTTTCCTTCGTTTTTAAATTATTATTCGGTTTCGAATGAATTGCTTATTTCACCGTTCTCTTATACACTGTAAGGCACCTTTTCCATCTTTTAGCATTGAACACATCGAATTTTTAGGTTGGGCATATCTTTCTCTTTAATGAGATATGTTGTTGACTTGTAGATCAGGTATCATGAACCCGAGGAGGAGATAGCAAATGGGCCCGCTTGCTGGCTGTGGGATTACTTAAGAAGAAGCGGAGCTTCTGGTTTTCTGCTTCCCCTTTCTGGCGGTGCTGATAGCTCCTCTGTTGCTGCTATTGTTGGCTGGATGTGTCAGCTTGTTGTTGAAGGTAAGGTGAAAGTAGACTTTTATCATCTTCTTACAACCATAGCATACTACATCTTAGATGATAATACTATTACACTAATAGGTTGCTATTATATGGGTTACTACTAAACATCTTCTCATTATGCGCGTATGTAGAAATTAAAAATGGAGATGAGAAGGTTAAAGCTGATGCAATAAGAATCGGGCAATATACTGATGGGACATTTCCAACTGATAGCAAGGAGTTTGCTAAACGTATATTTTATACAGTTTTCATGGGAACTGAAAATAGGTACTAAATTCCTTTCTTTTTAAGATATCTTTCACCTTTGTGAATCATACTTGCTCTCACATATTTGAGACGATTTGTTTGCAGTGTGCATGTGTAACTGAGTTACTCTTTGGAGATATAGTTAATAGTGTTCGAATCAAAACGGATCTAAACATCCTTTCCTTAGACATTAGAGTAAGCCTATAGGAACGGCTGTGGGCATTTCCTTTCAAATGTTTTCTTTTATGTTCATTCCTATCCGAAACACTATCCAAAAAGGGGAAACAAACCTATCGCTTTCCTTATGAATTCCTCCTTCCAATCATAGCCTTTCTAAGTTTGAATACATGTGCAGTTCAGAAGCCACGACATCACGAGCTAAAAAGCTTGCAGATGAAATTGGAGCCTGGCACCTCAATCTTAGCATAGACACCGTCATTTCTGCTCTACTAACTCTGTTTCAGACTCTCACTGGCAAACGTCTGCGTTACAAGGTAAAACACCTAGCAAATATAGTAATACTGCTGTTTATATTTGCCCTTTGTTTGGATGGAGGCATTAGGAGTAAATGGGAAAGGTAGGGGAAATAGGGGGCTCTGTTTACATTCTTCTGTGCAAAATCAAAATTCTTCTATCCCCCTCCTCCCTCCCTCCCTCCCATTCCCCCCTTCATTCCTTATATTATATCCAAAGAATACTTTTACATATCGTGGTTGTTATTCAGGTAGATGGTGGATCAAATCCTGAAAACTTAGCACTGCAGAATATTCAAGCTCGAATCAGGATGGTAGTGGCTTTCATGTTGGCTTCACTAATGCCCTGGGTTCATAGCAAATCAGGATTTTATCTCGTTCTAGGTAGCTCCAACGTGGATGAAGCACTGCGAGGCTACTTAACAAAGGTACTTTTCCTGCTACTGAATCCTGATTTTATATAATCGATGCAGGCTTCTCCGCTATTGCGTCATGGTCTGAAAATGTTTGTAATTTAACGAGCTCAATTGTCGCTTTGTATTGGCCATATATCTGTATTACATAAATTGTCCATCCTATATTGAAGTTTGGGTTTTGACGGCTTATGATGGTATTAATTCTCCACATTAATTCTCCACATTACTCCGCAGTATGATTGTAGCTCAGCAGACATAAATCCTATTGGAAGCATTAGTAAGACCGATCTTCGAGCATTCTTGAAGTGGGCCGCTAAAGCCGAGAACCTTGGTTACTCCTCGTTGGCAGAGATTGAAGCTGCTCCACCAACCGCAGAACTTGAGCCAATACGCTCCGACTATTCTCAGGTACCCCGTTCAGATTTGTGCACCCTTGTCTGAAGTTGATTGTTTCCCGCAATTAGCTAAATCAAACTCTCTCTTTCATTTACTTATTTTTGTATTCTGAGAAATGAGCATTCTTTCTAAAATTGCGCATAATATTCACTTCCCTACAGCTCGATGAAGTGGACATGGGGATGACATATGAGGAGCTATCAATCTATGGAAGATTACGTAAAATTTTCCGTTGTGGTCCAGTTTCTATGTTTAAGGTAGGACTGTCTTCATTTTGAACTGTGAGATTTTAGTTTGTCGAGGTAAAAATATGCAAATTGAATCAATTCATTTGCATAAATAGCAATTGACAGCGTATAAAAAAATTGTGGTCGGGTTTGACAAATCGTAGAGCCATATCAACTAATAGTGATCATCTGAGAGGGGTATTTGATTGTTTGATCGCTTATGAACTTCATTCTAGTTGACTAAACCAGAAAACAGCGCACCGTCACATTGTCCCAAGTTTTTAAGAATTTTGGTTTCATCGTTAACTTGTGGCTTCACAATCTTATCTTCATTTGCACAGAACCTTTGCTATAGATGGGGTTCGAGGATGACACCAGCAGAGATTGGAGAAAAAGTCAAATACTTCTTCAAGTATTACTCCATCAATCGACATAAGATGACTGTACTTACTCCCTCCTACCATGCTGAGGTACTTTCTTTGTACCATTTTTTTAAATTGACAATGCACAGTATTGTTTGTAGGTAACCCTATTGCCGCATTTTGTCAACAGTGGAATTTAAAATAAGATTACTTTCCTTCGAGTAGTTTAGTAGGGCCGTAGAAATAGGTGTTCTCTTGTTTGTTCTCCCAGATATAAAGCAATATTATTTCCCCGCTTTTAATTCTGGGCCACTGTAGTACTGCGCCACATTTTGAGGTGGTATTGGCACCTATTAATGGTACAGTGACCGAGGCTTGGGTACGACAATTGATTACACAATCATACCATGTTATGTTTCGTAAATTCTTAATTGTGAAGTTGCTTTCTGCAGAGCTATTCACCAGAGGACAACCGATTTGATCTACGACAATTTCTATACAACTCAAGATGGCCATTTCAGTTCCGTAAAATTGACGCCCTCATCAAGGAGATGAACGGTGACAAGGTTCCTCTCATAGAGTCATCTCACGAAGACAAGCCAGGGATTGCATCGGACCTTGTTGGTGGCATGGGTGTTGCCGCTGCGGGTTCAGGAAACCCCAATGTTGGTTTCTAGCCCAAATGCATTCTCCTAGTTACTTTCTTTTACACTTAATTTTACGTTACTAATTACATTGTCAAGTGTCACTTGTGAATAATTTATCTCGATGAGGTCTGGAATAAGTTTATGATACTTTCCTCAAGTTCACCCGATTGTTATAGACGATTTTTGTATTCATCTCAGTTCATAACCTTTTCCCTACTTTGTTCGAGTAAACGCGAGTAACTTGCGAGCAGAATCACCAATTCAGGGTAGAAATTTATTGGGAAATTCTCACTTGTACCCTCGAAGGATTTGATTTTCTCACTTGTACCCCTGCTTTTCACGAAATTTCACTTGTACCCCTAATCTTTATTACTTATTCTCAAGCGTGGCCAATCTTTCATTTTACTTGGAATACTAATTTTCACTTTCCTCCTCGTTGGTTTTTCCTTTGCGTACAAACCAAGTGATTTCGATTTATATTTAGGATTCTTTTTTGTAGCACTTGTCTATCACATCTTCCAAATTTCTGACAAAAGAAGAAATTTATTTTCAAAGTAAGAAATGACAACATAGTAACCACAAATAACGAAACCAAAAGAAAAAAAAAACGCCGTTGCCGGGGATCGAACCCGGGTCTCCCGCGTGACAGGCGAGAATACTGACCACTATACTACAACGACATTTTTGTTTGTGTTTGGTTGTGCTAATTAAATATAACAAAATACAAACTACGTATAGAAAAAAAAGGTTTTGAGGATTAGAGGTATTGAACCTGACGTGAATCGAACACGCAACCTTCTGATCTGGAGTCAGACGCGCTACCATTGCGCCACAGATCCTCTTGTTGCTCTTCTAGTTTGCTGTATTCATTAAGTATATTATTTCTCGTATAAGAGTAAGTCGAGACGAGACAATCTCATACTAAGTTTATGTGAGACGAAAATACAAACAAAAGATGAAGTAGTAGAAAAGTATAATATTGATTTACTAAAGTCACTAACAAGGATCCTAAAAAATATACTTACACTTAACAATAAAAGTTACCAGTAGGTATTAAAATGGTTACAAAAATATTTATTAGCAAAATTTTTCCATTTGTATCCGTTTAACTTTTTATGAGATAAAAATTTTATTAGCAAAATTAAAATTTAAAAAATGATAATTTTTTTCATATTTTACGTGTTTATATTACCTTCAATTTGAAAAAATTATAATTTGTTGAATTTATTGTCGGGAATTATGATTGGCAAAGTCTTTTGACAAAATAAACTTTAACTGAGTAAACTCCCGAGTACAAGTTACAAAAATGATACTTCCTCCATTTTTTTGGATTGTATACATTTGCTTTTTGGACACTATTCACAAGTGAGGAGAATCTTCGATATATCGTCTAATATATGAAATAAAAAATAGTCATGTGAGATCTTGTTTTAATTGCATTTTCGAGAGCATTATTAATATTTAAATTTTATAATTTTCGGAATTATGTAACTAAAGATATAAACAAAAGAAAACGTGCATCGACGTACGTGCAAAAAGCAAATGTATAGAATCCAAAAAAATGGAGGAAGTATAATTTTTCAAACTGAAAA
The DNA here is from genome assembly GCA_023091065.1 of Dianthus caryophyllus. Lineage (NCBI taxonomy): Eukaryota > Viridiplantae > Streptophyta > Magnoliopsida > Caryophyllales > Caryophyllaceae > Dianthus > Dianthus caryophyllus. The sequence goes on along the minus strand of CM041523.1, from coordinate 13,127,032 downwards.
TCTCGTAAAGAAGTACACTGTATACTGTACAAGTTACAAAAATGACACTCCCTCCCTTCAACTCCATTTGCATCCCTTGTACTTTTCACATTTATCAGGGCAAATTTCGGAACGAAAATATCTATAATTATTAAAAAATGTAAAAATTTGATTTTCTTATTGTACTCATTAAAACGTATAATTCACGATCCCGTATGACTATGTTAGGTTCTATATATTGCAAAAAATTCCGCAACTTTTACACTTCAATAAATAGCGGTAATTTTCTCTTTGATGCTAATGGAGTTGAAGAGAGAGAGAGTATTTGTTTTCAATCGCTAACTCAAATTTGACTTATAAATAAAGTTGATTTATCTAAAATTACAAAATAAAATCATGTAAGATTTAAATTGACCCAGTTCAATTTAAGTCATCTTTAATTTGTTTCGATTTTACAGAAATTATTTGGGTAGTATTCAATCATATCATTATTCGAATTTATAATTTATGTAGAATATTAAAAGACAAAACAAACCTTAAACTATGCCATGTGTAAGTTTCATAAAAAATGAAAATATAAATAAATAAATAAATAAATAAATAAATAAATAAATAAAACTTTAAACAGTTTCATATGTTTTATTTATCATTTTATTTATGTTATTATATATTTGCTGCAATTAATTGTGTATTTTTTTTATTATTATTCTTGATCATTTTTTATTTTAATAAATTTTTAAAGTAAAATATGCTACCATAACTTTAACATTTATTTTATATGTATTACTCCCTATGTACCTTTAATCTAAATAAAATAAATCCGTACCCTTAATAATCAAATAAATTGAAGCAAGTATAACACAAGAAATGGTCGTAAATAACATGTTGGTATGCGTTAATCTATTTGCTTCTATCTTTACAAAGTCTTTGAGTAAGCTTTATTCCCAAGTTCCAAAACAAATGTTCCCAAGACCTCGCTAGATCCTTGATGCACGATTGAATGTGATACCGTTTATATATAGCGAGAAAATAAAATGTTAATATACACCATCGTGTAATTTACAATGGAGAAAAAAATGTGCAAACACGTGGGGAAAACAATGCAAGATCCGAGTAGTTAATTGTTTTATTTTTTAAATATGTATCCGGTTTAAATTTAGATTAATTTATTTATTTGTATTTTTGGTTTCCATGATTAATTTATACAAAATAAGAAAGAAATTTTTTACTTAATAATAATTAGAATTAGTTCATAATAACTAGGATTTAAAGACAGTATTGCAAGAAGACTATTAAAAATATAAAAATTCTAACAAAATACTAAAAATGATCCCATTAGACAGACTCGGATAACTTACTGTGTAGAGTGAATTATTTGATGTTTTGTTTAAATTAGGATTGGGGTCCTATTAGACAATTTGGCTTAACAAAATTCAATAGAATTCAATTTAGTATAACCTACTTGTAATTTAAATCCAATGCAAACTGCTCGACTTTATATATATATATGATATGATATTGTTATATTATATCGTTTTATTATTTAGCCGTATAATGTAGATTAATTACAATTTAATTGGATATTTTAGTACTAACAAAAAATTTGAAATAAAACGTTTATTTTCTATAAAAATTATGTATTTTGTCATGAGACTTATTAAAAAGAGTAGAAAAATTTTACATGATAAATTCGAATTTTAAATCATATTTCAAGACATTTATTCAAAAAGTGGCCAAATTAAATTAAATTGAGTCACATCAAATTTTTAAATTAAATAAAAACATAGTGTGATCATGTCTATATAGAAATTGAATTTTGATCACATGCAATTGCATACATTTGTCAATCTCTAAGCATTTCTATGTAAAGGTGACATTTAGTGAAAAAAGTGAATGAAATGATTTTAAATTAAAGACACATTCATATCAACTGTGGAGTCACAGGTTGATGGAAAACATTGAGTTATACTCACGGTTTCCACCAAACCCCATTCACCTTTTCACCATTCTCGTATCAACTCATCATTTCTTGAAAAAGGCTTTTTTTTTCTTTTTAATGACATACTTGTGACTCTACTCATTTGTCATCCTCATTTTCATTATAAAAAAATAAAAGTAAATTGTCTCTTAAATATAGGTATAGTAAAATCATTTACTTTCACAAGTTAAGTTAATTGGGTGGGTGATCACAAAAGAAATTATCTCCACACTGTTGTACTGTTACATCTGTAAAGTTACGATCTAATTCACAACCTCATAGTAAGATAATTTTCTTTATACGATTGCATGTTAATGTCATATTGTAGATCTACCTACACAAAATTATGAGATACCGTAACGGTTCATTAAAAATTAAATTAATTAAAACTATGTTATGTACGGAGTATCAAATTCCCAAAGTTAGATCAAATTTTCTATATACAAATCTTGTATTCTTCTACAAGTCTATGATAATGCATGGTAATTCATTATTAGTCTATGTATAGCCCATACATTCTAAATTTCTCTTGTAAGTTAAGGTATATTACATGACCACTATGTCCTGTGGAGTTCTCTTCACCTCTACTCAAAGGGACTTTAAAGTACGGCACAATCACTATTTTGGATGCTTATTAATGTTTTCGATAAAATGTTTCAATTATATTTGTTTATCTTTAAAAAATAATTACAAAATATAATTTTATTCAAAAGTTTAAAGAATTTTCAAAATTTCGTGTAATATATAACTAAAAATATAATCACGTTTGATAATGTTTGATTCTTCTGCTTAATACAAATTAACTTGAAAATTTTATAATTTGAAAATATATCATTAATAGGCGAAATTGCAAATAACTACCTTTTAAAATCACTTTTTTTCAAATAACTACCTTTTATAATTTTTTTTTCAAATCACTACCTTAAAACGTATTTTTGTTTTCAAATCAATACCAGTTCCCCGGAAATCTCATTTAACTCAAAAAAATAAGGATGGAAAGTGCTGAAAAGTGAAAGAATCATTGTTTGATTGAATAATATGAGAGAAAAAATTAAAAACAATGGAAGAAATTTTAGGTAAAGAGGTAAAGAATATGAAATGAAGAGGTTAAGTTAAATAGAGGAAGAAAGGTTAGAAAAGGGTAGAAGGGTAGAATGGATATTTGACATGGGTGTTTCAAATAAAAGGCAACAAAAATTTTCAAAGTGGTCGGAATTTGATAAAATATGACGTTTTCCGGGGAACTGGTATTGATTTGAAAACAAAAATACGTTTTAAGGTAGTGATTTGAAAAAAAATTTATAAAAGGTAGTTATTTGAAAAAAATGGTTTTAAAAGGTAGTTATTTGCAATTTCGCCTTAAATATTTTATCGTTTTAAAACGCGTATCTACAAATGTAAGAACAAAAGTAAATGTACAAGCAGATTTGAATGAGTAAATGCGTCATAATCATCAAAAATCATTACTCCGTACTCATTACTGATTCAATTTCCCATTTCCCCTTCTTGAACCATTACAATTCAAATTATATTTTAATATAAAAGGCACTTAATGAACACTCATTTAAAAAAATAAATAAATGAATTATTATTGAAGAAAATCAATTTTTATTTACTTTTTCAATTTTTATTTACAAAAACTTTTACTCAAATATATATATAAAAAAAATTATATCACTAATAATTCAGATGTTTAGTACGGAGTATTAAATTACTGCGTTTCAATACCATACCATCTATTTAAATTCTCACATTTAAATGAAAATATGATAACCTTGTACTAATAAATATATACTCAATACATATGTAAAATAATTTGTACAATTATGAAATTCCGTATCACTCAATGATGTAATATGATTTCTATCATCATGAAATTTTGTCACTCAAATTGGAAAAGGGGCATAACTCAATTATATTTTTCCATTAGTATTCCTTTCAATGAAATTGATTCCTACCAAAAACGATGCGATATTGATTAGCAAACACTCTTAATCACTAATCAAATGCAATTATTGTGATCAATTTATATTTTTATAGCGCAAACTCAAATGCATAAGAATGCTATATACTGGCCATAAGGATAATTACAATGGAGAATTTTTTACATTGGTTTGCAAATAAGAACTTTTTAAATAAATTTTTTCATTGTAGATAGTATAAGATTTGTTGAAATAAGAACCAAGTTCTTCCAAATTACAAGAAAAAATAAAAAAAATTATTGGTGAGGATAAAATTAATGGGTCCAAACAAAAATAAATTAAAAAGTTTCTTCATTGTATTATAAAGTTCTTATAAAGTTCATAAATTGTGGAAGGGTTTTTTGTGAGACACTACCTTACATTTAAGCCAACTTGTGAGGTACTACCTTAATTTTTTTTTTTTTTTTTTTCTTTTTTTTTGCGAAAAACTACCTTACATTCTTAAAACTTTGTGGAACACTACCAAACAGCATTTTTCCGTTAAATCTAACCGTTGACCGTCATTGACTGACGACCCTTCTTCCCCAAACTAATAACTCCATTCATTTTAACCCCATTTTTCTGGTTTCCCTCTTCAATTTACTCTAATTTCTTCTTTTCATCTTTTTCCCTATTTTAATTAACCCACATACAATCCCAAAATCATCATCAAAACCCTCAATTTTTTATTATTCATCTTCAAGGCCCTACTATTAAGCTTAAAACTAAACTTGTATAGTGCAATTAACACCAATTTCAATGTGGGTTACGTTAGTATATAGTAAGCTAGAAACCCTTAAATTACCATACTACACAATTTACTAACACAACATAAACCCTAATATCATTTTCAAATGTTTTTTCCTCCTAAGTTATTCAACTCATTCTCAAGTTCTCAAACTTGAAGATTTTGTTAACTTCTTTACCTTCTTCAACTTTCAAACCGACATTTATGCATATTTGGGAATGGAAGTTTCTTGAAATGAAGAGCCTATTTTGGTGTGGGTTAGTGAGTTTGAAAGGTCAATGACGTTGGTACGCCGTGGAGTTCCACATTGACATTTATGCGTCTTCGACAATGAAGTGGGTGACTATTCACTAAATAAAGAAACCGAGGAAGAAAACGAAAAAAAAAAGAAAACTGAAAAAGAAGAGTGAAGAATAAGGGGACAAATAATTGAGTTTTGGAGAGCAACTAATGTAAACAATTAAGTGAAAACTTAATTTAAAAATGGAGGAAAAACTACATTCTAAAGAGTTAGAAGAAGTTGCCGTCAGTCAATGACGGTCATCGGTTAGATTTAACAGAAAATTGTTGTTTGGTAGTGTTCCACAAGATTTTAAGAATGTAAGATAGTTTTTCGCAAAAAAAAAAAAAATGTAAGGTAGTACCTCACAAGTTAACTTAAATGTAAGGTAGTGTCTGACAAAAAACTCATTTTGGAATACTAAAAAAATGAATTGGCATAGGAAGAACTTTATAAAAAAAAATTCTCATTGCACTTGCTCTAAGAGCATCCATATTGATGACACTCTTCATAATTTCTCTCTTATTACCATTAACTTTTTAATTACCCTTTCGATTTAACATACATGTATGTGCATCGATGGGTTCCCCATTTTACCTTTTTCGGTCCACCATATTTATTTCTTTTAACTTTTAATTTACTAACAAAAATAAATAATGGGTCTTTTTTCTATTTTTGCAAATGACAACCCTCCCAAATTTGAGAGGTTTTCCCAAAATTTAGGTCACTTTCCTATAATTTTGAAAACTCTCCACATCAGCTGGCATTCCCACAAGTGATGATTTGACACATTTTGATCACTTATCTCTTCACCAATGTGAATGCTCTAAAACATAGAGTAATATTCATAGTCATTGTGTTTAAATTGTTTCTAGTTTAAAATTATGTAGTAAGATACATTTAATTCAAATAAGTACAGTTGAGTCCAGTGTAACTAAGTTCAAAATAACAAGACTTACTTAAATTTCGATCATTGATTTTTCGGTTGACTATATATTGTTTATGAGGTTCAAGGTTCCATTCGTTTGGTTTAGATAAATTAAGTTCCGTTTAACAAAATTAATTTCAAAAGAACTAGAGTACTAGACCAACCTAACTAAAAGTTTAAGTTGATAGCTGGAGTCTCGAGAGTTTTTATACTTGGTGCTTTAAATGTGGACGCAATGATAAGTTAGCCCGCCCAATATTCCACTTTGAAAGTGAGAGTGTGAGGAGATTCAGACTTGTGATCTTTAGTCACAAGGCTTTGACACTATGTCTAAAACCAACAGAACCAAAAGTTTAAGTTAATAGTTGGTATGGTTGCCAAAGATCAATTTTATATTCTAACTGTTTCATTTGACAATATATATTGTATTTGGGGTTTAGCATTAGTAGCTAGTCATAAGTGGTGCGTCGAGGCCCCTGGGGGGTAATTAGATTCTACTAGACTCTATATATTGTTTCTAGATTACTACGAATTCATTGTTGTGCGTAAGAATAAACTGAACTAACTAAAGCTAAGCTAAAAGAGCATAACTCGATGTAGGAATAGTCTAGAGTCATGAGTTCACGAAAACAAAAATGCGGCAAGTGTGAACTAACAATCCATTAAGGTAATGGGGACGATAAGTCATCTCGAATCAAAATCTACCGTAAGACTAAACTAAAGAGCTATCGCACATATTAGTACTAGGGGTGTGCAAAAAAAACCGAACCGATAAACCGAACCGAAAAAACCAAGAACCGCACGTTTTATAGGTTCGGTGAACCGAACCGTTAAGAAATAATGGTTCGGCACCAACCGATTAAAATTAACAGTTTACGGTTGATTTAGGTTCGGCATTTTGAGTTAACTGCTAACTTAATCAACCAAGTTAAGAACAAAAATATAAATAAATTATACTTATATATACAAACTAAAACATAAAGTTTAACTTTACAACTTTCATCAAATTTCAAATATCAATTATTTATTCTACCATATTTTTCTAGCACTCAAAAGCCTCATTCTCGTAAAATAAAATCTCATATGTACCCCTCTCGCTTCAATTTTAATATGTTTATTGCTTTGTTATTGTTCAATACGCATTTTTGAGTTAAAACATTTATAAATTTTCTATTTACTACGGAGTATTATTTAGTTAATAATGGTATATTAGATGTGGCATTTGTAATTTGTCATTTTTATTTTGGACCGTTAATATGTTGTTAAAGTGCGTCGTAATTAATAATTAACTTACATTTTTTTTTTTTTAATTTGACAGAGTAAACGGTTCGCGGTGAACCGCATAACCGAACCGTTAAAAAGGTGAACCGAACCGCACAGTAACCGTTCTTAATGGTTCGGTTTAGGTTCGGATTTTTCCCGAACCGAACCGTGCACGAACCGTAAAAATTAACGGTTCGGTGCACCGAACCGTTAATGAACACCCCTAATTAGTACACCCCATCAACTCCAAGTAAGTATAATAAATCACAACTAGACTTTTTATCTTAGGTTAAAAATCCTAGATCGATCAACTAATTGCGCCCATCGATCAATTAAACATACAATAAAAGCATGCAAGCAGACTAGCGATAAATCAAAAGAGTTAAACAATCATCAAACTATAACCATGGAATCATAAACATCGATCTCCCTAAATCCTAGATTGAAGATTAGTTACACATAAACAGGGCAAAACACATATGGCAATTAATAATCAAAACAAACATAATTCGATAAAATAGAATTAACAATATTCTAGATTAATTGAAATTACCGAATACAAAATTAACTTCAATCTTCTACCAAAGTTGCAATAAGAGTCCTCTAATTTCTCTCTAAGTAGTGTTTGAGTAATAAATTTGAAGATAGTAACAAAACGTAAGTTTCCTAAACCCAAAATTGTCACTTAAGTAAATTACAAATATCCTTAAAAAATAGAATGTCTGGCACCGGATGCCAATGCCGAACCAATGCCGATTCAAAAACTAATTCTTGCGTAAAATTCTTCAAATGACGCTAGAGTTTTACATGACTGATACCAAACACTCAAACAGGCAAGAAGGCCAAAATCCGACCTTTATTCTTCTTGGGGTTATGGATTGGGCCCTTAATCTTTAGGGCATCTCGTCTATTCGTGTCTTTTGGTCTTGATCAACTTGTCTAGTCCCAAGGTTCCCCATCTCCCCGTCTTTTGGATTCTGTCTTTAATTTCATAATCTAACTGAAACGCAGCGAAAACCATTAATTTTCTTCAAATCACCTAACAAACACCAAAAACTCTACTCGGACATAATGTAAGAATATATTGACTTTGTAAAGCACATTTTGACAATAAAACCAGTTTGGAACAAGGGTAAAAAGGAAAAAAAAAAAAAAAAAAAAAAAAAAAACCCTACTCTTTCTAATCCATTGAGATCTTTACATTTACTTTTGGATCGATTTTTTAGGTAAGTTACCAATAGTGTTAAAATATTATTTGTTTAATAGAAAAAGTAATTGGTGATATAATTTGAGGAGAGAAAGTAAGGTAAATATAATTTTTTTTATGTAAAGTAAAATTACCAAAAATAGAAATGTTAAAAATTGATAAGGATCATCCCAAAATAGAAAATTTTAATTTGGATGAATTTGAGGGAGTAAAAAACAACATACCATCATGTTTGACCTTGTTAAAATTATCTTTACGAGTACATTAAGGTAGTGTTTGGATAAAGAGAAATGAAGGAGAGCGAAGGGAGAATTCATGGATCCCTCCAATTTTTTAATTAGGATATCAATTGAGGGTGGACGATTCGAAAAGGAAGAAAAAAAAGTGAATTTGTCCACTACAATTCCATCCTCTAAAACAATTTAAGAGACAAAATTTGGAGAAAAAATGTCCAGTCCCCTCTTCTATTCCTTTCCTTTCACATCTTTCTTTCCCATTTTCCTTTTTTTTTTTTTTTTTTTTTTTTTTTTTTTTTTTTTAGATAAAGATTAATTTCATTCATAGTAAATCATATCAAGCATATAAATGATTGCAAGGTAACAAAAACAAAATTACTAAACCCAAAATAATTTTCTGCGCCATAAAACAAAGATCTTTAGTAATAAAATATACTGCTTCTGCACACCCGCCTCTATCATATCGCTGCCTAACTATTGACGCAGCCTTCACCGAAGGGCTTTGTAGAAGTGATATTGTTTTAAAGACATTGAATTTCATTGGATTTCGTAGATTGTTGCCGGAAACTAGAAATCATTCGGAATATATACTACATTAATCTTTCTCATTCTCTGCGATAACAATGGAAAAACTCTACTGAATAGAGGACAAAACCCACCAAATTGTGGGGACGAATCTCTCCTTATGAGAGAACCAATTTATTGTTATTATAGTAGTAATAAAAGTGAATTATAAATGATTGATAAGAATTTTGGGGCTTATTATCATCACACCTACTTGAAGATAAAGCAAATGAGAGTTTTTTTTAGAGGGAGAAAAGATGAAGAGTAGAATTTTTTTTGTTTTTATTTTTTTTATTATGACTCGCTCATTTCTCTTTCCTCTTTCCCTTTTATTTCTCTCTTTATTTTGTTATCCAAAAAAGGCTTAAGATATTAAACTTTTATAATTTTTAAAATTATTCAACACAAGTTATTAATAAAACACTAATCATTATGACAAATATGTTAATTTAAACTATTGAGCAAGAAAAAAGGGTATAAATTAAATGCAATTAATTTATGAGACTATGTAGCAAATGTTGGTGATTTAAGTGTAAAATTACCGGTTCATTTTAGTGTATTTTAAGTTTGGTTTAAGATGGGTTAAGTCATTATATTATTATGTAAGATCAGGGTAGTATAAAGTGTACACTTGCATAAATATCAACCATTTAACGGTAATAGTTGCCACTTTGAACGACTATGACGGGGGTACAATTTTCCGAATAATATCGGTTTTTGACGGGTAATTTATCGAAGAGTTGTAACTATTCACAAACTCTGATTAAATTCCCTGAATATGCCCTTCTTTTTTAGCTACAAAAACCAAAGATAAAGGAATTAGAGATATAGCAAAACTTCTGATTACGTTCATCTTACACAGAAAAACAAAGTACACAAAAAACTCCAAGTTATATCTTTGTTTTCTTGCCAAATCCAGAGGGCACCGTCTTATCTCGACAGAAAATTCGATACAACTCGGGTATAAGATTAAGGGTCGAATTATTTTACAATGAAAGCGTGATCATGATATTCGGTGTTAATAATATTTGTCGTCTAAATTCTGTCCAGTAGTGCGTTAGTTTATAACAGCAAATTACTTTAAAAATCTGTTGAATTGAAAAGATAACATTTTGCTTTGAAAAGCTAGCTCTTACTTGAAATGACTTCGCATTTTGGCATGTAATTCAATAATTTGTGTATGTTGTCAAGCCAAATCGTCAATCTTAATATCTTATACTAATTGTCATAACATGGTTCATTATCCTTAACTTTGTATTTTGTCATCATTTAGCAACTTAATATTTTTTTTTATTATTTAAGAATGGACAAGTAATTGTGTGCTCCGTAAGCTTTTGTATTTTGATTATTTATTTTTACTTTAATTTTGGAAATTATCATCCAAAAAATGTGGAAATGAAAACACATCACTAGATCAGTCATCAATTTTTATGTACTTCATATTTACAGAATTAAATTTTATTCATGCTATCTGTGAAATCAGATACGGGCCCGGGCCACACCTACAAGTGCTAGAGAGAAAACTCACCTTATAGACCCAAGGGGTTTCATTCTAAAACCAATTGGCAATAAGAGGATTAGCCCTTAGGCTTTATAACGTGGACATTTCAGCTCTCCACAACCGATGTGGGACTCACATGTGGGCATATTAATAAGGGATTCTTCACACTCCCCCCTACACATGTAAGCCCATTAACAAGCCTTATACTGGAGCCCAACAATCGTGGGATTCTTCTCCATGGCATACAAAGACGAACCGGACAGGTGATTTTAACAAACACGAGATAACGTGTGAAATCAGAGACGGGCCCGGGCCACACCCACAAGTGGTACAGAGAAAGCCCACCTCATAGGCCCAAGGGGTTCCATCCTAAAATCAATTGCCAATAGGAGGATTAGCCCTTAGGCTTTATAAGGTAGACAAGAGATTCTTCACACTCCCCCCACACATGTAAGCCCATTAACAAGCCTTATACTGGAGCCCAACAATCGTGGAATTCTTCTCCATGGCATACAAAGTCGAACCGGACGGGTGATTTTAACAAACACGAGATAACGTGTGAAATCAGAGACGGACCCGGGCCACACCCACAAGTAGTACAGAGAAAATCCACCTCATAGGCCCAAGGGGTTCCATCCTAAAACCAATTGGCAATAGGAGGATTAGTCCTTAGGCTTAATAAGGTGGACATTTCAGCTCTCCACAACCGATGTGGGACTTACATGTGGGCATATTAATAAGGGATTCTTCACACTCCCCCCACACATGTAAGCCCGTTAACAAGTCTTATACTGGAGCCCAACAACTAGGAAGCACCGATACCGATACGGACACCCGATACGGATACGTATCGGACACGCGATACGGCCATCTAAAATTTTACGATACGCGATACGGCAAAATAAAAGTCAAAATAAAAGTCAATATAAATTTGGCCAATTGAAAGACCATAAATTCGTCAAAATAATAAATAACTTGTCTTACAAAGTTAATATAAATTTAGAAAAAGTACAAAGTCTTACAAATATAAAAGACTAAACTAAACATCACCATCAAATTCACCATACGTATCATCATCAAAAATGACCATTTCCATGTCGGGCTCATCAAGGGAAAGGCTAGCCACATCAAGAGAACCAACATCATCGAGGTTATCATGCTTTCTTTTGATTTTTTTTATTTTTTTAATTTTTTTATTGGAGTATCGGTATCGGTGGAGTATCGGCGGAGTATCGGTGACGTGTCAAACATCACAGAAGTATCGGAAAACATCCGATACCTCAAGATACGTATCGGGACGTATCGGAGGAGTATCGGGAAGTATCGGAGGAGTATCGGGTATCCGATACGTATCGGACACGGGTACGGCATATTTTAGAAGTATCGGTGCTTCCTAGCCCAACAATCGTGGAATTTTTCTCCATGGCATACAAAGCCGAATCGGACGGGTGATTTTAACAAACACGAGATAACGTGCAACCCATTAAATCCGGCGGCATATAATTGGCCCGGTTTCATATCAAAGAGACCCAAGATATAACCATGGGCTTTGATACTATGTGAAATCAGAGACGGGCCCGGGCCACACCCACAGGTGGTAAAGAGAAAGCCCACCTTATAGGCCCAAGGTGTTCCATCCTAAAACCAATTAGCAATAGGAGGATTAACCCTTAGGCTTTATAAGGTGGAAATTTCAGCTCTCCACAACCAATTTGGGACTTACATGTGGGCATATTAATAAGGGAATCTTCACACTATCATTTAAATTAAAATCATGAGTTTAAATTGGTATTTTTTATTTTTATTTTTTATGCATGGTTAGAATTATACGCCCTTTGTGCCACAATGTTAGTCCCGCTGACTTTACGCGGTCTCCAACGCACCTCTTCAACCATATTTTTCATCGCTTATATGCAAATTTTTTTCATTGAAAATAAAATATTATGAAAGATAATCTAATAACGAATGTAAATATATTATTATCGTATAACAATTTTGTACAGATTTTATGTTATAGACGGTCAAAGTTACGAAAGTTTGACTTTCAGAAAGGTAAATGGGAGTAATATTGTGGAATGGAGGGAGTACTTTTTAAAAAATATCTAATTTTATATTAATTTTGAGAATAAAAAATAACCAATTAAATGACACGGACAAATAAAATAACCCATATTGTTTACTTATAATCTCCTTAACTCATCACTCAATTTTCGTTGCTAAAGATGATCAATTATTATTCAATTTATTACATCTTCCACATTTTATTTGTTTATCGATACTGTTAGAGAACAAACCCAAGTCCCACATCGGTGGAGAATAGGTGAAAGGTAATCTATATAAGGGGTTATCAAATATAATAGTATGAGGCCTTTTGGGAAGAAGCCCAAGAGTAAATCCGTGAGGGTTAGGCCCAAAGCGGACAATATCATACTATTATAGACTGTGGACACCGATGCAAAGAGAGTTCAACGTCACCGCCGCTTAGTTATAACAAATTGGTATCAGAGCCCAAGGTCGACTTGGGCTGGGCACCACTGGAGAAGCATTTGCTGAAACTCCTAGCTCGGGTGGAGTCTTGAGCAAGTTTGGTCCATGGTGAAATGGACAAGAAAGGCGTCATAGGTCAAGCGGAAGACCTTATGTGTACTAGAATCATTGATCGGTGGACCTTATCGATTGGGTGCCACAGTCTAGTGGGTCCTTTCCAGATTGGATGCCAGAGAGGCAGATTGTGTTCTGGTGACTTACGAGTGGCGGACCCGGTCCAGGGTATATTGGATGCAGGGGAGTTTCAGATGCCCGTTAAGGGGAGGCTACCAATTCTTGGGGATGAGAAAGGGTGCCTAGAAGTTGGGGCTGCAAAAGTGTGAGAGGTTCTCCAAATAGTTCAAGGTCCGAGTCATAATGATGGTCCTTGGTTTGAGGGGAGGATTTGTTAGAGAACAAACCCAAGTCCCACATCGGTGGAGAATAGGTGAAAGGTAATCTATATAAGGGGTTATCAAATATAATAAGATGGCGCTTTTGGGAAGTTCTCAAGAAAGTAAATCAAGTGAGGTTAGCAGCGGACAATATCATACTATTATAGGCTGTGACACCGTCTGTGAGAGGCCAACGTCACCGTCGCCTGCTATAACAGATACTTTTGGAATAATATAAAGCCATAACAAGTAAATTAGGTGACAAGCCACCAACACGTACTAAGAGAGATAATGCGTACACTCCGTTGTAATAAAACTAGACGACGCATTAGAAACGACTCAATTTAGTAAATTAAAAAAACAATTTATTGAGGGATGTTGTCATATAGAATTACCTTTTTTAAATTGATCACGTACATTATAATGACACGATGTCTACTCTTACAGAAGTATCAAATCAAATATAAAAGAATAATTGACATGCATCCATTAACAACATGGATAAGTTCAATAATAAAAAATTAAGTTCAATGAAAATTAACTCTATATACTAGTAATATATATGTTGTCATTTTAATTAGAACATCATTATTTTTGGCTTATTGGTTTAATTAATTAGTGGCCTTGGACAATGTAGGTTTAATCCTTTAACTCATGGGTTAAATATTTTTGTAATGTTTTGAGGGTATAAACAAAAGACTTTACTCACCGTTGATTAATAAGCTAGGCAAATTTAATTCTAATACTCCGTATGTGTTTGTTTTTATCAAAAAGTAACCATTTAATTAATACGAAGTACTTTTTTTTTATGAGAAAAGACTATTAATACTTTTAGTATACCCATGTTCGATCGAGTAATTAAAAAGTGGTCATTTTAAAGCGTTATAAAATGATCATAATAAATTTTATTGTGATTACAAAATACAGTATTCGTCGTTTTAAGAGGTTTTAAAATGATCAAGTTAAAAAATTGTACAGTATGAGCCACAAAAATAATACAACGAGGAGGGAAATTTAAAGTCTATAACCTATCATCTCGCTGGCACTTGAAGCTTAACCAATATACTGATGACACACCCTCGGTACATTAGAGTTATCAAGATTATAGCAATACTTGAGTAAAACCTTTCTTACCAATTTTATACACCAATTAATTTGATAATCTAGCAAAATGAGACCTACTTGTAGTACAATATGGGGCAAGCATATACGGAGTACAAGCAATTACAAGACATCACATGGTGGTGGGGTGGTCATTTTTGGATCAACTTTGTGACATGCATATTGACAGCAACAACATTATCCCTTTTTTCCCCCTAATAACTAGGAATAATATCTTATAAATTAAATAGGTCCCTATTAATTTAACAAAATTTATGGTTCCATGAGAAGCTTTTGCTTATCTATGTCACTATTTTGCAAATTGATTGTTTAAACTTTGTTGTGTACCCAAAACCAACAAAAAAAATAAAAAATTGTTTAAACTTTGTTATCAATCGCATTACTAAGTGGGTCCTTTCATTAACTCCATAACTTCCAATTAGTGAAAGTGATTTGAAATTATAATCATGATTTAGACTTAATACCTTGTTAGCGGGGTTGTTATGTTTTATTAGTGTATCATACTCACTAGTCACTAGGTCGGTAGCATTAGTGACGGAGTCAAAATTCGTTATTATGTGGGATAAATATTAAGAAGGATAAAATTACAGATAATATGAAGATAAAATATCAAAATTAACAAAAAATTAACTTTTGCATGATTCAACGTAACAACCCTCTTAAGCTACTAAACTTCGTTTAATTGGCACCAGCCTGACGCCTCTACTAAGGCCCTGTTTGGAAAACCTATCTGAAAATGTAGCTAAAAGCTGAAAAGATAGCTGAAACTGAAAAGTTAGCTGAATAACAAATTGATAAGCTAGCTGAAATAACAAATTAATAAGCTAGCGGAAATAACAAATTGATAAGTTAACGGAAATAACAAATTGATAAGTCATACCCTCCAATCATCGCTCCCTGGCCACAACCGCTTTCTATAATTGTAACCGGAGTTATTTTTAATTCTATTAAAAACTAGTAATTTAACAATAAAATTAAATATAAAAGTTGTGTTATGATTTGATCAATTGACTAATATTTGATCAAATAAATTAAGAAAAATATAAGTGAGAAAATTGTATATGATCGGATTAACAAAATGGTAAGTAATGCAAAGAAAATGAAATAGTATGATTACGCGTGTCCCTATTCAAGTCGTGTTATGGAAAGTATTCTACGTTGGAATGGGATTTTTCGGAAGCCTCGTAACTTGAAGGGGGAGTTAAGATGGCAATTGCGTTTTAACGGAGGGAACCAATGGAGACAAAGATGGCGATGGTGTTCCCTTATTACTAGTGTCTATTTTATTTGGCAAGAGCGTAATAGACGCATATTTCAAGACCATGCTTGTAATTGTGAGCAACTTATTCGAGTTATTCAATCTCATGTCTGTATGAGATTATATGCTAGTGAGACTAGAGTTAGCGAGGAGGATATCGCATCTGCGATTAATATGTAATGTAATCACTTTGGAATTGGAAATAAAATATAATCGGATCCTTTTCCTAAAAAAAAAATACTATATAAGATTAAACAACTACGTACTGTATTTTAGGGTGAGTTGTTGCTGAAAATTTGACCAATGATGTAGGTTGATCATACTGAATATTTGGAGGTTTTTTTTTGTTTTTTTTTTTTTAAAAAAAGAAAGACTTTCTAAACCTTTAATTGGTCCTTTAGTGTTAGGCTCGACCATAAATAATAATTTATTCTCTACTCGTCATTTTAACTATTAAGATATACTCATTACTTTGCCACTTTAATTTGGATATTAAGAAAGTTGTATGTAAATGCTCCTATCATGTAACTTTACAAATATTATGACTCGCGAGTAAAAACAAATTTGTTGTTCGAAGTAATGTATACTGTTTATTTCGCTTCCTTTAATTTACACGGAGTACACTATTAGGTTTCATTTGCTGCTTCTACTACCAACAAGTCTATGAAAACTTTCCCATGTTAACTTAACATGATACAAATCAAATATAATCACATATTCCGTAAAATAATAAAAATAAAATTGAAAAAAGAAAAATAAAATTAACAACCTTCTATGTGAGATCGCACAATAACTACCGTGTAAAATATTTCACAAATATTTGTGTTCTACTGCTAGAAAACTGTAATTAGATGTTTTATCGGTGACTCTGTTCATACCTTATACCTACCAAATTCAATGCCATATTCTATTTGATTTAAACATGAACAAAATGTGTGAGAAAGTTTGATTAGAACACACTTACTGCAAACCGCAAAAAAAAAATTAAACATATAAATTATAGTTTATCAGATGTCGGTTGTAGACAAAGGACATAGAGCCTTTATATTAACAATAATATTATTCACTAGCAAGTGCATAAAAAATTATCAGAAAATTATATTCTCTGTATAATATATTATTTACGATTTTTTTTTTATTTTCTCATCACAATATAAAATAATATAAAAAAATTCATTTAAACGGATAAATAACGTGTTTGATAGAAGTAAAATTCTACAATTCTTTATCCAAACTTTTTTACTAGTCACACTAAATAGATAAGGTGATCATAATATATGTGAAAATATGTAATATAGATAATTCGCTTAGTGGACTATATTGATCAACACATCGATAAGTATATTGTTTTAATTGTATAATCCACACTTTTCAAGTCTTAACAAAGTACTTCGTTTTTATATTCTTTTTATTTATTTTTTCTCATCTCTACTTTGTTACATTGACCGCTTTTTGGTGACATTCATATATTACTTTTTATTTTTGAAAATGTTATGTTTAGAAAGATAAAAAAAAAAGACAAAAATACTTTTATCATATTTTCAATTATGGGTTTTTCTACGGTGTACCCTCCAACTTTTTTGTTTTCTATCGTATACCCCTATTTTTTTCACTTACACGGTGTACCCTCAAACTTCATTATCCATTCTCAACCATGACCTAAAGTTACTTAACCGTTAATTAAACACTAACACCGTTACATTAAGCTCTCCTTTCTCCCTCTTTTTAATATTTCCTTCTAAATTTATGAATTTCAAATATTCATGATTATTTTACTATAAAGTAAATCAATAAAGTTTATGACTTTTAACAACAATTTAAAAAAAAATTATATACTATAGAAAAAAAATGAATAAGGATGAAAAATAATGGAAAATTAGAAAAAAGAAGGGGATATTTCATAATTTTGAAGGGAAAACATAAAAAATAGGAAAAATTAGTATTTAGTTAACAGTTTAATGACTTTAGGTCATCTTATAGAATGAGTAATGAAGTTCAAGGGTACACGGTATAAGGAAAAAAAATAGGGGTACACGATAGAAAACCAAAAACTTGGTGGGTACACCGTAGAAAAACCCTTCAATTATTTATGGTTGATGTTCGACAATTTTCACATTTAAAAAAGAAATATAAATAAATAAAAGTAGGAAGGAAAATTAAATAACTTAATGACCTCTATTTTATCAGGATTTTTTGTCAAGGCAACACTACCTTATATATATATATATTTTTTTTTTTTTGGAAAATGGTCAGTATATATCATTACCAATTCCAATGGAAACAAATATACAATCTAAGCGTTTAAATGATCTGCGGGTTCCTCCTCACACAACTCATGAGTACAAGTGAATAAACGAACACACACTAAATGTTTAACACTCAAAACAAGCCGATCCACTATTTCCAACACCCCTGAAAAATATGAGCATTGCGCTCTAACCACAAAAGATACACACTTGTGATTAGAGTACAACGATTGTACCAGAGTTGCCATTTAAGCTCACCTTTCAAACTCTTCGGCTGTCGAAAGATTTGCACCCAACGAAAGAGAATCTCCATCACACGATGAGAATAGGAACAAGCGTGATACATGTCGTTTATATCGATTATATGCCCCCGATATAGTTGCATTTAGCTCACATTTGCTCGATTTCATTATTGTCTTAGTAGCTATTTGCTTTATATTGCGATACTGTTGTTCCTCGTATGTATTTTGCAGGTTTTGGCGGTCCTGAGCTAAAACCTGAGTCAAATGGAGCATTATCGAGTATCGTGAAGTCAAGACGAAGCCCGAGAGTCGATTCGGAAGTCATACGACAATTTGGGACGTCAAACTTATAGGTTCAGAGCAAACCTATAGGTTCTGGATACGTGAACAAAGGACAAAAGTTGCTGGAAGTTCTGGAAAAGCTTAGAACCGATCGGTTTTGCCTGAACCGATCGGTTTGCCTCCCTGAACCGATCGGTTCTGCCTCGAACCGATCGGTTTTGTCCCCTGTTTCACGAGTTTTTCGAAGGCCTATATATATTATGAGTCGAGTTAGGGTTTGACACTGAGGCTTTTCATTATTGTTTTCTGCTTTACATTAGAATTAGAATTCTCTCCTTTTAAACTCTCTAAAAACCTTAGTTTAGATTATAATTTCCTTGCAAGATTCGATCTTTACATTGCAATTCTTGAATTACTCCAGGTTTAATCTTATTGTTCTTGTTTATTTCATTATGTCTTCTATTATCAATTGCTTTGCTTCTTCTCCTTTCATGTGTAGCTAATTCTTAATTAGGGTTTAGGGTGATTGTGATTTTGATTCAAGACATGTTCTAATTGCTTTAATCAATTGAATTTGTGCAAGTTGATTTCTTCCTACGCGTTTCATTATCAATTGAATTTAGGGACGCCTTTATTGAATTGAATTTAGGTTGTTTCAGTTTAAGATCGAAAGCCGAATTGAAACTAGACTTACGCGTATTTGATAAGTTGAATTTAGTACGTAGCGAGAGCCCGCTAAGTTTGCTTAAGGTTAAAATTGACTCGAGAGAGCTTTTCCTAAAACCTAATCACTTGCATGACTTCAATCGATTGATAATCCCTTTTGAGTTAGTTCTTGAACCGATGTCACATGACCCCGATGCCCTAATCTCCCTCTCTTATATCTTTTATATCATTTTACTTGTCGTTCTTAGTCTAGTTCTACACAACACCCACTTTTGCTACCTTGAGACCGACCTTTCTTAACTAAGCGATCCTTTGACTTCATCCTTCTCCCTGTGGATTCGACCCTGCTTACCACTAGCTTCTGTTAGTAGTTTGTCTAGGTTTATTTTGATAGGTGACCACGACTTTAGCCTCATCAAAGCGAAGAAAAGATGAGATATAGATTTCGCTTGTTTTCGCAAAGACACCACATGTTAACTAAATAGAGACCCACGACCGACAAGATTATCAATAGAGGGAAGGAGCCCTTGTACGGCCATGGAGTAAAGCAAGGCATGACGAGGACGATTAACGGTATCCCAAACCACTTTACTCCACTTAAAAGTCTGACCTTTCAAGAGAATATGATTATACAAAACTGTAGAATGAAAACTCGAGTGCCTTTTTAACTAGACATCAAACAAAGAACCACCACCATAGTGAATCCCTACTTCTGCCCCAAGAGTCAACAGAAGCCGCCAAGTAGGAGAAAGAACCTGAGTAATATCTATCTCAAACCATGACCTCCCCTTAAGAACGTAAGCTTGCACCCAAGCTACCTAAACACTATCACTCCTCCCAAGCTTCCAAAGCTATTTCAACATCAACGTTTTATTCCAACTTAACACTTCACGAATATCAAAGCCTCCCTCGTGCTTCGGACGACATACCTTTTCCCAACTCATCCAGATATGTCGTCTATGGAGGTCATCATATCCCCACAAGAACTGTTTACAACACTTCTCCAATTGCTTAATGACTCCCAAAGGAAGAAAAAGACAAGCAACCCAAAAATTCTCCAAACCAAAGATAGTAGAATTAAGTAATTGGACCTTACCCGCATAAGAAAGATATTAGGAAGACCAATGATGAATCCGAGATTTCACCTTCTGAATCAGATCAAAATACATCTCATTTCGAAGTTTAGAAGAGTGAAGAGGCAAACCTAAATACTTAAGGGGAAAATCACCTCGCACAAAAGGGATAGACTGAAGAATTTGAGATTGAACCACAGAAGAAACACCACCAAAATAGATATTAGTTTTACCGAAATTAGGCTTCAAACCTGACCAAGAACCAAACTCAAGCAACCACTCATACACCCCCTTAACTGAGGGCACGTCACCTCTCACAAAAACCATGAGATCATCAACAAAAATAAGATGAGTAAGTCTCAATTTGGCACACTTAGGATGAAAGAAAAAACCTAGAACCTACCTCAAATCTCGCAACAACTGAGACATGACCTCCATACAAAGAACAAAAAGTAAGGGAGAAAGAGGATCCCCTTACCTAATGCCCTTTTTACCTTCAAAATCCCCACAAGACACCCCATTCACTCTAATAGAAAAACGAGAGGAAGTAATACATTCAGCAATCCACTCAATAAAACGTGAATGGAGACCAAAAAGTGACAACGCAGAGATCAAGAAGTCCCAGTGCACCGAATCAAAAGCTTTGCTGATGTCAACTTTAATCAAACTTCTGGGAGATCCATTAAATCGACCATAACCACGAATCAACTCCTGAGTCATTTGTGAATTATCCAAAATATCTATACCCTTAACAAAAGCAGACTGTTCCTTGCCAATAAGCAGAGGCAATACAGTAGATAACCTATTAGCAAGGACCTTACTGATAGTCTTATATATAACATTACAGCAAGAAATGGTCTATAATCCATAATAGAGTCAAGAACTTTCTTCTTTGGAAGCAGACAGATCAAAGTAGAGTTAATCTGTTTAAACAATCTGCTAGACATAAAGAAATCCCGTACAACATCAACAAATTCATCCTGAATAATAGGCCACGCTTTCCTGCAGAGAAACCATCCGCACCCGGACTACTATTAACATCAATGCTAAACAAGGCCGCCTTAATTTCAATAGAAGAAACTTCCCGAGTGAGATGAGCTTCATCATTAATAGAAAGGAAAAAAACCACCTCGAAGAATATCAGGGGGAATAGCTATCATAGAAGAGCTAGAACCCAGCAAAGACGTATAATACTCCACAAAAGCATTTTCAATATCTACCTTCGACTCACATTGTCGGCCAGCCATGTCCTTAATAGAACCAATAACATTTTGACTACGACGTTCAACAATCTTAGCATAGAAGTAGGAGTTACTTCCATCACCCAAACGAATATCACGGACTTTAGCTTTTTGAAACAAAACACTTAACTCGGCCTTCTTCAACTTAAAGAAAAAATATATCAAGAAGCTCACGCTCAGATTGTATCAAAGCCTCGCTTAAGGAGGTAACCTGCAAGGCTACCTGGCACTCCTCCAAACATCTCTGCGTGGACTCAATTCGCGGAGACAGATTAGAAAAATGGGACTTATTAAGAGCCTTTAAATCCCCACGAACACATTTAAGATGTTGCAACAACTGAAACATAGGACATCCCCGAATATTTTGACACCAAACTCGCTCAACAATTTCAACAATTCCGAATATTTTGACACCAAACTAAAAATTGTTAGATTACTTATAACTAGGTTAGAACCCGTGCAAACGCACGGCTATTAAGTAAATTCCTTATTAATATAAAAATACATGAAATGTATGTTTAGAATTTTTTAAAAATTTGTATGAATTTTTGATGCACTAATTCTTATGTGAGACATGTCTCACAATAATTTATTGTGAGGCATTCTCACATGAGGGTAGTTTTTTTTTTTTTTTTTTAACAAATTTCCATGCATGACTTACATTAATTAACGTTAGGCCGGTCTTACGTAAGAACTACTGTTTTTGATGAGGCCGGATTGTATAGAATTTAGTTTAGATAAATATGATCGTCTAAAATCTATTTGTTGTATGATATTTTAAAAAAAAATAAAAAACAAATCCATGGTTAGCATTTTCATAATTTTTGTGTAGAATACATTTATTAATAAGAACGATTGATTTCAATCTTTAAACAATTGTTTAAGGTATTGTAGAATACATCTATTAATATTTTACGTAATCTAAAATTGTTTATGTTTATTAAATTTTTATGATACTTAATCTATAAGCCAATTATTTTCTAGGATCTGATGGTATCAAAACGTTTTTTTAAGGATATTATAGAAAACTTAAAGTAAGTGAATGTTTAATTTTTTTTATTGTGCGCTTAAGTAAGTGAATGTTGAAATGATGAATTTCTTTAAAAAGATTAAGACGACATTCATATTAGTTTCTTAGGAATGAACTTTATCACTTAGCTAGTAAAGTATATAAATGTTAATTACTAAAACGAATTATCTAAATGTAAAAATGTTTTCTAGGAAACTTTTTTTTTCAATAGTGAATATGAATTATTACCCTAAATATTGTTTTAGGGAATTGTGAGAAGTTATTGATGTTTCGTTAGGTGTGTAGTATTTACGTTACGTGGATGGTTATGAGAAATAAAATGTTGTCAAATATTATGATTAGGAGTAAAAATATGAGAGAGTGATATGACAAATGATATAAATGAATTTGAATTGAGGGAGTATACATTTAGAAAGATTATACATACAATTAATATGAGAATAATTTGGTATTGATATATTGTGATTGGACGGAAAAAAGTGGTACGCCTCACGTGTGAGATACTCTTGTAGAAAATATTATAGTGAGACCGTCAAACTTTGTCTGCGAAATATTATATCACATATCATCTTACAAAAATTAAAGGTTATTTAGGGCAATATCAACATAATATTTTCTTGTAAATTTAATGGGCGTCGTAGTAGAATGTCCGTGCCCTTCTCTTTTAATAATGATGAGAAGTTAGTAATACAATATCTTGTGCTAATCATATTTTGACCATTAATTAATCTAATATTATAACTTAAATAACTTATTACAAAATTTTGCAAATAGCTAAAAAGTGAAGAACTCAATAAAAGAATGAGAAAAATCAATAGAACAATATTTCAAATGATTCTTTCCAAGAATAAAAAATAAAAATAAGATTGCATGTCGGTGTAAGTTTTAGGGGTGCGATTTCATGAATCATAAGATTGCTTCCCATTGGTTTTGGGAGTAGAAGTTAGGCGTTTTAGGTGATTTCATAGCAATTAGTTGCCATATATAGGTTGTAGGAGTATAAGTTTGGCCAGAAACCAAATTAAGGAGACGTCGACACATAATCAAATAAATAGTTAGTGAGAAACCAAATTAAGGAGACGTCGACACATAATCAAATAAATAGTTAGTGGTTATGCATTTAGTATATAGTAATAGATAGATAGATAGATAGATTGATTGATTGATTGATTGATTAAGTTAGGGTATTGATTTTCCATATACAAAATTAGCCACATTAGCCACCACCAAACCGCCAGCCCTCCACCACCACGCCATCCCTATCCATGTTGGCCACGGAGCCACCCTACCATGTCAAATATTACTCTAAATTAATCCACCAAACAACCACCCAATTCACCGCCACATTAGCCACCACCACGCCGGCGACACCCAGCGCTGCACTACCTATGCCGGCGACCCACCAGCGCCGCACCACCATTGTCGCCGCCCACCTCCTCCACCTGCCGCCCCACCCCTAATTGATAAACAAAGCCTAAACCTAAATCCAATTAAATCAATCGATTATAAATTATTAAAAAAATAATAGTTTTAAAACGCTAACTAAAATTGACATATTTTATTACTCGATAAAATTGTTTATTGAAATTCATAATTGAATTATAGCATAATTGATTGAAGTTTGATTAAGAAAAGTAAGGAAAAAAAAAAAAAATTGTGTTATGAATAATGTATTAGATTAGTGTGGATGTCCAATGGGCCTATGACCCATAGTCTTATTGCATACTATTAGGGTTTGACTCAAACCCTAGGCTCTCATGTACTATATATATACACCCAATGAAGGATGAATAAAACACACAATTATCTCTCTATTCTCTCTTACTCTCTTTATTTCACAACACGTTATCAGCACGAATAGTCTCATAAAGAAAAATTATTACGGATTAGATAGTTCTTGAGGTTTATTTGGATACAAGAGATCTAATAATTTGGAGGTTCGTATTAGATCTAAAATTTATTATCTCGGCTTTTGAGGTATGGTACTATGTTGTAATTAATTGTTTACTATTTAAAATTGAAAAGAAAATTTTTCATGTGAGTATTGTTCGTAAATCATATAACATACGGATCACAAGTAACTATCTACACTATACATAATACTCTTCTCTTTACTATGTTTTCATGTTTATTTATTTTATACAGTATTATGTTAGTGCACCTCATGATTATGTCTTATGGAGCATTGTCTTACATATGTCGTGGCATGTTAGTGTTTTCTTTCCTTTCTCAATTTTATGATATTGATTATACATTGTTATGTAATACGGAGTATACAAGTATGCCTACACCGCTACACGTGTCTATGTTTGTCCATCTTTACGATCTCAAAGTTTTAGTTACTGACTCAATTTGTTGTTTCACTTTGACATGATACGGAGTATAAGTTATACGGAGTATATTACTATGCATAAATCTGACATCATATTGTCCGTTCCTAATAATGCAAAGTCATTTTACTTTGACAATGTTAATATATGCTTTTATACGTGTGATACAGTGATGTGTCTAATTTTACATGTTATGGCCATTGCCTCTGTTAAATTTTGCTTTCCGTCTAGAAATGCTATAAATGCTTTATTCTTTCAATTGCTATATATGTTATTATTGCATGATAATCAAAAGGTCTTAATAATAATCAATTGACATTTTTAGAAAGTTTGAGTCTTTTGTAAGCTTCCATGTTTTATTTGGACACAATGTATGGTTTCCTCTTACATATGCTCCGTATATGTTTGGCATATATGCTCCGTATATGTTTGGCATATATGCTATGAGATATATTTATATAGTTTATAATAAATTGATAAAAGGGGCTGATATTATATGGAAAAGCAATTGTACAATATATATGCATACTTACATCTTGTATTATACGTGGGTATAGTTTCTAAAATTTGAAGTTTTATTAATCTATGGATTAGATTTTGATGCATGCATATTATATTATATATATTATATGATCATTATTGAGGTAATAAAAAGATAGAGTATCCTTAAATAATACATTTGAGAACATACGGAATTGAATTGAATTATATGGTATTATGATTCGTTGGTTATATTAATGTGATTATAATATTGTCAAACAATATTTGGTACATTTATATAAATTGGGATGTCCTGGAAGTGACATAGATATCTGAATGACAATAGATGGCCTATATTGGAAAGTGAATGGAATTATGGTACCACATATATTCAGATATCATCAATCAGTACTGACTATATCACGAGATGATAAAATGGTATCGATACGTGTAAGAAACCGATATGCATTTGCATTTGCGCGCATGATCGAATGGACTAGATGATGGGCATCTAATACGTAAGTCCATTTTGCTTGTCGACATAATATATGGTTGGAAAAGAGCTCATAGCTAGACTTGAAGTCTATCAAAGGACGTGGAGTCCATTAAAATCATGGTATTTGGTTCGAGAACTGTACAGTTTGCATTATCGAGTCATCATGTGCATTTAGAGAATAAGTTAATCATTTGCATATACTTTTTAGTTTCGATACTACATTATTGCATACATTAGAGGATATATATCTTAATTTTTAGTTCATAACATATGCATGCACATGATTGACAATGTTTTCGTTTATATATACAAATGTTTATAAGAAGATATATGCTCCTACGATTTGTAACTCCATATAGGAGCTAGTATATGATGGATGATCGTCAAATTGTTAATGACGAATCAATTGAGTTTTCGGGAAACTCATGAACCTCTATAATGATTGCGGTCATGGGCACGCATCAATTTAATACTACGGAGTAGTATAATTGAATTCTATGGTTTGAATTCATATAGAGGAACTTTGAAACTCTTGAAGAGTTGAAATTCATTCCTTGTTGTCTCAACCTGAAGATTGAGACTGTGAAATGTTTTGAATGGTTACAAAACTGAAAGAATCCACGGTTTGGAAGAACCATAATATTGGAGGGATAATTCCGATTCATGATGGGATTATTAATCCATGCGATCGATCTTCTTGAAATACTTATTGCGGATTTCAGATTCTTATCCTATTATAAAAAGGTATCTCCAGAAGAGATAATATTATTCAATGAAGTATGAATGGTCGCTGCACTCTTTTCCCCTTCGACTAGGTTTTTGTCCCAAAGGGTTTTTCCTAGCAAGGTTTTTAACGAGGCAGCATGGTCGACACACAAATTGGCGATATTTGTGATTATCACTTTGTCTAGACGACAAGTGTTGTAGGCAATTGCACGTATGCCTATGAATGGTGGAAAGAAATTATTCTCAAGCAAGAAAATCAAATTATTATTTCAAATGAAGTCAAGAACATTACGGTCTTCTGCATATTGCGAGTTTTAAAGGAAAATGGTGGTCATGATTTATTCGATCAACGATTGCTTCGAATTTATCTACTACGAAAAATTGTTTACTGAAGACAAAAAGTTTTATCATAATGGTACATATCAAGACAAGTCAAGCAACGGATGCAATCGTCAGGGGGAGTAGACACGCGCTGTACTCTTTTTCCTTAACCATGGTTTTGTCCCACTAGGTTTTCCATGGAAAGGTTTTAACGAGGCAGCTTATCATTTATGCGTGTTTCGAAAATGTTGTAGTCTTTTTCCTTCGCTAGTGTTTTTCCCATGCGGTTTTTCTAGAAAGGTTTTAATGAGGCACGTTCTGTAATGTTGGACATCCAAGGGGGAGTGTTATGAATAATGTATTAGATTAGTGTGGATATCCAATGGGCCTATGACCCATAGTCTTGTTGCATACTATTAGGGTTTGACTCAAACCCTAGGCTCTCATGTACTATATATATACACCCAATGAAGGATGAATAAAACACACAATTATCTCTCTATTCTCTCTTACTCTCTTTATTTCACAACAAATTGTATATTGTGAGAGTAAGAAAAAGATAGGGTTAAAAACCAAATGAAAAAAATATATAACGGGAGTAAACTTCGTATACGAAAAATCAATAACGTTAAGATGAAAAATATTTTTCCATTAAAAAAAGAAAATCATAAAGTCTTTTGTCATTTATCGGAGTTAAAAACAATGACCATGTAAACTTCACAAAATCTGATACTCTGTAATATTCTATAGAAAATGTATTTTGAGCAAACTGACTGAAATTTTATAGGATTAGCCATTCTATTTCATACTCCCTCTATTTCACTCATTTAGACTCATATACCTTATTTAGTAATTATCACTCATTTAGCCTAATTTCTATATATGATAATGAAAATAATCATTTTACCAAAATATCATAACCTTTATCATTTTTTTAATATTTGTACAAAATCCAATGAGATTATCTTATAGAAATAGAGGGAGCATTAAAGTTATTAATTAACAAGGACTATTTGTAATGCGTTTTATGTGGGTGAACTTTGTATCTAATTGATAAATTAATATTCAGCGACAAAGGAAACAACAATCAGAGTGGCGCAGCGGAAGCGTGGTGGGCCCATAACCCACAGGTTCCAGGATCGAAACCTGGCTCTGATATGAGTTGCTTCCTGCCTTTATTTTTTGCGAACAAAATGGTACTGACAAAATATTTTAATTGTTTGTTAAGTATCCTAGTTGTCCGTAATAATGTATCAAATTACAATTGTTACATTTCTCTAACACAAAATTATTCGAGGCATATTGGGGATTTTCGAGACAATTTTATTTTTTAAAGATCTAATTTTAAATGACAATTAATATATGTTACATTTACGAATGCATTTAATTTTTGAATTAATAATGTGTGTTAAATTAGTATGAATATTATTTTGATTATACTAAACTTTTGGATATTACCACAATTATTTTCTGTGACTTTTTTTTCGTGACTATTTCTTCGATTTACTCAATTTATAATGTACTCTAAACTGAATCAAACATTGACTTATTTCTAGAGATACTAAACATAAAACATTCTTTCAGCTCCAAAAATCATATGTCGAATGATGTAAATTTTATTTCAATATCATTTTTGCACAATTATATTTGACACTATTTGTTCAATTACGAAATTTTGAAATTTCAAACGATTTAAATGAAAAAATTATAGTCATGTTTGATCTTGAATGATTTGTATTTATTGATTTTGTATCAATAGCAAACTTTAGTTATATCAAATTAAATGTATAGACGTTCCGACATTTGGCTTGACAATAATGTTATATAGTAAATGCATAAAATGAAGTTAAATAGAGAGAATATTTTCAATAATTAAGATAAAAATTAAAATATTGACGGAAAATATAGGATATTAATTTTCATTTATCCCTCTACATTTTTCAAATTCAATATAACTTTTATATAACTCATTTCCAACATTACCATACTCCGATAAGTCAATGAATATAATAAATTGATCCCGTTAATTTATAGTATACTTAAATCTTGTGTACATTTTTTAATGTATTGAAAAATCATTTGCTATATAAAATTTTATTTCCACTTAATGTTTTTTAATAAATTTTCAAAAATCTATTCCTAATTCTATACGCATTCTGGATTGAGAACGACTACATTTAGAGATTTTATTTTATAATTTAGTTTATTCACTCAACGACTATATATATAAAGTTGTTTTGTGGCCCTTGTAATTTTATATTGTATGCTGAATTCCCAACATGAGTTTGATTGTGTTCATTTATAACATTTATATTTTATAGTAACCAACCACCCCTAACTCTAACTGTCACCTCAATGCCCTAAAATATATTATTTATTTTTTTCAAAAAATATGATTAAAAACTTTGGTAACATCTATTTATTTAAACATTAAATTTAAATATTAGTACGTCTAAATTTATTAATTAACAAGGACTATTTGTAATGCGTTTTATGTGAGTGAACTTTGTACCTTATAGATAAATTAATATTCAGCGACAAAGGAAACAATAATCAGAGTGGCGCAGCGGAAGCGTGGTGGGCCCATAATCCACAGGTCCAGGATCGAAACCTGGCTCTGAAATGAGTTGCTTCTTGCCTTTATGTTTTGCGAACAAAATGGTACTGACAAAATATTTTTATTGTTTGTTAAGTATCCTAGTTGTCCGTAATAATGTATCAAATTATAATTGTTACATTTTTCTAACACAAAATTATTTGAGGCATATTGGGAATTTTCGTGACAATTTTATTTTTTAAAGATCTAATTTTAAATGACAATTAATATATGTTACATTTACGAATGCATTTAATTTTTGAATTAATAATGTGTGTAAAATTAGTATGAATATTATTTTGATTATACTAAACTTTTGGATATTACCACAATTATTTTCTGTGTCTTTTTTTTTTCGTGACAGTTTCTTCGATTTACTCAATTTATAATGTACCCTAAACTGAATCAAACATTGACTTACTTCTAGAGATACTAAACATAAAACATTCTTTCAGCTCCAAAAATAATATGTCGAATGATGTAATCTTTATTTCAATGTCATTTTTGCACAATTATATTTGACACAATTTGTTCAATTACGAAATTTTAAAATTTCAAACGATTTAAATGAAAAAAGTATAGTCATGTTTGATCTTAAATGATTTGTATTTATTGATTTTGTATCAATAGCAAACATTAGCTATATCAAATTAAATGTATAGACGTTCCGACATTTGGCTTGACAATAATGTTATATAGTTAATGCATAAAATGAAGTTAAATAGATAGAATATTTTCAATAATTAAGATAAAAATTAAAATATTGACGGAAAATATAGGATATTAATTTTCATTTATGCCTCTGCATTTTTCAAATTCAATTTAACTTTTATATAACTCATTTCCAACCAATTATTATAAGGTACACCCATGTGTACCAAGTTTCATATACCCATCACATTAAATTTACCTTGTTACCCTTAGTTTTTTTTTTTCTTTTTTTTTTTTTACTTTTTATGAAATTTATTTTGCAAGGATTTTAACTTTTATTTTATAATATAAAAAATTCAAAAAACTATATTATTATTTATAATTTTTTGTGCTCTTTAAATTAAGATCACATTTGATATAATTTAAAATCTATTTTAGTTTTTTTATTAATAAATTCATAAAAATTAGAAAGTACTAATGTATTCATAAAACTAATTTGCATATTCAACACAAGGAGTTGTTATATTTATTAAAAATTAAAATGGCATGTTTTTAAAAAGAATACAAGAATCCACAAATTTAAATTATACGGAGTAGATTTATTATAAAATAATGGAATTGACATATTCACGAATTTAGTAACATATATTCACAATATTAACCTCGTATATTTACAGAATTATTTGTAAAATAAAATTATCATATTTAAAAACTTAATTGTCATATTCATTAAAACGCGCAAAGTAGATATAATTGGTAAATCAAATTTAAATTCAATGAATATGTCATTATAAGCTTTTTATACATGGTAAATGTTCACTTATTCAAGACTAAATATTCACTTATTTGAAATAATATATTCATAAATGTTGAAAAATTAAATTTTAGATTTATGTAAGATAATAGAGTTGACATTTATATGAATTTAATAACTAACATCTATTCACTAAAAAGGTACATATATTCACTAAAAATAGTGCATATATACACAATATTAAATTGTCAAAGAGCTAAAATAGTTTGGTGAGAAAATTAAAAAAATGGTAATTTATAATTATTCAAAGTAAGATACAAAGATTAATTTTACACTATATACTATGAAATTTGTAAACGATACCAAGTAAAAAAGATACAAAAAAAAAAAAAATAAGAATATAATATAAGTAAATATATACTCCGTATTTATCTAACGTACATATTTAAAAATTAGAACTTGCATATTCACATAATTTCAAAAGGTAACATCTATAACTTAAAAGTTCTTTATGAATATATTAAGTCAATTTAATGAATACGTAAGTTTGTTTTTATGCATATATCGAATTGTTTTTTTGTGAATACGTTAGATAGTTATTTCGAATTTTTTTTTTTTGTGAATATATCCTTTAATTTTATGAACATAAAAGTATAATTTAATGAATACGCTAGTAAGTTTTTATGAATATTTGAGAAGTCATTATGAATATATTAATTGAATATTTAAAATTAAATACATTCAAAAATATATCAAATATGGTCTTGATACATGTCATTTGTATAGCTTTTATGCCCCCGTTATTGTTGCATTTAGCTCGCATTTGCTTGACTTCATTGTTATTTTAGTAGCTATTTGCTTTATACTGCGATACTGTTGTTCCTCGTGTGTACTTTGCAGATTTTGGCGGTCCTGAGCTAAAACCTGAGGTTATTGGAGCATTTACGAGTATCGTGACGTCAAGACAAGGCCCGAGAGTCGATTCGGAGTCAATATGATGATGTGTGACGTCAAACCTATAGGTTCAAAGCGAAACCTATAGGTTCAGGATGCGTGAACAAGGCTTAAAGTTGCTGGAAATCTTCTGAGCTCCTTAGAACCGATCGGTTTTGCCTGAACCGATCGGTTTGCCTCCTTGAACCGATCGGTTCTGCCCCGAACCGATCGGTTTTGTCCCCTGTT
Source organism: Dianthus caryophyllus (assembly GCA_023091065.1). Taxonomy (NCBI): domain Eukaryota; kingdom Viridiplantae; phylum Streptophyta; class Magnoliopsida; order Caryophyllales; family Caryophyllaceae; genus Dianthus; species Dianthus caryophyllus. The sequence goes on along the minus strand of CM041523.1, from coordinate 13,094,770 downwards.
TCACGAGTTTTTCGAAGGCCTATATATATAAGTCGAGTTAGGGTTTTACTTTTATGCTTTTGATTATTGTTTTCTGCTTTACATTAGAATTAGAATTCTCTCCTTTTAAACTCTCAAAAAACCTTAGTTTAGATTATAATTTCCTCGCAAGATTCGATCTTTACATTGCAATTCTTGAATTACTCCAGGTTTAATCTTATTGTTCTTGTTTATTTCATTATGTCTTCTATTATCAATTGCTTTGTTTCTACCCTTGTTATGCATAGCTAATCCTTTAATTAGGGTTTAGGGTGATTGCGATATTGATTCAGAACATGTTATAATTGCTTTTATCGATTGAATTTGTGCAAGTCGATTTCTTCCTGCGCGTTTTATTATCAATTGAATTTAGGGACGCCTTTGTTGAATTGAATTTAGGTTGTTTCAGTTTAAGATCGAAAGCCTAATTGAAACTAGACTTACGCGTATTTGATAAGTTGAATTTAGTACGTAGCGAGAGCCCGCTAAATTTGCTTAAGGTTGAAATTGACTCGAGAGAGCGTTTTCCTAAAACCTAATCGCTTGCATGATTTCAATTGATTGTTTATTCCCTTGAGTTAGTTCCTGAATCGATGTCACATGACCCCGATGCCCTAATCTCCCTCTTATTCATATTTTATATCTTTTTACCCTTTGTTCTTAGTTTAGCTCTTAAAACACCGACTTTAGTTACCTTTGAGACTTACCTTGTCTAGCTAAGCAATCCTTTGACTACCTGTCTCTCTGAGGATTCGACCCTACTGCCACGAGCTACCTAGTTAGTTGTCTTTAGGTTTATTTTGATTAGGTGACCACGACTTTAGCCTCATCAGATCTCTATTTAAAGAGTACAAAAAAATATGAATATTGATATAAATTTTTTATTTTTTTACTTGACAAAATAGTAGGTAAAATCAATTTAACTTAAAAATGTTTGAAAACAAATGTTTAAGATGAAAGGGCTGTTTTTGTCATTTTACCCCCTTGGGAATTTGATACTTCATGCTCCCATGTATACCTTATAATTTACCATTTCCAACATTACCATAGTCCGATATGTCAATGAATATAATAAATTGATCCCGTTAATTTATAGTATACTTAAATCTTGTGTACATTTTTTAATGTATTGAAAAATCATTTGCCATATAAAATTTTATTTCCACTTAATGTTTTTTAATAAATTTTCAAAAATCTATTCCTAATTCTATACGCATTCTGGATTGAGAACGACTACATTTAGAGATTTTATTTTATAATTTAGTTTATTCATTCAACGACTATATATATAAAGTTGTTTTGTGGCCCTTGTAATTTTATATTGTATGCTGATTTCCCAACATAAGTTTGATTGTGTTCATTTATAACATTTATATTTTATAGTAACCAACCACCCCTAACTCTAACTGTTACCTCAATGCCAGAAAATATATTATTATTTTTTTCAAAAAATATGATCAATAACTTTGGTAACATCTATTTATTTAAACATTAAATTTAAATATTAGTACGTCTAAATTTATTAATTAACAAGGACTATTTGTAATGCGTTTTATGTGGGTGAACTTTGTACCTTATAGATAAATTAATATTCGGCGACAAAGGAAACAACAATCAGAGTGGCGCAGCGGAAGCGTGGTGGGCCCATAACCCACAGGTCCTAGGATCGAAACCTGGTTCTGATATGAATTGCTTCCTGCCTCTGTTTTTTGCGAACAAAATGGTACTGACAAAATATTTTAATTGTTTGTTAAGTATCCTAGTTGTCCGTAATAATGTATCAAATTATAATTGTTACATTTTTCTAACACAAAATTATTCGAGGCATATTGGGGATTTTCGAGACAATTTTATTTTTTAAAGATCTAATTTTAAATGACAATTAATATATATTACATTTGCGAATGCATTTAATTTTTGAATTAATAATGTGTGTTAAATTAGTATGAATATTATTTTGATTATACTAAACTTTTGGATATTACCACAATTATTTTCTGTGACTTTTTTTTTTTTCGTGACTATTTCTTCGATTTACACAATTTATAATGTACCCTAAACTGAATCAAACATTGACTTATTTCTAGAGATACTAAACATAAAACATTCTTTCAGCTCTAAAAATAATATGTTGAATGATGTAATCTTTATTTCAATGTCATTTTTGCACAATTATATTTGACACTATTTGTTCAATTACGAAATTTTGAAATTTCAAACGATTTAAATGAAAAAAGTATAGTCATATTTGATCTTGAATGATTTGTATTTATTGATTTTGTATCAATAGCAAACTTTAGTTATATCAAATTAAATGTATAGACGTTCCGACATTTGGCTTGAAAATAATGTTATATAGTTAATGTATAAAATGAAATTAAATAGAGAGAATATTTTCAATAATTAAGATAAAAATTAAAATATTGACGGAAAATATAGGATATTAATTTTCATTTATGCCTCTACATTTTTCAAATTCAATATAACTTTTATATAACTCATTTCCAACATTACCATAGTCCGATAAGTCAATGAATATAATAAATTGATCCCGTTAATTTATAGTATTCTTAAATCTTGTGTACATTTTTTAATGTATTGAAAAATCATTTGCTATATAAAATTTTATTTCCACTTAATGTTTTTTAATAAATTTTCAAAAATCTATTCCTAATTCTATACGCGTTCTGGATTGAGAACGACTACATTTAGAGATTTTATTTTATAATTTAGTTTATTCATTCAACGACTATATATATAAAGTTGTTTTGTGGCCCTTGTAATTTTATATTGTATGCTGATTTCCCAACATGAGTTTGATTGTGTTCATTTATAACATTTATATTTTATAGTAACCAACCACCCCTAACTCTAACTGTTACCTCAATGCCCGAAAATATATTATTATTTTTTTCAAAAAATATGATTAAAAACTTTGGTAACATCTATTTATTTAAACATTAAATTTAAATATTAGTACGTCTAAATTTTTTAATTAACAAGGACTATTTGTAATGCGTTTTATGTGGGTGAACTTTGTACCTTATAGATAATTTAATATTCAGCGACAAAGGAAACAACAATCAGAGTGGCGCAGCGGAAGCGTGGTGGGCCCATAACCCACAGGTCCCAGGATCGAAACCTGGCTCTGATATGAATTGCTTCCTGCCTCTATTTTTTGCGAACAAAATGGTACTGACAAAATATTTTAATTGTTTGTTTACTATCCTAGTTGTCCGTAATAATGTATCAAATTATAATTGTTACATTTTTCTAACACAAAATTATTCGAGGCATATTGGGGATTTTCGAGACAATTTTATTTTTTAAAGATCTAATTTTAAATGACAATTAATATATGTTACATTTACGAATGCATTTAATTTTTGAATTAATAATGTGTGTTAAATTAGTATGAATATTATTTTGATTATACTAAACTTTTGCATATTACCACAATTATTTTCTGTAACTTTTTTTTTTTTTCGTGACTATTTCTTCCATTTACTCAATTTATAATGTACTCTAAACTGAATCAAATAGTAACCATCAAGCTGAACTTGATAATTACAACATTATGATCTTATGCATATTTTTTTTTATTGTATTTATTTATAATCTCCATTTTTGTCTAGTAGTTACTTGAGAATTAAAGAAGTATTTAGAAACAAAAAAAAATAAAAAAATACATTGTTATTCAATCTAAGAACTGATAAGACTATAAAATTATTCTTCTCATTAATTAATTGGCATATGATACTAATAAAAACTTACTTTAAAAATTAATTAATATATTGTTGACATTGTACATCATTTGCTAAGAAAGAGTATAAATCTCAAGAATGTGAAAGGATGAACAATAAATTAAAAAAGAGATTGCATATAAATGTAAAAAATGGAGTAATTAATTAGTGTACCAAGTGTCAATATATTTAGTTAATTTTGCATAAGTGACATCATAAGAATGCTCCTCAATATGTGTTGATGTGTTTTTTCAACCTTTACTCAAGATTGCTTTTTTATATATTGATATTGATATTGATATTGATATTGATATTGAGAGATAAGATCTTTTAAGCCCAACTTATTAGAGAAAGTCATTGAGTCCTGAATCCAGTTTGAGATTTTAACACAAAAATTTGAGATTTTAACACAAAAATTTGAAACTGCAAAATTCCAGAATATTTGAGATTTTAACATTGTTAAAATCTCAAATATTCTGGAATTTTGCAGTTCTAAATTTTTGTGTTAAAATCTCAAATTTTTGTGTTAAAATCTCAAAGCGGATGTCTGGACTCAATGACTTTCCCAAAACTTAGGGCTTGAAAGATCTTATCTCTGATATTGATGTCCAAGTCTTTAACAACTTTTTTTTGGATTATCATGTAAAATCCATATTGTTGTTCTTTTGTTTGTTGTTACATAAATTTGATTTTGTTAACTAAATTGAATTTTATAATTTTTTTTTTGATTTTGAGTAAATATTTTGATTATTTTTTTTTGGAAAAGGGTCAGTATATTTCATTACCAATTCCAAATAGAAAGGTTACAAACTAAGCACTCAAACGATCCGCTAGATCCTCCTCGCACAACTCATGAGTACAAGCAAATAAACGAACACACACTAAACATTTGATACTCAATACAATCTGATCTACCGACTTCCGACACCCTTGAAAGATACGAGCATAGCGCTCTAACCATAAGGAATACACACTTGTGATTAGAGTACATCGTATCCACTTCTGCCGCCATTTCTTACCGTGATTGTAGCGGAGTTGCCATTTAAGCTCGCCCTTCAAACTCTTCGGCCTTCGAAAGATATGCACCCAATGAAGAAGAATCTCCATAACACGCCTAGAATATGAGCAAGCAAAGAAAAGATGAGGTATAGATTCCGCTTGGTTTTCACAAAGGTAACACCTGTTAACCAAATAAAGACCACGACCTACAAGATTGTCTATAGAAGGAAGTAGCCCTTGCACGGCCATAGAGCAAAGCAAGGCATGACGAGGACGATTTATAGAGTCCCAAACCACCTTGCTCCATTTATAAATCCGACCTTTCGACCGGAGATGATCTTACAAAATTTGAGAAGGGAAGTATGGTTGCTTCTTTAACCAATCGTCAAGTAAGGAAGCTCCTCCATAATGAGTCCCTACATCGACCCCAAGGCTCAAAAGAAATCGCCACAAGTGGGAGAAAGAACATGAGTAATATCCATATCATACCACGACCTACCCTTAAGGATGTAGGCCTTCACCCAGTCAACCCAAACACTATCATTCCTTCCAAGTTTCCAAAGCCATTTTAACATCAAAGTTTTATTCCAACTTAAAACTTCATGAATATCAAAACCCCCCTCCATCTTCGGTCGACAAACCTTTTTCCAACTCATCCAGATATGCCTTCTATGAAGATCATCATAACCCCATAAGAATTGTTTACAACACTTCTCCAACTGCTTAATGACTCCCAAAGGAAGAAAAAGACAAGCGACCCAAAAGTTCTCTAAACCGAAAATAGTAGAATTGAGCAATTGAACCTTACCGGCATAAGAGAGATATTGCGAGGACCAATGATGAATACGAGATTTCACCTTCTGAATAAGCTCAAAATACATCTCATTATGAAGCTTAGATGAGTGTAAAGGCAAGCCTAAATACTTAAAGGGAAACTCACCTCGCACAAAAGGAACAGACTGGAGGATTTGGGTTTGAACCACAGAAGAAACACCACCAAAATAGATATTGGTTTTACTAAAATTTGGCCTCAAACCAGACCAGGAGCCAAACTCAAGCAATCGATCATACACCGCAGAAACAGATGGTACATCACCCCTCACAAAAACCATAAGATCATCAGCAAAAATTAGATGAGTAAGTCTAAGTTTGGCACACTTAGGATGAAAGGAAAAGCTAGGGACCTGCCACAAATCATGCAGCAACTAGGACAAAACCTTCATACAGAGAACAAAAAGCAAAGGGGAGAGAGGATCACCTTGCCTAATGCCTTTTCTTCCCTTAAAATATCCACAAGACACACCATTCACTCTGATAGAGAAACGAGGAGACGTAATACATTCAGCAATCCACGTAATATCCTCAAAATATTTTGATTATTGTGTTTATATTTGAAGCTCAATTTTTTCCAAATAATATGCAAAACACAAATCTTAAGCATATGGAACCAAAAAAAAATGAGGAAAAAGGAAAATTAATTTGGAGTAAAAACAAAAATTTATACACCTTATTAATTCAATTGAAAAAATATTAAGGTTTTAATAGGGTAGAAGTTTAATGAATGTGAAGAGGAAAGAATATGGTGGATGATTAAAGGAATAACTAGTCCAGTGACCCGCGATACTCACGATATTCACGTGGTCTTCTTAATAATATTTTGTTATAACACTTATATTTATAATAATGCTTTTGTATTATTTATTTAGTCCATATCTTGTATGCATTATTCTTAAACATATACTACTATATCCAAAAAAACAAAAAAATCGGAGTGATATTTTAGTTTAATTTTTAGTATATTTATAAATTCCAATAATTATTTGATCTGGTTTGGATACGGAACATTGGATAGAGGATACTCGTTTCTCGGTCAAGGCGTATTATAAATGGCTTAGCCCACGAGGGCAACCGGTTTCCATGGTATAAGCATGTTTGGAATACTGCTTTGGTATCTAAACAAGCTTTTGTTACTTGGCTTTTCAAGCGATGCACTTTGTTGCTTAAAGATCGTCTTTTCATGTATATGGGGTGTAGTGGCTACGAGTAATTTCTGCTGTCTGTGTGGTTTACAAGTCGAGACACATGATCACTTGATGTATGATTGTGTATATACACTACAGGTTATACGAGGCTTATGTGTTTGGTTGGAGGTACGGCTTGGAGATGAGGATTGGTTGGAGGAAATCAACGTGAGACGTTGGTCTAGGGCTAAACGTACAACGGCCAATATGGTAATTGTTGCGACTTGGTATTTTATTTGGTTTCAACGCAATATGGCTAGGCTTTTCGGTTGTGTAGAGTTGTCGAAGGTCATAGTTAATAGAATCAAATTTTGTGTACATGATAGAATGAATATCATTAGTACGGAGAAGTGGAGACAAGTAGATAAGGTGTGGTGGGTAGCAAAAATGTCGATGTAATTTTTTGATGTAATGTGCTCTTTTAATGTTAATGAAAGCTTACATTTTAGCAAAAACTAATGATTTGATCATATAATATCCGAAATTCTTTTTTCAAAAACAAAATTAAGATGACCTAAGAGTGAATCAAGATAGCTTAAACTGTACACGTAGAAATGTTTTTCACGTTAGACAAATCATTTTATATTCTACTTGATAAAATTTGAAGTGTTTTATTAATGATAAAATTTGAATATGATGTTTTATTATAAAAGACAAATTTATTAAGTTTTGTTTAAATTATAAAATGAGTTCATTTAATAAGAGGAGGGTGTGTTACACCTCCCTGTTACACCTTCCATCATAATAAGCAAGAGTTGTTTAAATGGAGAGTAGGATATACCTCCTCATATAATCACTTCAACCTCCTTTTAATATTACACTAATTCTTGTGTAAGTCAGGACTTATAATAATTTATTGTAAGTCTGTCTCATTTGTACTCGATTATATAGCTTTTGTACTATTTAAGTGATAATTATGATTAATTGTTACTAAATTTCTTTAGTACCTCTGTAAGTGACTTTAGTATATTTGTTTCTTGTTTTTGTACCCTTTTAACTGCAATTTGTAACTTGGTCTCACATTAACTTAATGTGAGTTCAGCCTCACAGGAGAATTACTGTTAATATTATGGATAGATAGGTGGAAAATAAACTAAAATAATTCCGCCAGTCAATGATAGTCAACATTCATAATTAACGGAATTGGTTAGTTGGTAGTGTCTCACAAATTTTTTGAAATATAAAGTAGTTCTATTAGAATATGAGAGGGGAAATTTCATAGAGCACGGATGGCCACCTCTAGTTGTAGCTATTACAAGAACACGATATATATATAACAATACGACAAGATTTAATCTTGGCAACAATATATGTTATATGCCAATTATTATTATTATATTATTGCTTACGATATATATTAATATAACGTATTCCTAAAATACGATATGTCGATATATCGACACAACTCTGAATATCCCAACAAGTTGTAACCCTCATTTTGGTCAAAATACCTCTAGTTGTAGCTATTACAACCCTGTATTTTTTTTCTCTGTTGTAACCCTCATTTTGGTCAAAATAACTTTGACTGATCATAACAATCGATCACGATTTTTTGAAGTAATGTTTTTTGTTTCAAATCAAAGATATTGCATAAATGAACAATTGAGAACAAAAATTATCACATTGAGAACTTGTAACAAAGAATTATCGTCGGTCAATGTTTATACGATCAAAAACGTTTGACCGATCATAACTCGTATCACAAGTTTCGAAAATGACCATTTTGTATCTCAAATTAAAGATGTCGTAAATACGTTGAATTTGGGGCAAAAGATTGTTGTTTTTTAAACCCGTAAACATGAATTATTGCAAGTCAATGATATTTTGACCTAAAACAGGGTTACCACATGGAAAATAAAAAAAACATAAGGTTACCACGTTGAATATTCCAAAAATAAATGTAAGGTAGTTACTTACAATTTGGCTTAAATGTAAGGTAATATTTGACCAAAAAAAAAGTAAATCATTTTTTTTTAAGTTAAAAATCATGTTAGTTTAAAATTATTAAAATGAGTAAATAAATAAGCTAGATGCCAAAATGAAGAAAGATAATTTAATACTTCTAGAAAACTCCAAATTCAATAAAACTTAGATGGTTCAACTAATAAGCAAAAGACAAGTACTCTAATTCAATTTCAATCCAAGTACTAAAATGGTGATTGACATTTGATATGGTCCAAATTAGAAGCAAGTAGCCAATGTAGAAAGTTAGAAACTCCCTCATTGATCAATCAATCAAATAAAATAAAATGAATGTGATCGAAATCACGAGAGATGAATTTTGGTCAATACCTATCACGGGACACCAACAATTTCAATCCTTTGTTGTTGTTGTTGTTGTTGTTGTTGTTGTTGTTGTTGTTGTTGTTGTTGTTGTTGTTCCACTATGGACTTTGGTTCAATAACTATTTAATTTAATGTATTTAGGATTATTTTTTAGGATTAATTGCCAAAAATAATTTAAACTGATCATTTTATTTCATAAATAATTCGAACTCAAATTAATCCACGAATAATCCCAACTATTGAAATAATATTTCAATAATGTACTTTGGCCAATTTTAACTTGCTTTAATTGATCAAAGAAAGAGGTGAAACTGGTTTGAATTTTATTTAAAATAAGAGTGAAGTAAAGTTAGAGTCGGTTTCACAATTTTTTAACGTGTTAGAGTCAATTGAAATTGGCGAAAGTACAGTATTGGAATGTTATTTCAATAGTTGGGATTCTTCGTGGATTAATCTAGTTCGGATTATTTATGAAATAAAAGGACCAGTTCGGATTATTCTTCGCAATTATTCCTATTTTTTAGGTTAATTTTTTTGAGATTAATGTTTGCGGGTAAGTGATTGTTAGTGGATTATGTTTTGACTTCAAAAATCTATCTTAAAAGAAACGTCATTAAGTAAGTAAATCATCCGAAAAAGAAATGGAGTAAGTTAGGAATAGAAGCTAGTTCTTCCATCAAATGCGATTCACCTAGTCTTGTTCAGCTGATAGTCGTGTAACAATCTGATTATTTAAAAGGAGGCTCTATGTGACCCGTTACATTTAACTACGGAATATATGACTTTTTAAACGTTGCGAGCCCGCCAATTGTCAATCATTTGGTCCATTGTAGGTGATTACCTTTCAAACATGCTTTTCCTTTTGTATCAACAATTTGCGTTTACCTTTTACAAATTTATCGACTCTTCTTTTATTATATTGTCTTGAGTTATACCATTGTAAATATTATACAAATATAATATTTTTAATATACTCGTAAAGAGTAATCACACAAGATTTAACATGACTACGTGTAATGTATATACTTGGCATTGACTAGAATTTTCCCATATTAATGAACAACGATTAAAAAAAAAAAAAAAAAAAACTATCCACTACGAGATAAAAATGAAATTTGGTTGAAACTTGAAAGATCTTAAACCATACGATTTAGCTAAATTGGGATATTTAAAGTGGAATAAAGGAAGCAGTGTTTTAATTCAATTTTTAAATTAGATACGGAGTAACTTTTAACAAGTTGTAATTAACAAAGTTCATAATTTGTGTTCCACATAACCTTTTCATGTGTTTAACTTGGTCTCCTAGACAAGTCCTTTTGCACAATCAAGAGGTGACAGGACAAGAACTCGACACAAATTTCGCGAGTTAGGATTGAAAATACGACTCATAATTGGGGTAGACATGAACACGACATATAATTTAATTGGATGAGATTAGAGTTGAAGACAAATTGATACGAATTTGACACAAGTAACATGTTATTTTTCTAAGAATGTTGCAATTGGTTTGAATGGTACGATAAGCTAACTTAAATAACAAATTAAAGCACAATATATAATTTTTCAATTTCGATTATAATGATCCATATATCAGTTAGTTAGATTATGGAATTTAATGGATTACATGAGTTAAGTGTGTTAAATTGTTGAGAATGATTTGGTTAAAGATAAATGACTTTAATATGTTTAGATGAGTTATGGAAAAGCTAAATGAGTTGGGTTAAAGTTGAGCCAATTAACATGATTACGTAACATGGTCTTGTTTGGGTTGGAATATTAATGACTCATTTACCATTGACAAAACACAAACACAAACTCTACACCAGCTGATTGATTTGCCTGTCTAGTTCAATTTGTTTAATCTTCAATATCACACCTTCGAAATTCTGATCAACTCGAAAATAATAATTCATAATATCACCCTAAACCAACCTTTTTTTTTTTTTTTCTTATGATAACGTTGGGAACTTGCATCGACTATCTTCTATGGACACTGTGTAAATCTATGGAGTGTGCATGATAGCCTAGAAATCATACGCCCCACTTCAACTACCCTTTTTAACAGGGGCGACAGACTCGTGATACGTGATATTTATTATTAGGCATAACATTTCCCACAAAATTGCTTTTGTTAGAAATTGAACCTGAAATTAGGGATGTAAGTGGGGCGGGTCAACACGGATACCGCCACGCATCCGTCCCAGTTAGGGTGGAGGTAGGAGACACTTTAGTTCGTCGTGGAGCGGTGGTGGTCCTAAAAGTGATCCCTTCCGCTGGTCATGGAGCGGGGGCAGATTTCATCTGAACACCGCTGACCTCAAGATTTCCCCATCCCCCCAAATATATACTCCGCCAAACGGCGGGCGGGTTTGGGTTCGGTAACTATTATCTTTAACATACGGGTCGGGTGTATTTCGGGTTCGGGTAGTATACAGGTTGGGTGTACACGGGTTCCAGGTCGGGTTAGGGTCAAAATACGGGTTAATCAACGTCTTTTTATCCATATTTTTTTTTTCTTTTTTTTTTTTTGTATAACGGATTAATTTTCAGTAAAAAAAAACTACTCTCTTCCTTTACAGTCAAACTTTACCTGATGCCAAAACACAAATATTAAGATTAGTGGAAGGTGTCCTCAGAATCGCACTTTATTAATCATTACTGACAAGTGGGTGAATTACTAATGTGAAGACTTTGAGTGGTACTGATACGTTTTCACTATTTTCCTCCCAAATTTAGAATGTAGAAGCACTTAACTTCTCCCCAAATTTATTCCTTCATTTTACATCCACCGAATCAAAAAATTTAAACTTTTTAGTTTCCCTCCAAATGCACTATTTACACTTTTAGGGTACTTTAACAGGGAAAAAAAAATAGTCATCTATATGGCGCCTCCAAAAAACCAACTCTAATTGATATATTATTGAAAATTAATATTTTTTTAATTATAAGTTCCAAAACTGAAAACTTTAAAATAAGTTTATAGATGCGTGTGTCTATTAAATCGATATTTATAATAGTAGATCCATATATGTAGTTTCCAAGTTGTATATTCAAATTTAAAATGTTACCTCGAACTACCGACTTAAAAATATATCATTTTCTTTTTCTCATTTTTCTCATTTATTCTCCACATATATTTTGTTTCAAAATTTAATAATAATGATTCAGATGCCTCAAATTCATAATGTCAAATGTAACTTACAAACACTATTAGAATGATTGATTTTATAATTCTTGAATAATAAAGATTATTATTTAAGTGAAAATTTTCAATTATGAAAAATTTATTAGGTGTGAAATGTTTAAAATTAGTGTGTAGTAGAAATTTTACATGTAAATTGAAACTGATAAAGACATTTTATATATAGGAACGTAAGTTTTTTTTACTCAACGGGTTAACTCGCTACGGGTCGGGTTTTGACCCATTGTTTTCGGGTCATTTCGGGTTCGGGTAAATTTTGGGTTCGGGTCGAAAAAGGCAGGTTGATTTCGGGTCATTTACTGTGCCTGCTTTGGGCGGTTTATCGCCTGGTCGATTCTGACAATTTCTACCCCCAAATTTATACCCGCATTATTCATATTGTTAAGAATATAAATTAGAAAAATATTTAATACTTTAAAACTTTACTTTTAACTTAATTTTTTTAACTTTAAGACTTTGAAATATGAAAACAACTAATACTCCATATTTATTTAATTCATAAACATTAAATGTGTGTCTTATCTATTTTAATTTGATAGTCACAATACTTTGATTGGTTATTTGAAATGTTTTTTTTTTTTTTTTTTTTTTTTTAGTGGTTATGTTGTTATTAAAAAATTTCGGTAGAAAATTATTGAAATTTACGTTGCGATAATGTGATTCTATGAGGTGGGACTGGGGTGGGGCTGGCGAGTGGGAGGGGGTGTCTAAAAAATCTCTGTCAGGCAGGTGGTGGAGGACGGGTGGTTACCCATCATGGGTGATAGAGCAGAGGTAGATGTGAGGTTTTATTGGTGGATGCGGTGGTAGGGATGCTTCCCCCGCCTCTGCCCCGCTCCACTCCAATGACATCCCTACATGAAATCCATGAAAATTTCATCCATATTTAAACTAACTTTCACGTTTACACCTTCATCAACGAATTGTCAAATAACACGGTCACATACCTTCGACGGTTCATATCTCATCATGGACAAGGATGTCACACAAGACTAACTACCTTTTATCACTTTCCCACGTTATTAACCGTTAGATTATAATGAAATGCGATGTAAACCGTAGATCTTCGGCATCTTATATTAATATTAGTTACCAATCAATCCCGCCATTAATGTTACCAAATCTGAACCCTAGATTCATTCATTCATTCATTCACTCAATTTATTTCAATCACTCTTTCTCTCTCTTCAATCTCACTTCACTTCCTCTTAATTCAACTACCCCAAAATCAAAATTAAATAATGCGTTTGATCAATTCAATTTCTGGGTAATTTTTTGCCCCAAGAATCTCAGACACCCATATTAAATTAAAGAAATTATGAGTGAAGAGCAAAACCCTAATTTCCGAAATTGCCATTCACCGCCGCCGTCAACCGCCGGAGAAGCGGACAAGCTCCGGCGGACAATCGACGATGTTACCTCCTTGATAACACTCTCTCACAAGATTAGGGTTTTTTCCGTTAAATGGCAGTTAATTAGGAAGAGATTAGATGAGCTAAACTCTGGATTAATTGCTTTAGAAAATACCCAATTTAGTTCCTATGATCAAACGATTATTGATCTAATTTCACTTGTTTCTCATGTAGTTAAGGAAAGTAATAATCTTGGGTTGATTTGTGTGAATGTGTCATATAGTGGGAAATTATTGATGCAAAGTGATTTAGATAAAGTAATTGCAAAACTTGATGTTTGTGTGAATAAATTTTTGGGTTTGTATCATACAGATGGTATAATCTCCGGTGGACTTGCGTTGGTGGTTTCGAGACCGACTTTGGGTTCTTCAAGGGATGATATGAGGTTCTATGTGAAAGATTTGTTGAACAGGTTGAAGATTGGTGACTGTCGAATGAAAAAACAAGCTTTGGTTTCGTTGAACGAGGCGATTGTTGAAGACGAGAAGTATATTAAGATTGTTGTTGAAACTGAGGACTTTGTTTTGATGTTAGCCTCGTGTTTAGACTCAAATGATTCGAGTATTCGAGAGGAGGCTGTGGTTGTCATTGGGTTGATTTCAGGGTTTGAGTCTTACAAAGGAGTGCTTGTTGTTTCAGGGGTTATAGCACCGTTGATTCGAGTAATAGAAAGCGGGAGTTTGAAGGCGAAGGAGTACTCAATTCGTAGTTTGATGAAGTTGACTGAGAATGGGGATAATGCTTGGGCTCTTTCAGCACACGGTGGAGTCACTGCATTGTTGAATTTGTGCTCAAGAGACGATTTTGATGATGTGAAACACGATTTGATCGGTTTGGCTTGTTGGGTATTGAGAAATGTGGTGGTTGTTGAGGAAATCAAGCGGTTTATGATCGAGGACGGTGCAATTTCCACCTTTATCAAACTCATTAAAAGTCGAAATGAAATAGTGCAAATTGGTTCAGCTGAGTTCTTACAGTCCTTGGCATTTTGTGACGAATCGGTTTGCAATATTGTCATCAAGGAAGGTGGGGCTCGTGCTTTGGTACGACTACTCGAGCCAAAGTCGAGTATTTCTTTCAAATTAAGAGAAACCGCATTAAGGGCAGTTGAGAAATTGTGTTTCAGCTCAGTGGATCACGTAAATTTGGTGATAAGTTACGGGTTTTTAGATCAGTTATTGTACTTCCTGAGAAAAGGAGATGTTTCGATACAAGAACTGGCCTTCAAATCCGCGTGTAGACTCTGTGGAACCTCGGAACATGCCCGGAAGTTGATGGGTGATGTTGGGTTCATGGCCGAGTTTGTCAAATTTATGGAGGCAAAGTCGTACGACATCCGTGAAATGGCTGCAGAGGCACTGTCTAGCATGATTCTATTACCTAAAAATCGGAAGAAATTCTCTAATGACGATCATAACGTTGCTATTGTCCTTCAATTACTTGATTCAAAAGACGGGCATTCCGGGAATTTGAAGTTTCTGCTGTCCATATTGCTGTCCCTGTGCAATTGCAGTCATGCTAGAAAAATAATTTCACATTCTGGGTATCTCAAAAACATTCAAAAACTTGCAGAAAATGGTGTTTCTGATGCAAAAAAAATTATGAGAAAACTGTCAACTAATAGATTCAAGAGCTTGTTGAATGGAATTTTGCATTCATAATGACAAAAATAATTAAACTTTGTAAGTTAATTTTCTTCCCACTTTGTTTATTTTTTTGGGTTTCTTTCAAATTTTTTTTTCTGTATATCTATATATATTTGGAATGTTTTAGTTTGTATACCAACCATTACTCCATCCTAAATCCTAATTACTGCTTTTTTTAAGTAATTAATTTTGAGTAATTTGTAACTAATCACTCATAGAACAAAAGATCTTTGGTGAATCTTCTGTTTGTTTGCTATAGATTTTGTATTATAAGACTGTTGTACACTTGTACGCCATCTTTACTGTCTTATTTGATTATTTATGAGATTTCTGAGTTTTGTCTGTGACATACTCTGTGCACATTCTTGTAGTTTACATTTTGTTGATTGTTTGTGCTTTTTTTTTTTTTTTTTTTTTTTTTTTTTTTTTAATGTACTATTTCCAGAGTATTTTGTAAGTAATCAGTCAAGAGTATTTGCTTCCATCCTCAGCAACTTTAGCATCATTGTAAAGAAAAAGAACATAATTTTGATCTGCTATGATGATTAAGCTGGTACTTAGTTGCATCTTATGGTGTGTGAATAATGTGATCGTTTCGAACATTCATCTGAAAGGCAGTTGGTGTGGTCGTGTGGATGGTTCAATGTTCGATTTGGCTATGAAAAACTGGCATGAGTGTGTAGAACGTTAGTAGTACGTTACTCCGTTGAAATATTACTCTGTAGTAATTCTAACAACCTAATTTGTTATGAATCTACTCCTGGAGGACGTGTACGAGTGTGTATTATTAGGGTGGTTGTCGAAGTGTAATCTCGAAATAAAGCCTGTACCTAGAAACGGAAAACAACCAAAACCTACCTACCTTATAATCAATGCTTTTCAACATGTAACATTTTAAGGTCTTACCCCATGTTTGTACCCTTTTAGAGTCATGATGTTAACTACTCAGTTCCTTGCCGTACTGCATCGTGATCAGTCAGTAAACTTTTCGGAAGGTACTGCGAGTGTCTGACACTAATTTAGAAGTGATATTGACCGCTGTTGTGATGCAACGACCAAAAAAAACACTTAAATAAATCTTCATGGCCTAGCTCGATCAAGAATTCAATGAGCCAAGGAAAAAAATGTGTATTTTCACATGTTGGATTATGAAGGGTATGACTGTATGAGGTACACATGCTTTTTAATTCTTCTGTTGACACCACTGTTCATAGCAGTGATTATTCCATTCATTGCGGGTGCTTGTATAAAAAACAAGCGAAATGACATTAAGGGAAAACGATGATCAAACCCTGTGTAACAACTAACGAAGACGTCTTTTTTATTTCCACGAGACAACTGATCAAACGTTGATCTTGAAATTACGAGATGAGGTGAGTAACCATCACACCCGACGCGGACACGCGGTCATAGATAATGGGGTCCAAAAATAAGAAAGGAAGGGACCTTTTATGGTACAGTAATGTAAAAGTTTGCACATGGGAAAGGCAAGAAGGTTACTTAGAAGGTTAGAACATGTGAGATTGTGGCAATCAATGTGGGCTTGTAGACACTTCACTTGGACAAGGATTTGTGATTGTCATTCTGGATTTTTCTTTGTCTTCCCTTTTTTATTCCTTTTTTTATCTTCTGTTATGGCAGTTTTCTGTTTTTTTTTTTTTTTTTTTCAACTACGTATTGTTTATTTTATCGTTATTGATTTTCCGTATACGGATTTTACTCACGTTGAATACTTTTTTCACTTGTTTTCCATTTTCTACCCTTCTTTACTCACATTGTATACAAAATTTTCTCTTTTATTTTTGCTAACTTTTTTTTAACCTAAATTCATACAATTAATAGTTCAATTATTATTTTCAAGAAATTCAATGAATTAATAATCGTATTCAATAAATTAATAATCGTATTCAATAAATTAATAATCGTATTCACTGAAGTAATAATCGAATTCAATTTTATTCGATTGCGTACGATCTTTCCTCAAATCGCCTGAACTCTGAAGACATATTTTTCTAATCAAAAGCTAATACATGTTTCACTCCTTAATGATTTGATTGTGTAGACTGTTCATAACTAGCAATTGTTCATGTTGCTATCTTAGAAATCGAAAAAGAACACGACACAAACCCTAGCAATTGTTCAGGTACATCTTCAATGTGAATGGGTATGCGATGCAGCAGAGAGCTACTTTCGAGATTCCTAAGCTTTTTGGGTACAACCAAACCCTTACACAAACCCTAATTCTAATTTTTTAATTAAATCTATTAAAAATTGATAAAATAAATAATTTAATGATAAAAAATTAAAAACGATTATCACTTCATGTAATTGTTTATCGGAGTTCATGATTGAGTAATCGAATAATTGAATCAATCTTGATTCAGAAAAAGTTAGAAAAAAAAAAAGGAGGGAATTTTGTATATTGTGGGAGTACAAAAGGGTAAGGTTGGAAAACGAAATGAAAAAAGTATACAACGGGAGTAAAACTTGTATACGAAAAATCAATACCCTATTTTATTTGGATGATCTAATCATGCAGTATGGTTCTACTCTTATTTAGATATACTGCCGCTATTCTATTGGATCGTATTATACTAGAAGACGAGCCCGAAAAAGAAAAGCTTATTTCAATGTGATAGTGTATAATTAACATCGGAAGTTATTAAGTTAAATTTTGGCTATTGCTGCTATGAGTTCGTCTTATGATATTAGACGGTCTTATCCAATAATTTAATTTGTTTTAGACATAAGTATTAAAAAAGACAGGTATGATTATTAGTTGGCTTTTGTTTTTCATTATCGTTTTTTTTTTTTCAAAATTTTAGAATGGATAATTTTAGATTCTTAGGTGTTGATGTGTCATTTTCTAAACTCAATTATATATTTAGTACTTCCATGTAGACCCGTAAACGGGTCAATCAGGTCGGATTTGGGTCGGGTTAATTCGAGTCTAGCTGACATAACGGGTCGGGTAGGGTCTTGGGTCTCGGGTCAATACGGGTTGGGTCAATGTCGGGTCGGTCAATCACTTTAATTTAAGTTGATTAGTAAGTATGATTTTGTAATTAAAAGTTGTTTGACGAAGAAATAAGCTTGAATCAGGTCAGTTCGGATTTTTGGTCAACTTCGGGTCAATTAATTTTGGGTTGGGTCGGATCTGGGTTGGGTTGGTCTTATCGAGTTTTGGGCCAGCTTCGAATTTTATTTCTCGGTATCGGGTCAGTCTTATCGGATGGGGTCAATTGGGTCGCGTAAGGTTTGACACGCCTACTTGCATGAAGTTGCATGTCTTTAATATTATGTGAAATGATTTTTTTTAGCAGGGTATGTTTCTTTTAAATCATGTTACATAATACATGCGAGTAAGTATGGTTCATATAAAAACTAGAAATCTTGTGAAGATTCAATTTACAACTAACAACATACTCAAAGTGTCTATTCATAATAAGTCATAAATCAGAAAGTGTCTATTCATCCTTGCCAAAATAACCAAAAAATTCAAAGCCCCTAAAATTAAGAACCTAATCTTTCAGACTTTTTAGAGCTGAATCGAATCGAATCAATCGAAATAATCGAATCGAATCGAATCGAATCGAATCAAAATGAGCTGAAGTGAAATGAGCTGAATCGAGTTGAATTGAACTGAACTGAATGAAGTTCAATTAAATAACATAATTATCTTTGAATTGAATCGAATCGAATCGAAGTGAAGTGAATCGAATCGAATCGAATGGAATGAATGAATCGAATCGAATGAATCGAACTAAATGTGCTGAAAATAAGCTGGAAAGAACAGGTCCTAAATCCCTAATTACAAATCAATTACTACTCGAAGTCATCGGAAGCTCCACATCAGTAGCGAGTGTGCGCCTGCCACCGGCAGCAAATCATTCCGTCTATCAGTGTGCGTCTGCCACCGGCAAGTCGAGCACAACTCGTACGGAAGATCCACTTCAGTAGCTAGTGCCCGGATCATCGTTCACCAAAGTATTAGGTAGTCTTCTCGTAATTTCACCTACGATCGGTCCTTTTACCTTTTTGTTATGGGTTCCGCCACAAAACATGAGGAATTCAGTTGTACTACTGCACATTATGATGAAACATGTAAGCTTCTCGAAACATGTAAGCTTCTCGATTTTCGTCTTGGAGTTATATGGCTAAGGATTTGTGCTCCCTAGTCGTATCCTACTTTCCTCGCAATATTAAAGCGTTGTTCAGAAGCTTGGCGTTTATGAAAATGAATTTGTTCGTGAAACCAGAATTAGATTTGGAAAAAGCATTGTCAATTGAACCTAAGAATGAATATATATATATATGGGTCAACGTGTGTGACCCAATGAGCCTACTTAAGGGTTACTAGACACATAATTTATTTTTATATCAAATCGACATTGATCTCTAGCTAGACATATCAATCACATAGGCTTAAGTGGGTTAAATTCTTATAGGACGGTGGACATAAATCATTAAGGTACTATGTTAATATTGGGCAAATGAATGTCTTGGTCTACGCATTACACACCAAGGAAATATATAATAGTAAAATCTTACAAATATTGGGCCTTATGGGCCGACTAACATAAGCCTAAGCCTAACACCCCCTCCTCAAGCTGGAGCATGGAGGTCGAGAATGCCCAGTTTGCGAATAATAGAATGAAACTGAGGAGCACCGAGGGCCTTTGTAAAGACATCAGCGAGTTGCGCATGAGTGAGACGTGCGCAGGAGCAATCAAACCGGCAGTAATCGCATCGCGAACAAAATGACAATCAATTTCAATGTGCTTCGTGCGTTCGTGAAAGACAGGGTTCTTTGCAAGATGCAGCGCAGACTGACTATCGCAGTACAACGGAATGGGAAGAGGAACAGAGACGTCCAAGCACCGTAGAAGGGCTTGAAGCCATTTCAATTCACAGACAGCAGCAGCCATGGAGCAATATTCGGCTTCAGCGGAAGAGCGAGAGACCGTGGGCTGTTTTTTGGTTTTCCACAATATAGGAGAGCGGCCGAGAGAAACAAACCACCCAGTGACAGAACGACGTGTGAAGGGACACGCAACCCAATCAGAGTCACACCACCCTGTAAGTGTCAAATTGCTATCAGCGCGCAGAAGAATGCCTTGACCAGGACACCCTATTAAGTAACGGACAACACGCAAAGCAGCGTCCATATGAGCACGCCTTGGCTGATTAAGGAACTGGGAAAGAATATGGACTGCATAAGAGAGATCAGGACGTGTGACAGCCAGATACACAAGGCGGCCAACAAGACGACGATACGACTCAACATCACTCAAAACGTCACCAGTCGCGTGAGCCAGACGATGATTTTGCTCGATGGGCGTGTCGACGGGCTTCGCGCCAAGGAGACCTATTTCAGAAATAATATCAAGAGTGTACTTTCGCTGGTTAAGATAAATACCATCAGCGATACGGGCCACCTCAAGACCGAGAAAATACTTGAGGGTACCCAAATCCTTCATATGAAAAAAACGCCCCAAATACTCTTTGAAGGCGACAATAGCGGTAGAATCATTCCCTGCAATAACCAGATCATCGACATAGACAAGAATAAAAAAACGAACCTCTCCATGCGAGTAAGAGAGCAGAGAATAATCGGAGTAAGACTGGCGGAAACCATATTCGCGCAAAGTAGCAGCAAGCTTGTGAACCAGTAACGAGGCGCCTGACGAAAACCGTATAGAGACTTCTTCAGACGACAGACTTTGCCCTCATGACCCCGACTAAAACCAGGTGGAAAGCGCATGTAAACTTCTTCAGTCAAATCACCATGTAAGAAAGCATTATGAACATCCATTTGGTGAAGTTCCCACTTGCGGACAGCAGCAACAGCTAAGAAAGCGCGAACCGTAACCATTTTGACAACGGGAGCAAAAGTTTCGCCGTAATCCAGACCCTCGACCTGATGATTGCCAAGGACGACAAGGCACGCCTTAAAACGCTCAACAGAACCATCGGATCGATATTTGATTCTATAAACCCATCGATAGCAGAGTGCCTTTTTATTCCATGGAAGAGAAGTCAACTCCCAAGTCGCATTGCGTTCGAGTGCGTCAATCTCTGCTTTCATGGCATCACACCACTTTTCATCACGAATCGCCTCACGAAAAGTGGGTGGTTCAACACCCGTAGTAACAGCTGCTAGAAACTGACGATGACGAGGTGAGAATGAATGACAATTAACATAATGTGTGATAGAATATGGCATACTTGAGGACAACGAAGCAGGATCGGGTGAGTGCGGAGTAGAAGAAGACGGATTCATAGTCGTGGCGGTTTCAAGGACATAACCACGTAAGCGCGTGTTTGGAATTTTGGTTCGATGACCACGCCCGAGAGGACCCGCCTCGGTGGTGGGGGCAGTAGGCTCGACACCTTCGCCCTCCGGGACAGCAGCAGAACCGTGGACCACAGCTCCTGTAGTGTTCTCGGCATTGGGAACAGCATCATCAACAGAGATAGGAGAACCATTCAGAGGAGTCTCAAAAAGAGTGGGAGAAGGCGGGCGAGCCAGGGGAGGCGTATGCGAGGCGGAAGAAAAAGGAAACTGCGACTCATAGAAAACAACATCGCGAGAAACACAGAAAACATCAGACTCAATGTCAAACAATTTCCAGCCCTTTTTATTATGCGGGTAACCGACAAACACGCACTTGCGACCGCGCTTTTCAAATTTATCACCATGAGTAGCTTGATTATGAGCATAACAGAGGCAACCGAAAATGCGCAAATTCGTGAAGGACGGGGGTGTACCAATTAAACACTTATACAGAGTCTTATTGCCAAGTAAAGGGGACGAAGTACGATTGATCAAATAAGCCGCCGTAAAAACAGATTCTCCCCAAAAACGCCGCGGCAGATCAGCCTAAAACAGAAGAGCACGAGCGACGTTCAAGAGATGGCGATGTTTTCGTTCCACACGGCCGTTCTGTTGTGGGGTACTAACATAGGACGTCTGAAATTGGATTCCGTTGCAAAAGAAATAGCCCGCCATGCAGTTAAACTCATTACCATTATCACTGCGCACGACTTTGACAGAGGCATTAAACTGATGACGAACCATAGCAAGAAAATGCATAAACATATCGGTGACCTCTGTTTTATCAAACAATAAATATACCCAAACAGTGCGAGAAAAATCATCAACGATCGTCAAAGAATACTTCTCACCACAGGACGAAAGAATACGGTAGGGTCGCCATAAATCACAGTGAATTAATTCAAAAATAGCAGTGTCGCGTGTGTCGCTTAAAACAAAACTGTTGCGATGTTGTTTCGCAAAATGACAAATATCACAAGCAATGTCTTTATTAGAACGCAGATTAGTAGCAGGAGGTATAAGCTTAACAACTTGATTCGATGGATGCCCGAGACGACGATGCCAGAGATCAAGAGACCCTGTATCAGAAAGATGGTGCACTACAATCGACTTATCTTCCGCACGAATCCAGTAAAGTCCGTCCCGCAACTCACCGAACCCAATCGTCGTCTTCAAAGTACGGTCCTGTATAAGACATGAATCTTTAGTGAATTCAAAAATATAATTATCGTCAGCCGAAAGTTGAGAGACCGAAATTAAATTGCAAGTCAAAGTTGGAACAAATAGAACATGACGGAGAAGAAGAAATTGATTAATGCGCATAGTCCCCATAACGGTAGACTCAACTTGGTGACCATTAGGGAGACCGACAGGCCGAGCGGGAATAACACATTGATCCAATAAACAAGATAAATCCCCTGTGACATGATTGGAAGCACCGGTATCAATAATCCAAGGAAATATACTACTAAAACGAGCAGAAGAAAACACGGAGTGAGTAACAACACCACCTGAGGTCACAACGTTAGCTTGGACCACGGGAGTGGCAGAATCATGGGCCGACGCAACAGCAGCCATGGTGGCAGTAGCTCCAACAGTAGCTGCATCAACAGACCCACGGCTAGGGATGTCATCGGGGCGGGGCGGGGGCGGAGGAAGGGTCCCCTACCTCCGCATCCGCGAATAAAAATTGACCTCCACCTCTGCCCCATCACCCATGGCGGAGGACACTCCCTCCTCCACCACCCGCCTAACGAAGGAAAATTTAAACCTCCACCCGCCCCACCATCCGCCCCAGACCCGCCCCACTATCCGCCCCAGACCCGCCCCACTCGCCTAACGGAGGAAAATTTTGTAATTTGTGATTTTGTGAATATGTTAGGACTTAGCACTTTAGCAGTTGGGACTTTTACACTTCATGGTCCAATTTTTACTACTTTTAATTAACCTATTTTTTATTGTCACTTTATTTAAAATTAAAATTTTAAGTGTGTGTATATAGGCGGGGCGGGCCGGGGACGGAGCGGGGAGGGTGGTGGGGTGGGGACGAGGCGGGGGCGGTGGTGGGGCGGAGTTTTAATTGAATCCACCTCCGCCCCACGACCCGCGGCGGAGGTCAATTTTCGCTCCTACTTCCGCTCCACGACCCACTAAACTAAGTCCTACCTCCACCTTTACTGGGGCGGATGCGGGGCGGTATCCGCATCGACCCGCCCCACTGACATCCCTACCCACGGCCTCCCCCACGTGTAGGTCCCAAACGAGAATGACGAAGTTCAGACTAGGGGCGAGGATGAACGTCAGGAACATGACATTGATAATAAAAGCAAACGGGACGACGACGCTCATCGCGAACCTGGGCACTAGGACCCCTACGGTCAGGGGAAGAAGAGGCAGCGAGGGTGGCGTAGGCAACCACCTCGGTTGTGTCAGCAGGTGTCGAAGCCAAGACACGTAGACACTCGTCTTGCAACACGGCATGATTGGCCCAAATATCATAATTATCGGGGCGTAAAATAACGGTAGAGATAACCTCGTCGGGGCCGTCGTTAGACCCTAGAAAATAGGGCGAGGAGTAGTCATTTTTTGGTGGGGCCTCGGTACCGGCCATGGAAAACAGCCGAGGAAGAAGAAAGGAGCAGGAAAAAAAACGAGGGGTTAAGGAAGAGGAAGAGTTTTTGGGAGTAAATTAAAGTAGCCTGATACCATGTTAATCAATTATAGTAGTTGTTGTTATTGATGTGTCTACAAAACATTTAGTACAAAGTTTATATAGACCAACAAAGAAAAATGAATGGGCAGTATAAGCCCAAGCCCAAGGCATACAAATAGACACAAGGACACACCTAACAAAGGGAGGACACACCTAACAAAGGACCATATAAGACGAGGAGTAGTCATTTTTTTTTCCGAACTCCTCGAAATCTCGATCACTTGAATAGAAAAAATTTTCGATCATCGGTTTCCAATACATCGACCGAAGAATAAAATTCATGAGAGACTTATAAAAGTGATGACTGATGAGACATGATTGGGAAAACTGGAAAGGATGCTAGACAACTGTAAATCATTACTCCGACTTTGCCCAGTGAGATGAATATGCAAATAAGAGGAGCACAAAGACGGCCCCAAACAAGAACGAACCAAAAAAGTTGATGGAATGCAAGGGGGTGACATGGACAATAAAACTTTTTAATAGTCAATAATGATTCTGCATAACGTGACTAACAAAACAAAGAGAATTATTACTCCGCTGCATCAACAAATTTTATTTATTTATTTATTCATTTGTTTATTTATTTTAATTTTTTAAGGAAGAAATATTTGAGCCTCGCCGGTGGACGACAAGGTCCACCGGCGAGAAAGCGGAAGCGTATCTAGAGACCTCAGTAGCGAGGCTCTGATACCATGTTAATATTGGGCAAATGAATGTCTTGGTCTATGCATTACACACCAAGGAAATATATAATAGTAGAATCTTACAAATATTGGGCCTTATGGGCCGACTAACATAAGCCTAAGCCTAACATACTACGTAACGGATGTAGATGGTTGATTAGAAGGAACGAGACCAAAGTGCGCTTTTAGAAGGATCGGTGGACTTTAAGAGCACCATATCTGCGCATATGGTCCCCTCCATGTGGTGACATGGAGGCTCATGTAGCAGACTGGATAAATGGGGAATACTGGAAACCTGGAGAACGAAATTGATGCAAGATGTTGATGAGCAGGAAGTTGAAGACGTTTTCAAGAGCCCCTTAAGCTGAAATGGTGGCGAAGACGAGATTGTATGGCATTACACAAAAGATGGGAGCTATTCGGTGAAAACGGGAGATGAGGCTATAAGATGGTACATGAAACACGAGTTCACATCGAATAGTAATTTAGTACGCGATCCGCTATCGCCATGGAAGAGAATTTGGAGATTAGAAGTACTACCAAAGGTTCGCTTGTTCTTGTGGCGGGCTAGCACTAAAGCATTACCGAGCGGAAAATTAGTGAATCTCTTATTTAACGTTATTTTTTTTTACACTTTGCATTTTTCTTTCTGTTTCACCTAAAACTATGCTAAAGATTGTGAAGAGTCTGCTTTTATAAAATATTTTTGGGATGTTTTAGGGCGTGTATGTTCGAGTTTTTTTTTCTTTTTTACCCTTACCTTTTTAAAATTTCACGGTGTGCCCCTGAAGTTCATAATTTGTCCTTAGTATGGCAGTAGTAATAGTGTCAATTAACTTGGTTTCTTGACTGACCTACTAACTTACGCATTAGTTCGACCAATTGTTCGTTAACCTATTAAATTGATTATAACTGCATTCATCACACGTTAACTTGCTTAATAATCTACCAAACCATAATAATTAATGCATTAAGCAAATTAAAAATTCATCAATCAAACATTATATTTCATGATAAAAAGTGTATTTAGAGTAAACAAGTCTCGTGTAATTGGTTGATTTGGTGCTAAATGGTAAGAAAAAAAAGTTTAACAAAAGTGTCGAGAAAGGAAAACACTTAATGTGTAACACCCCGACCCCAACTAAAGACCGAAATGTCACCCACGGTAGTTCGCTAGGCTGCGTACATCGCCCACAAACCAACACGGGTCCTTTCTAGTGCACTTTATCCTCGCTCGTGCACATCCTAAGAACTTCCCAGAAGGTCACCCATCCCAAGATACTCTCCACCAAGCACGCTTAACTGAAGAGTTCTTAAGATGCAACACTAGAAAAGAAGATGCATCTTGTTGGTATGAGTAGCACGTTCAACCTTTTTAAGCACTATGTCACTTGAGCTAACACAAGGACCTCTTTGACGGGGTACCCGAGCCGAATAATGTCTTCGGACAACCTCGGGTATTACATAATGGGGCTCAAGGAGGGTTAACATAAACAATAATCGTGAAGTTTAAGGGTGTATCCTAGATATTCAAAAACGTTGGGGTATAACATGAAAAAGCGAAAAAACACTAAGACGCACCATAAAATTTCCTAACATTATTTTTCATAGATTTAGAAATATAATCTGTATGAATTAAAAAAAGTTCTCTCTGTACATTTTTCTATGGTTAAAGTTGAAAACATTGTCTGAAAAAATAACGTATATGAAAAATGGAGTTATTCCATATATACCCACATTTTTAATTGAATGATGAGGACCCATATTTTAGATTGTTGTCCATAATTGAACACAAATTATTGTAGAGACGGTATTATAATATATTATTCTAAGACTTCTCAAATAAAGTATGATTACCAAGTTATTTGAGCTAGTTTTCTTAAATTACTAAATAGTTCTCACGATGTTAAATGTTGTGACAAAAAATCTAATCTAATATAATTAAAATTCGTACTCCGTAACACACAAGCCAATAACACCATTTTTCTTTGCTATACAATAAGTTCTTTTCTATTTAAGAAAAAAGTTTACTCATAGACAAGCAATGAGGCAAAACGGGGAGAAAAACAAAAATGGATCTCCAAAAATATAGGGAAGGACACTATGAGATGGACCAAGTATTATATTGCAGTTAGCCTTGGTTATTAAGTTAATGGGCCAAAGTATATATGCTTATGGGTTAGTGCATAGAGATCAGTGTAATTATAATCGCTCTGTTTCAGTCATTTGTTTACCTATTTTATTTTAAATTGTATAATTTATTTGTTTACCTTTATATTTAAGGATGACTAATCAATATTGTCCCTTTTCTTTTAAATACATGTTACAAATTGGATTCTCATCGAGTCATTGGAAAGTAGTATACACAAAAGGACATATGCCAACATGGGTATGAGTGTCCTTGATGAGGTTGTTTTGGTCTTTGCGTCAAAATAAAAGGACACCAAATGATTGAAACGAAGAGAGTATATATTTACAATCAAAGACTTAACACTTAGCATAACAAATAAGCGTTAGATACCGAAGATCATTTTTATACAGGCTTGAGAAATTCATTTCTATATTGTCAGTTTTATAACTAAATTGCCCCAAAATATATCACTAGTAATATAGCTCATATTGATAAGGGGCATATCGTTTTTGTACAGACTCGAGAAATTTTCTTTCTACATTGTCACTTCTATATGTTTATCGAACTAATTAATATTGAATTGGTAAGTTATATTATTTAACAATAATATAAATGCGTATAATTAAGAATAATATATGGCACTCTAGGCAGACCCTTAGTGTGGAACCCGGGATCGAAGACGAGGGACCCAACTCGGCGTCTTGCTTAAGGGCGCATTAAAGTTAAAAAAGATTAAGTTAGAAAAACCTTTAAAAACTGTTTTGGAGTTGCCACCTAATTATCGCGGAAATTAGGAACCTGCTATCATGTCCTAAGCCTAAAGACATGTCCTAGATTTTGGAGCACGCCGACACCCCTAGATCTAAGGCTTGTGAAACCAGAATGGATTCTAAAGTGAGGTACTTTAGAAAAAGAGTTAATTCAATTAATGATTGATGAAAACCTTTTAGAAAAGCCTATGTAAAAATAGCCTCTACTGGCCTAGAACAATCCATGTAAGATGATATTTGAGCTAATGTTATCGCTACGTACAAGTGCGAAAAAGATTTATAAAAGAGTGCAGATGCAAATGCAAAAAGATTGATTAAAACTCTCAGTTCAGCATGTTTAACTTGTTAACGAAAACGGTTCAGTTAAAGGTCGAATTCATTGTTTAAGTTGATTTTAATGCAAAATAAGAAGGTGCAAGATGCATGCAAATAAAATAAAGTTCAATTGTCCATTGGTTTATTTTATAAGGGTCGGTTGCTTATGCGACTTTGGCGTGTCATCGGATATGGAGTGTACCCGAAGTAAATAGAACACTTGGAGTGCAAGCTACTGGGTGCCAAAGCCGGGGCGCTAAAGTGTAGTCCCCTTTGTTAGTCCATAGAAAATAAGAAAAAGCTTTGATCTAAGTGGATCGGTACCTGCCTTGTCCTGACGCTTCAGATCTGGGCAGAGCTTCGCTTCTTGAACTTAAAAGGAGGATGAATTCAACACGGGATGGTGTGTTGAACTCAAGGATTTGAGTGCTTGAGGCTTTGAGAGAGTTTGGGAGAGTTTTGTAGTGTGTTTGCTGTGAAAACTGGTTGTGAATTGTCTTTTTCGAGGTCAGGTATAGGGGTGTATATATACTAAAAACCTCGGAGAAATTAGGAAATCCGGGGATAAAAACAAGCCAGGAAACCGCATAGCCTTATGCGGATGCCAGGGCAAACCGCATAGGCTTATGCGGTTGCCACCCCAAACCGCATAAGGCTATGCGGTTTGGAGGTGTGGTTTTTAGCGTAGTTTCCTAGTTCTGGTTTGATTATATCTCGAAAAGATTTAGTGTAATCTTTGCTTGTACGTCAAGGAAAGACCTGGGATATTTCTGAGATATTTGTGATGTTCAGGGCTTTGGAGTGCGG
This sequence comes from Dianthus caryophyllus, assembly GCA_023091065.1. Classification (NCBI taxonomy): domain Eukaryota; kingdom Viridiplantae; phylum Streptophyta; class Magnoliopsida; order Caryophyllales; family Caryophyllaceae; genus Dianthus; species Dianthus caryophyllus. The sequence continues at coordinate 13,065,684 of CM041523.1, read as the reverse complement.
GCCAAAGGCTGGGTTTGGGCTCGATTTTGGGCTCGAGACCCGGAAAAATGAAAAGGGTGTATTTGCATAGATTTTGTGAAATAAGGTAAGACGTGGGGCTATATTTTGTGTAAGAGGAGGCTAAATGGGGAATCTAGCCGCCGGGCCTAAATTTAGGAATTTAGGGATGCTGAATTAGACCTTGTTAATGTAAAAGGGCTAACTGTAGTGCAAATGCGAAGCTCATGCCAAATGAAGCAGGACGAGGACCTAGTTAGACTCAAAATGGACAAAATGAACATTTATTTAAAGTGTGATGTGAGGCGACCTAAATCATTTTAACATTTCAAAACGACTCAAAAATGAATTCGACATTAGTTAGAACCGTTTAAGTCAACGTTAAAGCATGCGTAATACAAGTCCGTGTTACATCACAGGGTTTTGTGTGGGAGGGTACGGATATGGGTATCCACAGATCCCCCAGTTTGACTGAGCTCGGACTAGAGCGTTAGTCAAACTCCACGACCAGATCCGGACCATTACAGTCTCGATATAGTCAGCGGAACGAAGCATGTGTCCATGGGTGAGACGAGGACTTCGAACCGGGCTAAACGGGGAGGGGCGTACATGTTTAAGGACGTGACGGTCCGTGCATGATATAAGGGCCTGCCAGCCTGCTAGATGTCTTCGTTGTGCTTGTAGTGCTGCTGCGTAATGCCGTTGCATATGCTTGGTATCGTCGGATGCCTGGTGCAGCTGCTTGTAATGTCTTCATGTAGTGCGTGGTCTCGTGAAAGAGCGCATGTGCAAGGGTGCAAGGTGATTGGGTAAGGGTGCATGGATGTAGAGATGTCTAATCTCGCCTAGGAGCGCATGTGTAATGGTTGCAATGCTTGGATGTACGGATGTGTTTCGTGAGGTATTCGTGCTTAAACTCGCCGAGGAGTGTCTATGTAGAGTGAAATGCTTGAAGTTAGGTGTATATTGCAGAGTGCTTATGTTTGGGCTCGCCGAGGAGTGTCTATGTAGTCGTCATTGCATACGATTGCCTTCCGTTGAGGGGAAAATGATGTGTTTGCCCGTGAAGAGCGTTCGTGCTTTTGCTTCTGTACCGTACATTAGATGCTTAGTATACGCGTATGGCGGACTGTAGGTGACGCCTTAACCCAAGCACGGGACGTACTCGGAGTTGCATTAGGGCCAAGATGAATTAGGAATCGAAAAGTAGGTGTAAAACGGGAAAAACCAGGAAAAGCCACAGGGGCAAACCGCATAAGCTTATGCGGTTTGGGGGGCGAACCGTATAAGGCTATGTGGTTTCCCCTGCTGGCCGAAAATGCTATATAAAGGCACGAGAGCACCGTGGCTTGCTTCACTATACTCTATTTCGGTTTCTCACACTAAAAACCACCAAATTTCGATTTCTTAACCAAATTTGCTCGTTTTTCTTGCGTTGCCTTGCTATGGAACCAGGTAATGCTCCATTTTAACTTGTTTTTACGTTATTTGTTGTTGTAATTAGCTAGTTCTAGCTAGAAATGTTGAAAAGACGGGTTTTGCATGAAAACCCGAGTTTTGCTTGAAATTTGCCGTTTGGATGCTTGAAGTTGATGTCATTGTGTTGCATTATGCCATGTGAACATGTATGCGTGAATTGATTATGATTTAGACCGTCTTTATGTGAAAAACGTCCAAATTAGGTTTCCGACCCGAAAACGAACCCGGATTTTCCGACCCGGAATTTCAATTAAACTTCGGTGTAGGATGCCCATAGTGTGTATAGCATGCCTATAGCTCTAATTTTGCGAAAATGTCGAATTAATGCTTTCAATTCGACGATTCTTCATGATTGAATATGAGCGTTCTTCGTAAATTGGGGGTTTTTGATCGGAGTGACCAAAATGCAATTGCTTGTAAGGGTTTGTTGTTGGGGACCATTATGGCGTATGGAAACCATAAAGTTGTAATTTTGAGGTGTAGAGAACGGTTTTCGGCTTAATTGTGAATTAGGCCTAAAAATGCTCTGTAGGGCGTATGGTGCAATGTGTTAAAGGATGTATATGTATTATGTGCGTATTATTTGTGTATATTTGTGTATGTGCCAAGTTTGTATGCTTGCATGTGTTATAGTTGTATGTATTGGTCGTGTTGGTTGCAGGAGAGGGTTCTGGTCGTGTTACGAGATCAAAATCTCGTAAGAGTACCGGCTCGAGGACTGAGGGAGCCTTTAGTTCGAGTAGTCGTATGAGGCGTTCGCGCAGTGAGAGGGATGTTGACCCTCGGGATTTGCCCACGAGACGTGGTCAATCACGGGGCGGAGGTCAGGGTCGCGCGAGGCGTGACCTTGGGCCCGACTCTGAGGAGGAGGAGGGTGCGCTTGCTCTAGTAGACGAACTAGAGGCCGAGATGGACGTTGAGGAGGAAGCCGAGGAGGCCGAGGAGGCTGTGCCTAGGGCGAGTAGCTCCAAGCCGCGAAAGTCACGTGCGAAGAGGTCGTTTGCCAAGGGCTGGGACGGCCATAATCTTCTGCTGGCTCCGGAGAGACATGTTTCCTATCGGGCGACGATGGGTTGGCAGAAGGGTTCGATGAGAACCTTCTCGGGCGTCTCGTCCGTGATGTATGTCTTTGAGAAGAAGCTTTCGGAGGGTGCGAAGGCTTGGGTGTTGCGCTGTGCTTTTGGCCCGTTGGTCAAGCATTGGAGGGAGATCGTGAGGAGGAAGCAGACGGCGAACCTGATGTTGGTCAGGGCCTTCCTTGACAGGTATTTGGATACCACGACGACGTTTCACATGCCCGGCTTTGAGGCCGGCATTACTTTGTCAGGGTACGCGGTCATGACGGGGCTCCCGTTCGGGGACCGTGACATGAGTTTTGGGTTTGCGCCGTCCATCGTGGACGAGGTGGTGACTACCGCGATTGGCGGTGGTTTGGAGGTGGAGTATGAGGGTAACCCACCTTATGTGATTAAGACGAGCTTCATCTTGGAGTATTTTGAGGGGAAGACCGAGCGAGGCCCCTCCGACTGGAGCGACGAGCAGAATGCTCGTTTGTGGCTGTGGTGGTTCGTTAGCGCCGTGTACTTCGGCGATAAGGGTGAGAGGGCGACGACGTCGGTCCTGATGCATCTCATAGACTGGGGTGCGATCGGGACACTTGACTGGGTGTCGCCATCCTTGGGTTTGTGCATTCGATTCTGCATGGACGCGGTGAGGCCGCGGGTCATGAATCGAGGATCGAGACTGTCCTTAGTCTCGCCTGGGTTTGTGATGGAGGTATGCATTGATTTTGTTTCGTTTTAGATGCATTGCTATTCGTCTTTATTGTCTTTGTAATGTTTTTTTTGTATGTGCAGTCGTGGATCTTCAGTCACTTTCCTTTTCTGTTGCCTCCGCATGCTAAGAAGATTGTGAAAGTGTATCCGGCGGTGCGTACTTGGGGCACGTGTAATCGTGCGGCTTTTGACTGGTCGTATGACGAGGTTCGGGTGCGTCTGAACCTTATGGAGTTTGATCAGGTTTGTGTTTGGACCATTTTAAATAGAGTGGACTTAAAATGATTGTATTAATGAGTGAATGTTCTTGTTTGTAGTTCGTGTCGTTCCCGTGGGGCCAGTATGCGGGTATTCCTGAAGGCATAGGGGCGCGGTTTGCATTGCGTGACACACAGCGCCTGTACTTGGCGACGCCGTATGGGCCGGTTTGGTACCTTGGGGAGCGTTTAGTCTACCAGGCAGGGTGGCCGGCTCCAGTGGTGCCCAAGGACCCGCCGAGAGTCCTTTTTGAGCGAGGGGTTTCCGCGCAGGATCGGATGGCGTTGTACGGGGAAGGAGAGTCGGCGAGTCTTCTTTGTCTCGGGGAAGACTATGGCCAGTTTGCTCAGTCTCGGCTTGCTTGTGAGCCGATTGAGGTATGCTTGCTTCTTTTGAGGGTGCGTAAGGTAATTTTTGCGAAAAATTTCCCTGACGTGTGCGTTTTTTACTTGTTTTGTAGTTGTTTGATCCCGAGATGGCAGAGCAGCCCGGCGACTTTCCTACTACTATTGAGTATGACGACTCGGGTGTCCGTCGTACCTTCACTTTGCCGACGTACTTGCCGGTGACTACTGACGCGGGTATGGACAGCTGGACGAGCAAGGTGAATAAGGTATGTATTTCTGTGATTGTATTTCTGTGATTGTATATGTGTGAGCCCCCAGTTTGATCGAGGTATGAGAAATGGCGATGATCAAACTAGTGATATGCGTATTTTGAGGTTACCCCCTCGAGTTTGTCGTAATTTGAGTGAAATTAAGGCAAAATGGGGTTGTCTGCTGTTGGGGTTGAAATTTCCCCCTAAGTTTGACTTAATTGGAGTGAAATTAAGGCAAAATGGAGAAAATGCGCTTTGTTTTTGAAATTTCCCCCTAAGTTTGACTTAATTTGAGTGCAAAATGGAGAAAATGCGTTTTGTTTTTGAAATTTCCCCCTAAGTTTGACTTAATTTGAGTGAAATTAAGGCAAAATGGAGAAAATGCGTTTTGTTTTTGAAATTTCCCCCTAAGTTTAGAGAAATGTAATGTGGTTGTGTGTGTCATGTGTTGCAGGTGGCCAAGGAGGTGCACAAGAAGCTGTGGAGGACAGCTAATAGGTGGAGGATGGCTTGGGCTGAGCAGGCGGCTCAGTTGTGTTAGAGTCGTCTTTGAGGCGGCTCGGTCAGCGTGAATTTGTGAGTATCGTCGTCGTCATCCTGAGTGAATTTGTGTAACAAAGATTGTATGAACCTTTGTTTACATGTCTTTGTAGCTTGAACTTTAACTTGATTGTCGTTGTGAACCTGTTTAGTAAGCTTGTTTGAAAAACGAATGATTCCCGAGTGGGACGCTTTGATGTTGAATTAGGTTGTGAAAATGTTTTTGCAAAACGTTCATTTTAAATGCGAAATGAGCTTGCATGAATGTCGAAAATGTTATGTTTTGACTCGTGGTAGGAATCGTGGTTGCTAAAGCGAAATGTAATGTTGCTGCGTGGGGAACAACAAAAGAATGTCGTAGGTTAATGTAAGATGTCGTGTTTTAGGAAAGACGTTTTTAGGAAAATCGCGAGAAAACCCGCCCCTGAAACCGCATAGCCCTATGCGGTTTGGGGTGCAAACCGCATAGGCTTATGCGGTTTGGGGTGCAAACCGCATAGACTCATGCGGTTTGTTGGCGTGGCTGGTAACGCTGTATTTCCATATTTCAGACGCGTTTTTCCTATATAAGGAGGGGTGGTGCGTGCCATAATCTTCATTCACAATCACTTCTTTCTCTTCTTTTATTACAGGCTTTTGCTCTCATAAATATATTAGGTATATTTACAAAAGTTTTTTTTTTTTTTTTTTTTTTTTGTTTTCAAGAAAAATGGTTGAGCATTTTGATGCTCTTTTGAAGAGGTGGACTTCTTCATTAAGTCCGGCGATGAAGAGGGCGGTGTATGATGATGGTGCGGGTGTTTTTATTGGCTTTCGTCAGATGAAAGTTGATCTAGACTTCCTGGATGCGTGCTTAGATTATTGGGATCCTAGCTTGCATGTGTTTAGGTTTCCCGGGGGAGAAATGTGTCCTTTAATGGAGGAATTCGCGGCCATTGCGGGGTGGTCGAAACGGACTACTCCGGTGGTTGTGAGGAGTGAGCTGTGCTATAATGGGATGTTGCGGAACTTCCTTGGGATGACAAATGCTCATGCTGCAGGTTTGTTTGAAGGCGGTAAGGTGAACATGCTTCTTTTGTGTCAACGGTACATGAATAAGGTAGACACCAGTATTTCGGACCGTTCTAGGCGAAGGGCCCTTGCTTTTTGTTTGGTTCATCGTTATGCCTTTGCGGGGTCCATGCCAGATGGGGTGTTCGGGAGTGCGAGGTATGCTCGTGTTGTCGAAGAGATGAAAAGGGATACGATCCTTCTGCGTTGATCCTAGCGGAGACCATACTGGGCTTAGACGACCGTTTTGCTAATCATCTGAGCTCGTATCGGGGTTGCGCTAGGATTCTCAACATTTGGCTCATGGAGAGGCTAAGTGTTTATGCTGCTCTTCCCCTCAATGGTGTCTTCAAGGCTGCGGCGACGACGTCGCGAAAGATGGAGTGGGCCAGCCCTCGTGAGCGTTCACTCAACTACTTCTACGGGTTCGTGAAGGAGAGCACCATTCGTTGGTATGTGTCATGGTGGCACTTCACAGCGATTACGGCGCCGTCTGTTGCAAATGCGGCTCATGGGTTGATGTTGTGCGGTTTTGAACGAGGGGTATGGATTCATCCTCTTCGCTTGAAGAGGCAAATCGGGCTTGCTCAGACCATACCCCGAGCAGGATACTCAGATTAGAGGGGTTGTTGTCCTAAACAACCTGATGATCGATGCTTGGATCCGAGGATGGTCGGACCGTGTTACTTGGGCTGTTCCGGAGCATATAGAGTCTACTCGTGTTACAGACTTCTACACGCGGTGGTATCGATCCAATGATCCTCAGGAACGGGAGAATCGGAGGAGGAGAGAGAAGAATGGGGCAAGGCCCTCCTTGGCGTATGAGGTGGTGCGCGAAAGGAGAGACTATGGTGATCTTTGTGCTGTTAGTGTGGATGCTTCTACTTCGAGGCCTGCGCGGGAAAGGCTTGGGCCAAGGGTGACCGTTAGGGATCGTCTGGGATCGAGGATCGAGGAGCCCCCAGTCGAGCCGGACGAGGATCCGATCGAGCCCCCAGGATTTGAGAGACCTACTCCCGTAATTAGTTCGAAGATCGTGGCGGATCGGCCTCTTGAAGATGAAGAGGCTAACCCGAAGCGGCGGAAAACGGCCTAGTGTGTTTCGTTTTGCTTAGAAAATTTTCTTTATTCAAAAACATGCTTTAAATTCGAATAAAGGGTTAAGGAGGCTTGTTCCTAACTCATTTCTAAATTGCGAAAAATTCTAACTAAAGTAATAAAATAGAATTAATTTGCTTTTGTCTTGTCTCGTTGCTCTCTTTTGTTTGTTTTGAAATGTTCTCGACCTTTTTAAGCTTCGAACATTCGTATTTTGTCTTAAATCCTCGTCCTTTTTAAGCTTCGGATCTGTTCGTTTGATTTGTTTAGTCTTAAATCCTCGACCTTTTTAAGCTTCGGACTTAGATTTTTCGTTTTGTGTTGACTGTGCTCTCGACCTTTTTAAGCTTTGAGCGTGTCATTTTGTGAGTGCAACGCCTTCGACCTTTTTAAGCTTTGGGCGTGCGTGCTAAGAAGTTCGGTTGTGCTTTTGACAAGCTGCCTACGTATCTGTGTTTCATTACAGAATCAAACCGGCGTAGTTCGCGTGATTCGGTTGAGCTCTTTGCGGAGCTGCCTACGTATCCACAGTGCGTGGAATCAAACCGAGCGTAGTTCACCCATGCGCGAGTGAGTTTCTTTTTATTTTGAAATTCATTGCAAATTTGTTGCTTAGGGGTAGTATTTCTTGAGTTGATCAAGATTTGTTGGCAATCGGAAGTCCTGACCGTCTAGGTCAGTTAATTTCACGGCTCCTCCAGGGAGGATTTCCTTGACCAAGTACGGTCCGGCCCAATTGGGTTTGAATTTTCCTCTTGGGTCGACTGGTAATGGTGCTCGGACTGATTTGAGTACTAGGTCACCCACTTTGATATTTCGTGGCTTGACCCGCTTGTTGTAGGCGCGTTGTAGGCGAGATTGATACATTCGGACTGTACTTAGTGAATGTAACCGTCTTTCGTCTAAGAGGATGAGTTGTTCGTATCGTTCGCGTGCCCATTCGGCTTCAGGAATGTCTGCTTCCATGAGAATTCGAAGGGATTGCATTTCGATTTCTACAGGTTGGACGGCTTCCATCCCATAGGTTAAGAAATAGGGTGTCATGCCTGTGGGTGTGCGGATGGTTGTGCGGTATCCCTATAATGCGAATGGGATTTTGTTGGGCCAGTCGTGGTAGGTATCGATCATCTTTTTAAGGATTGATACGACAGTTTTGTTTGCTGCCTCGACCGCGCCATTAGTTTGTGGTCGATAGGGTGATGATTTATGTCATTGTATCTTGTACTTAAGGAGGAGTGGTTCGACTTCTCCTTGGAAGTGTGTGCCTTGGTCGCTGATAAACTCGTGGGGTATGCCGTAGCGACAAATGATGTTGTTTTGTATGAATTTCGCAACTTCTTTTGTGCCTAGCGTACGGTATGATGCGGCTTCGACCCATTTGGTGAAATAGTCGATGGCCACGAGGATGAAGCAGTGTCCTCCTGCTCCCACGGGTTGGACTTTGCCTATGACGTCAATTCCCCAGGTTGAGAAAGGCCATGGCGAGGTTAAGGTATAGAGTGGTGAAGGAGGTATATGTTGCACATTTGCGAAAATTTGGCAATTATGGCAATGTTTGACATATTTTGCGCAATCGTCTTCCATGGTGGTCCAGTACCATCCTAGCCTTATGATTTGTTTGCACATGGCTCGTGCGTTCATGTGTGGTCCGCACTCGCCATCGTGTATTTGGGACATGATTTCGTGTCCTTTTTTTTGGTCGACGCACAAGAGTAGTGTGCCTTGAGGCGTCTTTTTGAGTAGTTTACCCATTTCCATTACAAATTGTGATGATAATAGGCGTAGGGCTCTTTTGCCCCGTTTGTCAGTGTTTGGCGGGTATTCGCCGTTTGTTTTGTAGTTGATGATTGCTTGGTACCAAGGGTCGGTTTGTTCTTCCTCGGTTTCGATGTCACAGATGTAGGCGGGTTTGTTCCGTCGTTTCACGACAATGGGTAGTGTTGCCATTCCCGGGGGTATGTTGATCAGTGACGCGAGCTTGGATAACGCGTCGGCGAATTGATTTTCTTCGCGTGGGAGGTGTATGAACTCTACGTGGTAGAATTCGTTTATGAGCTCTTGTATTCTGTTTTGGTAGAGTGCTAGGTTTTCATTAAGTATCTTCCATGCTCCGGATACTTGGTTGATTATGAGGGAGGAGTCCCCATAGACCCTTATGTTGCGGGCGTTGAGTACAAGCGCTGCTTGGAGACCGTGCAAGCATGCCTCGTATTCGGCGGCGTTGTTTGTTACATCGAAATCTAGTTTGATGGATAAGGGGGTGTGTTCGCCATTCGAGGATATGAGGAGTATTCCTACTCCACATCCTCGATAGTTGGAGGAGCCGTCGAAGTATAACTCCTATTGTTCTTGGTTGATATTGTAAATCCCATCGTCTGGAAGGGAAGTCGTGTCTATGATTGGCTCTTCGACGATTGCATTTTCGGCTAGGAAATCAGATACTGCTCGTCCCTTGATTGCTTTGAGGGGTACGTACTTAAGGTCAAATTCGGCTAGGAGCAGTGTCCATCTGGCCATTCGTCCGTTAAGCACAGGTTTCTCGAAAAGGTACTTCACGGGGTCCATTTTGGAGTAGACCTTCGTTTGGTGTGCTAGCATGTAGTGACGGATTTTTTTGGATGACTATACCAATGCTAGACAGCTCTTCTCGACGGGTGAATATCGAGTTTCGTAATCGAGAAATTTCTTGCTTATGTAATAGATTGCATGTTCTTCGCCGTTTATCTCTTGAGCGAGCATGGCGCCCATGGCGGTAGGGGTTGTTGTAAGGTACAAGGATAGTGGTAAATTCTTTTGGGGTGGTCGTAGAACTGGCGGGTTGGTTAGTAATTCTTTGACCTTGTCAAATGCTTTTTGACAGTCTTCGTCCCATTCAACGTGGTCGGTTTTCTTGAGCTTCTTGAAAACTGGTTCGCATATCATGGTGAGTTTGCTAACGAAGCGTGAAATGTATTGAATTTGGCCCAAGAAACTTCGAATTTCGTCGAGGTTCTTCGGGGGTTGCATTTCCAGAATTGCTTTGACTTTCGAGGGGTCGACCTCGATGCCTCTTTGGCTCACTACGTGTCCTAGTAGTTTACTAGACTTGACTCCAAAAGTACATTTTTGGGGATTGAGGCGCATTTTGTATTGTCGTAGGCGAGTGAAGAACTTGCGGAGGTTAGTGATATGACCACTTCTCTCCTTTGACTTCACGATCATATCGTCGACGTAGACTTCGACTTCTTTGTGCATCACGTCATGTAAAAGGGTTGTGGCGGTGCGTTGGTATGTAGCACCGGCATTGATTAGGCCGAAAGGCATGACCGTGTAGCAGTATGTGCCCCACGGTGTGATGAAGGCCGTTTTTGCCATGTCTTCGCAAGCCATTTTGATTTGATTATAACTTGCGTAGCCATCCATGAAGGATAGGAGTGCGTGGTCGGCGGTGTTGTCGACTAGGACGTCTACATGGGGTAATGGGAAGTCATCTTTCGGGCTGGCTTTGTTCAACTCGCGAAAGTCAACGCATACTCGAATCTTGGCATTCTTTTTCAAGACTGGGACCATGTTTGAGACCCATTCAGGATACTCGATGACTTGGATGAAACCGGCTTGTAGTTGTTTCTCGATTTCTTCCTTCACCATAAGGGACCATTCGGGGCGTAGTCTCCTTAGCTTTTGCTTGATGGGTTTGTAACCGGGTTTAATGGGGATGCGATGCTCGGCTATGCTTCGTTCGATTCCGGGCATATCTTTTTACGACCAAGCGAATACGTCCTTGAATTCGCTCAAGAGTTGTGTGAATTGGGCGCGCTCGTCTTCGTCTAGCGAGGCACCTAGTTGTAGTTCCCTTGGCTCTTCGGGGGTTTTCACGTTTATGGTTATGGTTTCCTCGATGATAGGGTCTTGTGTTTTTGGGGAAACAATGTTTGCAATGTATTTGTTTAATGATTCATTTGTTTGTTCATTTTCATCGCATGAGTTAGTGTCTTTTGTATTTTGTGATTTGTTTGTTGAATGTTGCTTATTGATTGTTTGTATTTTGGTGTTTGTTTTAGCTTGAGACAAGACGTAAGCAAATTTATTCATTTCATTATTCTGAAGAGAATTATTCGACAAATCGGAAAATTGCTTGGAGCTAGCCTCCGTAAAAAGGAAATCTAAACTAAAGGTAGAGTCTAGGATAGATGGGTCGACAGATGACCCGACACTAAGAGCATTAGAAGCTAAAAGAATCTCTTCTTCCTCTTCGTCGTCTTTGTCGCTGCTTGAGCTGCTTGAGCTGCTTGAGTTGGTATCGCCTTCCTCCCTGTCTTTGAGATTGGTGACATGGTCGAAGAGCGGTCCTTCACCGGTGATAAGCTGGAAGTGGTGACCCTGTGCATCGGTCCACTTCTGCGTCTTATACCATCCGTTGAGGGTTTTGTCTGTGGCGTCGGCTATGAGTAAGTTAGGATCGAAGCGGCGGTCTCGCATGATTGTGGAGACAATCTCTTCGTTTTTGATGCTCGGTGAGGCCTTGAGTGTATTGGGCTCGGCCTCAATAGAGAAGCAAGCTTCGGATGAATGGATGATGTCTCGAAGGGAGGTATTCCCGTTGACCGTTCCTCCAGGGGTGAAATATGCGTTCAGGTCGAGGATGTAAGGTCGCAAGGTGACCTTGTGAGTTGACCTTCGCCTTTGGATTTCCTTAGCCATCTTCTCTTGGTCGTCGTTCTTGGGTTTATAACCTAGACCCATGGTGAGCCAGAGGCTGTTATTGTTTTTTGTTTTGAAAGGTTTGTAGGTTTTGATTGGTGCACGTGTAATGGCGCCGACTTCAAAGTCGAAACCACATAAGTCCTCTGCGGGTTCAGCTACAATTTCCGCAGAATTGGGCTCTTTTGGTGTATCGAAAAGGGCTCGGAAGTTTGAGGCATACAAGGTTATGATCTCCTCGTTGAGAGGGATCTTAACTTTTTGATGTAGGGTAGAAGTCACGGCTTTGGTGGAGTGAATCCACGGGCGCCCCAGGAGTATGTTATAGGAAGGGGTCATGTCGATGACTTGGAACTGAACCTTCCTTTCTATGGGACCACTGCGTATGTGAAGAGAAATGGTTCCTTTCACGTGACGTCGGGTCCCGTCGAAAGCTTTGACTCCGTCCATGCTCGGGGTGAAGTCTTTATCAGATAGGCCGAGGCGATGTGCGGTGGCCAATGGTAGGACATTGACTGTGGATCCGTTGTCAACAAGGGACACGGGTAAATTTTTTTTCATGCACTCTACGCTAATGTAGAGAGCGAGGTTGTGGTTCGGTCCGAATGCAGGGAGATCATCATTTGAGAAGGTAATAGCCCCCGGTAACCAATCCCTTGTGACATGGCTGACCATTTGATCTGGGGAGATCTCAGCATCTGCGCACGCTATTTGTAGAGCACGAATGAATGCATTCCTATGTTCCGCTGAGTCCCGTAAAAGGGCCCAGATGGAAACATCGGCTTTTGTGCGAGCGAGTTGCTTCTGAAGCACCTCGTTCGTGTTTGGTGCTGGAATTATTGTAGAGGTGGAGGGTGTACTTGTAGAGGGAATATCCTCTTGGGCTGCGGCCTTGCCTTTCTCGGCCGCAGTTGCTTTCCGGGCATGCTCGTCCGTGAAGATATTTTGATAGGGACGACCAGAGCGTGTGAGGTGTGAGACCTCGTCTTGGTCTTTTTTCTCAGACGGCGTGCTCTTCTTCTTCTTCCCCTTTCTGTTCTTTTTAGTTTTATTCGAGGAAGGAGTAGTTGAGAGCTGAGCTATCGTTTTGTTAGTGGGTGGCCACTCATCGTCTTCGTCATCACTGAACCAAACGCCATTGATTTGGTTATCATTGGGTGGGGTTAAGTAGGAGCAGTCTATGATCGGGACCGATTCGACGAGGATCGCATGATTATCACTGTTTGTGAAGTCGTTTTGGGCTCCGATGCCGATCTCAATGATTTCTTCGAAATTCTCGGCATCTCCGTAGTCGAAGCGCCTTTGCCATTTGGGTTGTAGACTGGTGAGAAATGTGTACATGAGTTCATTTTCATGTGGAGGGTTTGGAACTCGAGCAAGTAGTTTTCTCCACCGAGCAAGGTAGTGGATAAAATTTTCCTCGTCCTTTTGATGTTGAGTTGTGAGAGTATAGAGGGAAACATGCTTGTCGGCCTTGTTCTTAGCGTGTTGTTCTAAACGTTCAACTTCGATTTGATGCAAGGCCTTCAAGTCGTCAATGTCTTTGGTGAGTTGGCTAATACGGTGGCGGAGAGTCTCCAGCTTAGCCATGTTCGAGGCGCGTTGGCGTTTGAAGTGAGGGGTGATGATGCGATTCATAGTACGATGAGTATCCGACTGAGGCCTGCATTTCACTTCGTATATTACTGACACGACTCGACCCACTAGACTCACATTCATTTTTAAGCATTCATTTTAGCTCATTTCTTTGTTTAGAAAGACCTTTTACGTTTTGAAAAGAGGAGATTTTCGAAAAGGTTTTAGCTAAAGGAAGCTTTTAAGACGAGGATGTGTGCGCACATCTCGCCTCGATGTTAAAATGTTTTGCTTTGCACCCGTCGAACTGATATCAGTAATTTGCCGAGGCGAGTTCGAGTTCGGATGTGTAAAAGAGAAAGGATTCGACTCGAGGGTGTAGATACCCGTATCCGTACCCCCCCAAAAACAAACCCGATGATGAAAAGGACTTTCGTGCATGCTTTTAAAAGAGTCGAAAAGGTACAAAAGTGTCTAAAACATATTAGTCATTTTTAGCGTATTAATTTGGATTTGCATAATCATGAAAATGAATGTCAATTTTAGTCATTATGAGCATAACACGAGCACAATATAGGAACGTCTTGTTAAGCCAAGCCACAAAAACAGCCCAACCAGCTACAAAACGGCCCAAACTTACAAAAACGACCCAAAACGCACACTAACACAACACTCAAAACGGGCCAAAGTGCGTCCCGTGTCACATTTTCACAAAACTAGATTCCACAATACCGTAAAATAATATAACCTAATATTATTTTATTCTAAGCCAAAACCGAAAAACACGACAAAAATCGAAACACGAAAACCGAAATTCGGACAAAAACCAAAGACTTAACCCATAAGTATAATACATCACAAAACATAATCATTACCTCCATAATACGTCATTAACCAAAGGCGGCTTAAAACAGCCCACCAAAACAAAAATAAAATCGCCACTGACGCGACAAAATTTAAACGTCATTAACAAAGCGATTATGTTTTTGTTTTGTACCAGCCGCCTTTTTGATTTTTCTTAAAAAATCCAACCCAAACAAAATTAAAAACGCCTGTACACAGGCGATTTAATTTTGTGCACCCACAAAAACGAGCCAAACTCTATAAATACCAACCCCCTTCATTCATTTCAAACACACATCGGTTTTACAAAACACACAAAAATACTCACAAAATCCACTCAAAAATACCGTCTTTGCATTTTCGAAAGGTAAACATTTTACCTACGTTTTGGGACGTTTTGAGACTCAGACAAAGGGGTTACATTAACCCCAACCCGATATTGGCATTAGCGAAGCCGTATTCGTAATACGGTTGTAGCAATTCGGATTCATAATCCGTCTAAACCCCGCCAATATCGCATAAATAACGACTCATTATCACTAAAGCAAACCGACGTCACTTTTATAATTATGCAAGTCCTCATTCATGCATTAAATAACGACTAGAATCACGGATCCAACACTAAATTGTACCGTTTCATAGAGTCTTTTAGCATGTCAAAACTGAGGGTTTTCACAAATTCTTAAAGAGTCAAATACGAGGTCGGAAAATAACGTTTATGGTAATAATTTAATCAATAAATTATTATTTAACGTACATTTCCTATAGTAAAGTCATTATTTTGACTATTTACATTATTTATGCATTTTTATCGAGTCATATATATTCGCACTTGTACGTAGCGTCATTTTAGCCCAAATATCGAAATTAACTAAATGTTTTCAAATTAGTAGAGACTACTTTTACGTAGGCTTTTTGATTTCAGTTTTCAAAAACACATTTTTGTCAAAACTTTTGAAAAGTAACCTCACTCCGAATCCCTTCTCTGGTTTCAAACCTCAGATTGATAGATATCGACGCATCTTGAAATCTGAGACACTCGTGTCTTATATTTTAAGACGCGTTGAATAGGTTCCAAATTCCTTTAATATTTGGTGGCGACTCCGAAAATACATTTTCAAAAAAGGATTTTCTACTTTTCTTTTTCGGTCACAAATTCATGCAATGATCTCCCCCATTTTTCTCAAAACTTCGCACTTTTTTCCTGCGAGGCGCATTCCGCCTCCCGACGCCCCCGCACGGGGCGAGGGCGGGCGCGCGCAGGGCGTCGATAGGTCTGTCACTTTTCCGGTACCTTCAGCTGGCGACTCCGCTGGGGACGAGCATGATTTTTATTATTTTTGAAAAACTTGTTTTTCTTTTATTTTTAAATCATAAAGAAGTGAAGCTTGAAACTTTGAAAACATTTACGCTTTCGATATTTGGGCAAAAGTACGTTGAGTCGAATCCTCCTGATTCAAACCACACCCTTTGAGGAACGGCCCCCAGTAACTCTCGCTTCATAAGCGAGGTAACTCCGGACACACTGTTCTCTCACCCCTCCACGATTACAAGTACGGCATCCGTACAAACGATCGTAACCAGTCAAACTCGGACGCTCTAGGGCCCGTCTTGAATTCACACCTAAGACGTGTGTAGTCTTGCGGGTGCCCCTACCTAAACGTTACGGGAATGGCCGGAGGGAACCTTACCCTATAAGCCAAAAACCTGTGTTTATATGTACAAGTGTGAGGCTATAGTACCCTCACTATAGTCGTCTTTCAAAACCATTTCATGCAAAAACATTTCCTAGGCATTATACATTTAAAATACGTCCATTTTGAAAATTCATTTTTAAACTTTTTTTTTCAAAAAGGTCATACTTTTTTTTACACGCCGTTAGGCTCTTTGACCTATAGTCATTTGAGTTTGATAAATAAAATGCCAGTGCATTTAAAACCGATCCAGGATAATCACTAGATCCCCGATCTTTTTCAAAACGTAAATGAATTATGCGACTGACGTATCGTCATAATACATTTATTGCTAAAAACATTTCGCAAAGCAAAAACCCGAATATGTCAATTCATCTCGGAGATTTTAAATGAAATTAACTTTTAGAGCATTAGATTTAGCTCTAAGTCGAGTGACTCTTTAGTCGTCCCGATTTAATCTTTTCTCTCAAAAACAAAAGCGCGGGCTCGTTCAGATGCGAACCCGTTGATTTAATCTTTAAATCAAGTGACCTATCGTCATTTTGATTTAATTCCCTGAGTCACACGCAAAAGGCGAATAGTTGGTCGCCTTTTACCCAATTTTAACATCCTCAGATCGATTAGCCTATCGCTACTTCGGTTTGATCCTTTTTATCGTGATGATAAACCCCTAGCAACATACCGCTAAACTGGGTTAATCAAATCATGATCATAAAAAATTTTCCTATCTCGAGATTAGGGACATGTCAACATACCCATACCTCAAAAGCTTCCTGTGTCTTTTTAAGCTAAAAAAAAACACGAGTCGAGTCTTGCACCCACCTTTTGCACTTCTTACCTTTCTTTGGTCGTGAATGCGATTTTTCATTGAGTCTTTTCTTCCTTTTTAGAGTCACTAAAGGTTTGAAAACTTTGTCAGGTCCACTCATTGAAAAACCCTGGATACACAACAAACCACCCATTGAACGAAACCTGGATACACGACGAACCAAGAACCGTCACTTAAACCCACCTCCGCCTCCAAAGAAGCGCGCCTACAACAAATCAAAACCAAAACCTGTAATGGCCTTTCAACAAGATGAAGGATTCGGCGGACCGCCACCACCCCCCCCGGAGGTGACTGCCGAACAAGTTCGACAGCTCAATGATAGGATAGCTAGCCTCACTACGACGATCGAACAAATGGCTATCATGCAAAAGTTTGAAGCAGAGAAGAACGCCGTACGCCTAGCCGAGGAATCCGAACGGAATGCAAAAAGGATTCGAACCATGGAAGAACGTCTCACGAACTCAAGAGGTTACTCCATACACCAAGAAAACGAGCACATCCCAAAGAACGTCAGGTCCATGCTACCAGACAAGCTAGCACTCAGTGATCTTCCCATCTTCAAAGGTCACGAAAGCCCGCTCGTTCACGTCAAGGCTTTCAAAGCTAAAATGGCCATCATGGGTGTTGAGCCCCCTGCGTGGGCTACCTTATTTCCACACTCATTAGACGCGCAGCCCAGGGCATGGTTCTATGCTTTAGAGCCACACAAAACGGGTAGTTTCGAGGACATAACGGTCGCGTTTGATCTACAGTATCGGGACAACAATGATATCCAAGTCTCGCTACGTACCTTGGAGGTCCTAACTCAGAGGGACAATGAAGGGTTCACCGAGTACCTGACACGCTGGAAGAAACTGTGTGCTCAAATACCTAACCGTCCAAGGGACACTGATCTAATCACTAAGTTCATCAACAACCTCACCCCCGCATACCAGCAACACCTACGGTACGGAAATTTTGACAACTTCTCAACCTTCAGTGTCGTCGGCAAGCTCATCGAGGATGACCTCCGTAAAGAAAATAGGAATAAAAGTACAGGTCGAGGATATCAAGGAAGCTCATCTCGAACCACTGCCAAAGTCGAGCCCATTCATGCCATCAACGCACTGGACGCGCTAGAGGCACCACCGGTTTTTACGACACCACCAAGGCCTGCCGCACCTCCACCAAAATCATCATACTCACCTACGGGTCCCAGCTCACTGAAAGCCCGACGAAACTTTGACCCAATATACATGACCTACTCAAAGGCACTACAGAAGCTCGTGAGCCGCAATGTACTTCAACTCATAGGAGCTACTAGCGAGCCTCCTCCAGACAAGAAACCAAAGTCATGGGATCAGAACGCATACTGCGAGTTTCACAGGGGAAAGGGGCATGATACCGAGCAGTGTTTCCGCCTAAAAAACATAGTCCAAGATCTGATCGACGACAATACTATTGTGAAGCCCAGCCTGAGCCCTAAACCTTCGAACCAGCTCAATCCTTTGCATAACCATGCTATATTCACAGGAACACATCCCATCATCGACTGCTCTAAAATGATAGTCTCAGATGATTACGAAGTCAACGGCATCTGGAATACTTCTGAGGATGAAGCCGACAATAGCGACATCCGCATATGTCTCCAAGATGAGCTCTACGAAGAAGAGGCTCAACCCCATCGCCCTCCAGGCAAGTACGGAGAGCTACGTCACAAGTACCCATTTAGGCTATCAGATAGTGATGACGAGGTAGCCTACCTAACACGTTCTGGACGTCCATACCAAGCTTCTCTAAAGTTACTTGAGCCCCAGAACCCCCCGCCAAGGCTGACTGCTCAAGAAAAGAACAAGGGAATAATCATAGACGAGGATACGCCGCCCACTTCGCTTACCTCTGCGGCCTCACTTCCAAGCGTCGTTCCTACAAGCTTTACTAGTTCACCTGCAAGCATTGCTCCTACCCCTACGCCGCCATCCAGCAAAGCATCATTGCCTAACGCTGATCCCGCGTCTGCTCCACCAGCTGGTAAAATAACATCTCCAAGCGTCACCCCTTCACCCTTACCCACGCCTGAGGTCGGAGACACGCTCCACAAACAGCTCAACAAAACAAAGGCGACATTTCAATCTGGCAGCTCTTAAGGGACTCGATGGGACATCGTGAAGCCCCTTACCAAGCATTACAGGTCACCCCAATGACATCGGAAATGTCTCCAGAAAAACTTATCAGTAACATAACGCGCGAATGGCAGGCTAATGCCGTCACCTTTTCGGATAAGGACCTCCCTCCTTTCGGCGGCACGCACAATCTACCTCTCTACATCAACGTGGAATGCCACGGCATGACATTACCAGTCGTCCTCATCGAAAATGGATCCGCAGTCAACGTCCTACCCCTAGAAACAGCCAAAAAACTAAGAATTGAAGAGAACGATTTCATTCCATGTACCGACGGTGTCAGGGCTTACGATGGAACACGTCGCAGCATAAAGGGAACCGTCTCCTTTCCCATTATGACAGGGCCAGTCATGAGAGAAACCGAATTTCAAATCATTGACATACCCCCAACCTACAACATGCTATTAGGAAGGCCATGGATCCACGCTACCAAGGCCGTCACCTCAACCCTACGTCAAAAGGTCAGGATGCCTTTAGGTGACGAGATTGTCACCATCGACGCTTCAAACTTTCGTGCTACGCTTAAACAACACAAAGGAAGCAATAGTACTGCAGAAATAAACGCCGATCCAGCCGATGACATATGTGGTTTCGACTTCGACTTCAGTATCTGCACCATGACTCGCGAAGAGGAAATCGCTTCGCTCTACACCAGGGACAACGACAATAAATGGCCCACCATGGGTCTATCTTATGTGCCATGGGCACACGAATTCTCTCACGGTTGGGAATCATACAACGATCGCAAGAAACGTCATGATTTCCACATGCAGCCATACCACATCTTCCCCAGCAACTACTTCGTCAGGGAGGGCACTAGCAGAATTCCCAAAAACGTGTCCACATACACCATTGCCGGAATTGAACTCGTCTCCGACATCATACGCAACTCCAACTTCAACCCCACTGACCTAATCATTCCTTACGAAGAAAAAACGCACGACGGATGGTCAAAAACCCTTGAATGGACCGACGAACAAGGCCGCACTTTCAAGATCACTACCGGCCAAGGCTACACCTTCGAAGATTCTAACTCCGACGAAGATGAAGACCACGCCCTCAACAAAAAGACCGTCGTAGAATTTAAACTTCCCCGTCGTCATTTTAAGTCTTATGCCCCGATTAAGCCTCCGGGCTATCTCCCCGATATAATCAATTTAGCTAAAGAATTAGAGTCATTAAGGTTGTCCAAAGCTCCCTCGTCTGAGCTATCTTCAAATGTAACCGCTTTTGATAACATTAATAACATGAAAGTTTTTGGTTACTCTTTGCCTCATTTAAAATCTACTCTTTCTAATGATTGCGATAAACTTAAACTAAATAACATTGCATTATATAGATACATTGCAAGCATTGTTTCAAAACCCGAACAGGAGGCCATCATTGAAGACACAACAACCATCGACATAGGCACGCCCGAAGAGCCTCAAGAATCGCAGAATCGGGGCTTCCTAAGCCACGTAAGAAAGGGCCACATACACCAAGCTCCTCGCAGAGTTTAAGGACGTCTTTGCCTGGTCATATAAGGACATGCCCGCATAGACCGCGAGATAGTGAACACCGCATCCCGATCAAGCAAGGTTCGGACCACAAACGTAAGCTCCGACGCATCAAGCCAGAATGGTCTCTCATGGTCAAAGAAGAGATCGAAAAGCAACTACAAGCTGGATTCATCCGAGTCATTGAATACTCTGATTGGGTCTCCAACATGGTTCCAGCCATGAAGAAGAACGGCAAAATACGGTATGTGCCGACTGACACCTAAACAAAGCCTCGCCTAAAAGACGATTTCCGCTACCTCACATGGATATCCCGATCGACAACACGCAGACCACGCCATCGTCATTCATGGATGGATATGCAGGATACAACCAAATCAAAATGGCGGCAGACGACATGCCAAAAACCACTTTCAGAACCCCCTGGGAACCTATTGCTACGTCATGCCATTTGGGCTCATAAATGCCGGCTACCTACCAACAGATCGCTACCACCTTGCTCCACGACATGATGCATAAGGAGGTCGAGGTATACGTCGACGACATGATCGGGAAGTCAAAGGAAAGGGACAACCACGTCACAAACCTTCGGAAGTTCTTCACCCGAATTAGGCAGTATAAGATGCGACTAAACCCACAGAAATGCACCTTTGGGGTCACATCAGGCAAGTTGCTGGGTCACATAGTAAGCCAGCGCGGGATCGAAATAGACCCGACCAAAATCAAGGCAATAATGGGTATGAAACTGCCAAGCAACATCGACGAAATAAGGAGCTTTTTGGGACAAGTCCAATATATCTCCCGATTTATCAGCAAACTCACTATGATTTGTGAGCCAATCTTCAAAAAATTGAAGAAAGAAGAGCATACGAAATGGGACGACGATTGTCAACAAGCATTCGACAAAGTCAAGAGCCTGCTCATAAATCCACCCGTTCTGGTACCCCCACAAAAGGACTTGCCACTATCGCTATACTTAACGACCACGCCAAACGCTATGGGTGCCATGCTCGCCCAGGAAGTCAACAACGAAGAACGGGCCATCTACTACATCAGCAAAAAGTTTCACGATTACGAAACTCGGTACGAACCAGTCGAGAAAAGCTGCCTCTCGCTAGTATGGGCAACCAAAAAGCTCAGGCACTACCTACTCACTAGCACAACAAGAGTCTACTCCTTGATGGACCCCCTCAAATACCTATTTGAAAAACCAGTCCTAAACGGGCGCATGGCGGATGGACTCGCCTCGCCGAGTACGAACTCAAGTACCTCCCTCTGAAAGTAATCAAGGGAAAAGCAGTTTCAGACTTCCTTGCAGAAAATGCTATCATCGAACAACCCATGATCGATACAATGTCATTTCCGGACGATGGGATCTTCGCCATAGAAAGGGAGTACTGGCAATTATACTTTGACGGAGCATCAAATTACCGCGGCTACGGAGTAGGAATACTCTTAATATCCCCAAATGGTGACCATACTCCGCTCTCGATCAAGCTCGATTTTAGCGTCACAAACAACGCCGCAGAATACGAAGCCTGCATTTACGGCCTGCAAGCCGCCATCGCCCTCAAAATAAAGAACCTACGGGTGCATGGAGATTCATTCCTCATCATAAATCAAGTGACCGGGGCATGGAAGATCATGAGCGAAACCCTCACCAAATACCAAACAAAAGTACAAAAACTCCTAACCAACTTCGACAGCATCGACTTTTACCACCTCCCAAGGGAAGAAAACCGGTTCTTGACGCCTTGTCAAAACTCATCCCTCCCGAACATGCCACGGACATGAAGTTACTACCCATCATCGCCGAAAGACGTGGACGAACCAAAGATACATCCATACTATTGACCTCAACGGCCGAGCGCATGTGAGCCTTGGTATCAAGCCATAATCAACTACAAAACAGACAACACTTACCCACCCGACACCGATAAACGTGGACAGAGAGCTATCAGACTCCTAGCTTCTCAATTTGTGCTAGAAATGGGACAATTACTCTAGAAAACTCCACAAGGGACGCTGCTCATATGTGTCAACTACAAGAAGGGGCAGGAAATCGTCACACAAGTCCACGACGGTGAATGCGGACCCCATATGAACGCTCGAGCACTCTGCAAACAGATTCTACGGCTCGGATGGTATTGGACGACCATGGAAGCAGACTGCATCCAATACGTCAAGCACTGCCACAACTGCCAAATTTTCAGCAACGTCCAACATATACCACCTTCACCACTATACAGCCTAACCTCACCCTGGCCCTTTTCAACCTGGGGCATCGACGTAATAGGAAAAGTCCACCCCATCGGAGCAGGAGGGCACTGTTTACGTCTTTGGTGGCCATCGACTACTTTACAAAATGGGTAGAAGCAAAGATCTTTTGAACCCTCAGCTCCAAAGAAGTCGCCAAATTCATACAGACAAACATTATATGTCGATATGGCATACCCCATGAGTTCATCAGCGATCAAGGCTCGCACTTTCAGCGCGAGACGGAAGCTATACTCACAAAATACAACATGCAACATCACAAATCCTCGCCCTATCGACCCCAAACCAATGGAGCCGTTGAAGCAGCAAACAAGACAGTCGTCACCATACTCGAGAAAATGATCGACAGCTGCAAAGATTGGCCCAACAAGATACCATATGCACTCTGGGGATACCGCACTACCATCCGAACCCCTACAGGCATGACCCCCTATTTCCTCACCTATGGCATGGAAGCCGTCCAACCAGTGGAAATAGAAATACAGTCTCTACGCATACTAATGGAAAGTAGCATCCCGGAAGCAGAATGGGCCCGCGAACGGTACGAACAACTCATGCTCCAGGATGAACGCCGACTGCATTCCCTGAGTACCGTACGAATGTACCAAGCCCGACTACAACGAGCATTCAACAAACGAGTTAAGCCACGACACATAAAAGTAGGTGATCTCGTACTAAAGTCAGTCCGAGCACCACTTCCAGTCGACCCATGATGAGGTTAAAGTCGCGTCTCCTCAATCAAAATAACCTAAGGTCAGCTAACTGGGTAGTTAGTGGCAGTAGGGTCGAGATCCACAGAGAGAAGGAGTAGTCAAAGGAATGCTTAGTCAATTAAGGTCAGTCTCAAGGGTGTGAAAAGGGATTAGGTTTGAACTATAAACTAAGGGTAGATTGAAATAAAAGGCTAAAGAGATGAATAGGGAGAAATCTAGGGTCACAGGTTCACGATGATGTCAACTAGGATTGTCACTGAATAAGGATACTAATGGTGGTTTGTGTTAATGGATTAGGACAAGTCCTCTCGGATCGAAGTCAACCCTAAAGCTCAACTAACGGGCTCTCGCTACTTATTTGTTTCGCTCTACTAACTCTCACGCAAGGCTCACCTTAACCCGGCTTTCGATCTTAGGTTTAGGCTTCCTAGGTCAGCACAATCGATCGTGGCCTTTGATCAATTGAGTGGGGAATTAGGGCACGAGGTTAGATTAACAACAAGCAACCAAAAGATAACCAATTCAGAAATTAAACCAAAGAATCAATCATCGATCCCCTTAAAACCCTAGGATGGGATTAGCTACGCATAATTAGGGATGAATTCAAAGCAATGCAACAACAATAATAAGACATAATGAATGAAAAGTAATTGAAATCAAATATTGAAATAAATCAAGTACTAACGGTTACAATCAAATCAATCCTCAAACTATACTAGAGATGATAAAGAAAACTGAAAATAAACCTGGAGTAATTCTGGAGAATTCAAGTAAAGATCGAAACTTGCAAGAATAAAATCAATCCAAACCTAAGAGTTATGAGAGAGTTTAAAGGGAGAGAACTAATTTCTAATGTAAAGCTGTAAAACTAATGAAAAGCATAAGTTACAAAACCCTACTCGAGTTCTATTTATAGGCCACGAAAATCCGGAGAAATAAGTCAAGCAAACCGAGCGGTTCGAGGGGGAACCGATCGGTTTAGGGGGGCAAACCGATCGGTTTGAAGGGGAACCGATCGGTTCTTAAGTGCAAATCAGTGGCAGCAACTTTAAGCCTCGTTTCATATACCCGGAACCTATAGGTTTGCTCTGAACTTATAGGTTTGACGTCCCAACTTGTCGTATTGACTCCGAATCGACTCTCGGGCTTCGTCTTGACTTCACGATACTCGATAAAGCTCCATTTGACTCAGGTTTTAGCCCAGGACCGCCAAGACCTGCAAAATACACACGAGGAACAACAGTATCGCAATATAAAGCAAATAGCTACTAAAACGATAATGTAATCAAGCAAATGTGAGCTAAATGCAACTAACACGGGGGCATAAAAGCTATATAAATAACGTGTATCAAACTCCCCCAAACCAAACCTTTGCTTGTCCTCAAGCAAATAGCGTCGGAGAAAATCAAAGCATAGCTAGTTAATCACGTTAGCATCTCGAAGTGGACGACCTATGCACATAAACCTACGACCATAGTCTATTTCACCGAAAATAGAGCACAAGTCTCAACCATTCACAACACATTATAATGCTAGCCTCTAACGCTTTCGCAAAAATTAAACTAACGACAATTGGATTCGAGCAAGGCCAACCGAGCATACCACTTTCCATCATACCATTCTTACCACACCATTTCATTTTTTCTTTCTTTTCTTTTCTCTTTTTTTTTTCCTTTTCGCGCAATGTGGAGCATCCCTCGTATGTTATACCGTTTAGCTTGACGTTCACTCGGTAAAAATCGAGCTCGGGTACACATATTTCCTTAAGGGTTACATCATTGCTCATACTCTCGGTCGCAACCAAATTCATGGCCACTGTGGTTACTCAAATCAATGAGTCCCCTCCGAGAGCATCGAAGCATTGCTCCAACATTAAATGATCCTTCCATAACATTCCACAAACCAACATTCCAAACTTTCCACAAGCCAATTGCCTCGCAAGAATACCAAAAATCGAAAGTAAAAGGAACGAAAAGCGATAAGAATTAAGCAAATACAAGTGGGCTAGTGTTTGAGACTCACAATCTATGAACAGGAAACAAACATATAGTGCAAGCTACGACGATAGGAAGTCGACTTGGAGATACTAAAGATCAAAACAGCACACTAATCAATTCTCCAAACTTGACAATTCAAAGCGAAAAAGGTTTGGAAATGCAAAATTTTTTAAAATAAGCACACAAAATGGAAAATGCAAAGCAATAAGCGCGAAAGAGCTTTCCTCCCCCAAACCAGAATCACACATTGCCCTCAATGTGGAAAACAGCACAACCACAAGCAGCATGAAGGACACATAAAAGATGGGGGTAGGAAAAATGAAAACGAGGAGACAAGGGAAAAGGAGTAAAGAAAGCTCACATTATCAAGTTGGAGCTCCCCCAAACCGAAGCGAAGCATGGAGTGCGGCTTATGATCCACGAATATGCGTCCATTTCAGTCCAGCTATAAAGTGCTTCGGAGTAGCACGCGAGAAAAAGTAGGCCGAATCAGCAGGGTCCGGCCAAGGCCGTCAGTGAGGCCTGTCTCAAAAATACCAAGGACGCAGAGTCCTCAAGTACCTGCATGCTAAATTAAATATAAATCCCTCGTTCCTCACGCGCTCATAAAAGCAAACTAATAAAATGTCAAAGTCAAAAACAAACCAAACCAAAGCAAAGTACAACAAATTACAACGTCATCGGGTTGCCTCCCGGAAAGCGCTGGTTTATAATGGTCCCGCACGACCGTCTTGAAAGTTCATTATCAAGTCAAATTAGGCCAAGGACGTTGGCCACTTGCAGCAGCTTCACTTGGCGAAATAGCAGTCGTTCGCCAAAGAACTCGATCTCCACGAGGAAGAGCAGCATAATCCATCACGCAAGGCAAGCCATCGCGAAAAGGCTCTCCATATAGACCTCGGCCATCGAGCCCTGCAGACCTTGAGCCTCCACCTCCATCCCCAGGATCATAAATGTCCGCCCTTGTGACCTTCCGTTCCCCCAAACCAGGATCGGGGCCATGCTGCGTAAAACCTGCACAAGTCAAAGCAGAAGAAACAACCTCCAAAGGGTCTCCAGTAGAGTGAGACGGAGGGGCAGGGTTAATCGCAAAAACAGGCTCAGGCTGCATAGGGGCGCCGGGGACGCTAGACTTAGTGTAGGTAAGCTTTTCCCCTCCCACCGAGAACGTAAGGGTCTTATTCCCCACATCGATTACAGCTCCCGCAGTATGCAGGAAAGGTCTCCCTAGAATGATCGGAATGTGAGGGTCCTCGGGTATATCTAAGACCACAAAGTCGACGGGTATATAGAACTTCCCTATCTTGACCGGGACGTCCTCGAGGATACCTAAAGGTCTCTGGAGACTACGGTCGGCCATCTGCAAAGTCATGGAGGTAACTCCTAACTTGGTCATGTTCAATTTCTTGCAGATGGAATAAGGAAGTATACTCACACTAGCCCCAAGATCGCATAAGGCATTCTGAACCACATACTTCCCTATAGAGCAAGGGATAGAAAAGGTCCCGGGGTCACTCAGCTTAGGAGGCGAACTACCCTGCAATAAGGCACTACCCTCCCCTACAAAAGACACGGTCTCGGTCGCATTAATCGACCGCTTCTTTGATATGACCTCTTTAAGAAACTTAGCATACGCAGGAATCTGTTTAACCAAATCAATAAAGGGAAGGTTTACCTGCAAAGTTTTGAGGATCTCAAAGAACCTGTCAAGCTTGGGGTCCATCAGAGTGACGCATACACGACCTGGAAAAGGGAGCCCGATCCGGATCGGGCGGAAGCGATGGCAGGAGCATCACACGGCTTGGCCTTGTTGTCGGCCTCACTCTTCTCCTCTTCTTCCGGATGCTTCGGGGCATCGTAAACTGTACCACTACGCAAAGTAATAGCACATGCAGTATTATGAGGAGGATTAGGAGGATTACCTTGGGGTGGCAGGGTACCCGGTTGACGCGAGGCTTGCGAAGCGGCGAGCTGCGCCATTTGATTCTCTAGCAATTTGATCGCGGCGTCCTTAGCTTGCCCGTCCTTTTGCATCTGCTGCAGCATCATTTCCTGCGACTTCTGCACGGACATTGTCACCTGCGACAGCTGCATCATCATGGCCTTCATCTCGGCCATAGGATCGGGTCCCTGTGTAGCAGGAGGTGGTGGTGTATAGGTGGGTTTTTGGTAGTTTGGTGGAGGTGGTTGGTAGTTCTTGTGGGGAGGTATGTAGGGCGTGTTTTGTGGAGGTGGGGTGGTTGGGTTTAACACATTTTGGTTACGATAGGACAAGAGCGAACGATCGTAACCGGGTTGGTTTTGGTAAGGCAGGTTCTGAGGAAAAGACTGATAAGTGTAGACCTGCTCGTTGGGTGCAAAGATACCCCGATTTAATACCTCGAATCGTGCCCCATAACAGCATTTACATGGGCACTGGAAGAACTCCCACCATTCATCCTACTAATCTGCGCCGTCAGCGCAGCAACCTGACTCGTGAGCGCACTAATACTCTCCTTATCACGGTCATTATGAGCAGACCGTGAATTTCCCCGTGGTTTACCAAATTGAGACGAGTGGATCGCCATCTCCTCAATCAAACCCCACGCCTTATCATCATCGACGTTATTTGCAAAACGTCCTTCTGCAGCTGAATCAAGGATAGCCCGACTCTCCTCATATAACCCATTGTAGAATGTCATAATCACAAGCCAAGTATTAAGCCCATGGTGAGGGCAATCGCGGATGAGCTTCTTGTACCGCTCCCAAGCTTCAGCTAGAGACTCGTCAAATGTTTGCTTGAAGCCTTGAATTTGGCTCCTCATTTGATTAGTACGTTCGGGAGGGTAGAACTTAGAGTAGAACGCAAGAGCAAGACCATTCCAATCAGTGATGCCGGCAGCTTCCTTGTCGAGGTCCGTGATCCATTCACGGGCTCGATCCTTCAATGAGAAAGGGAACAAAGATTTCCTTTATCCGTTTTGTGTAATCCCTACCGCTTAATCGCCTAACAAAGAGTCCGTGAAAATTTGCATATGCCTACCGGGATCCTCGGTGGGATAACCACCAAACTGATTCCGCTCCACCAAGTTTAAGAAGGCGGGGCGGATTTCGAAGTTGCCCTGTAGTGTCTCGGGCATTGTGAATCCATTGGGAATGGACTCCGGTGTAGGAACCGAGTGACTAGAAAGTTTAGGCATAGCCACTGGCGGTGGAGAATTTGGAGGTGTGTCCTCTTCGTAGGACGATTGCGTAGCACTAGACGACGCTTCCTCGAAGTGAAGATCAACAATTTGTGTTGTTTGCTTGCGTAACCTATGTAACGCTCGTTCAGGTTCAGGTTCAAATGGGACAAGAGTCCGAGGTGACCTGTGCATAAACAAAACTACAAGCAAACGATAAGAAACGGTCTCAAGGAACTAGGTTCCTTGAGACAAGAGAGAAAAACCTAAGCAACAACTAAACAAACACTAACTAGCTAACCGTCTCCCCGGCAACGGCGCCAAAATTGATGAGGTTAAAGTCGCGTCTCCTCAATCAAAATAACCTAAGGTCAGCTAACTGGGTAGTTAGTGGCAGTAGGGTCGAGATCCACAGAGAGAAGGAGTAGTCAAAGGAATGCTTAGTCAATTAAGGTCAGTCTCAAGGGTGTGAAAAGGGATTAGGTTTGAACTATAAACTAAGGGTAGATTGAAATAAAAGGCTAAAGAGATGAATAGGGAGAAATCTAGGGTCACAGGTTCACGATGATGTCAACTAGGATTGTCACTGAATAAGGATACTAATGGTGGTTTGTGTTAATGGATTAGGACAAGTCCTCTCGGATCGAAGTCAACCCTAAAGCTCAACTAACGGGCTCTCGCTACTTATTAGTTTCGCTCTACTAACTCTCACGCAAGGCTCACCTTAACCTGGCTTTCGATCTTAGGTTTAGGCTTCCTAGGTCAGCACAATCGATCGTGGCCTTTGATCAATTGAGTGGGGAATTAGGGCACGAGGTTAGATTACCAACAAGCAACCAAAAGATAACCAATTCAGAAATTAAACCAAAGAATCAATCATCGATCCCCTTAAAACCCTAGGATGGGATTAGCTACGCATAATTAGGGATGAATTCAAAGCAATGCAACAACAATAATAAGACATAATGAATGAAAAGTAATTGAAATCAAATATTGAAATAAATCAAGTACTAACGGTTACAATCAAATCAATCCTCAAACTATACTAGAGATGATAAAGAAAACTGAAAATAAACCTGGAGTAATTCTGGAGAATTCAAGTAAAGATCGAAACTTGCAAGAATAAAATCAATCCAAACCTAAGAGTTATGAGAGAGTTTAAAGGGAGAGAACTAATTTCTAATGTAAAGCTGTAAAACTAATGAAAAGCATAAGTTACAAAACCCTACTCGAGTTCTATTTATAGGCCACGAAAATCCGGAGAAATAAGTCAAGCAAACCGAGCGGTTCGAGGGGGAACCGATCGGTTTAGGGGGGCAAACCGATCGGTTTGAAGGGGAACCGATCGGTTCTTAAGTGCAAATCAGTGGCAGCAACTTTAAGCCTCGTTTCATATACCCGGAACCTATAGGTTTGCTCTTAACCTATAGGTTTGACGTCCCAACTTGTCGTATTGACTCCGAATCGACTCTCGGGCTTCGTCTTGACTTCACGATACTCGATAAAGCTCCATTTGACTCAGGTTTTAGCCCAGGACCGCCAAGACCTGCAAAATACACACGAGGAACAACAGTATCGCAATATAAAGCAAATAGCTACTAAAACGATAATGTAATCAAGCAAATGTGAGCTAAATGCAACTAACACGGGGGCATAAAAGCTATATAAATAACGTGTATCAACCCACGAGGAAAATTCAAGCCTAACTGGGCTGGACCCTACCTCGTCAAGGAAATCTTCACAGGCGGAGCAGTAAAACTAACCGATTTGGACGGTCAAGAGTTTAACCTAGCAACGAACCTCGACCAGCTCAAAAAGTACTACCCTTAAAAATGCCTTGCAATGTATCTATAAAATGCGAAATTTTCTAAAAATCAATTCATGGACCGACATGTCCTTAAACATGTTCATGGGCCGGCATGCCCTTAAACGTGCACCCCTCGCAAACACAATTCATGGGCCGGCATGCCCCTAAACATGCATCCATCAAACACAATTCATGGGCCGGCATGCCCCTAAACGTGCACATTCACCAAAAAGCAAACACAACTCTTGGGCCGGTATGCCCCTAAACGTACACTTCCGAACTACGCTGGTTTGATTCCATTTTTCGTGGATACGTAGGCAGCTTTGCAAAAAGCATAACCGATGTTCAACACAAAATGACGCGTCCAAAGCTTAAAAAGGCTAAGGACATAGTCAACACAAAATTCGTCTTCTAAACCTAAAGGGTTAAAAAGGACAACATTCAACACAAAATGACGCGTCCAAAGCTTAAAAAGGCTAAGGACATAGTCAACACAAAATTCGTCTTTTAAACCTAAAGGGTTAAAAAGGACAACATTCAACACAAAACGACAAACCCAAAGCTTAAAAAAGTCGAGGGAATAGTCGATACAAAAATTTCCTAAAAACCATGCTTGCATTCTAAAACCTTTGAAAAGAGATTAGAGCCAAGGAATTTCACACAGGATAACAAGCAAAATGAGGCAAAGTCGTAAATAAAAACCTGATTTTTATTAATCTTAAAAAGAACGGTTACATTTTAGATTTCTCAGACGTAGGAGCATAAACTACACTAACAAACACTACAATATATTACGATACAAGTCCCAGCATGTACATCGGGTTTAGGATAGATAATATATTACATAAATACAACATAATATGAACATAATACTAACAAAGCACACATAAACTAAAACCAGGTTATTTTCCAAAGCAGACTTAAAACCTTCCAACTGAGCGGGGAAGCACCAACCCTCAACCCCTGCGGCGATCCCCAACATTACCATGACGACCTGGAGCACCCTACGGTATGCGATTTACGACCAAACACACACTCCGGCCGAGAGGGCGCCGAGCTCGAAGCATCACCCCCACCTCTGTTACGTCCAAAGCGGATCGGGTCGTAGGCAGACGTCGGCGGAGGCTCGTTAAGCTCTAAGGCACGAAGACGAGCCCTCTCCTGAACACTTTCAGCAACGGTCCATTTAACATAGGCTCTCGAAACCCGGATCGTCCCAGGAGTACCAGCTACAAGCCACTTAGGGCGCATGATCCAACCACCGACCCACTCATCAGTCACCTGGTTATTTAGCACAACCATATCCTGTATCTTCGTGTCCTGGCCAGGAATGAATCGCAAGATACCCTACCGTGCCGCCTCACCCGCAGGGGATGGATGAAAACTCCCATCTCAAACCCACATAAGAGAACTCCGGAGGGACCATCACCTAGCCGTCACGTCAATTATCCCCCACCACGGAACCGACCAACGGATAGCACATGACCTCACAAACTCAGGGAAATAGTCACTAGGACGTTCGTCTGGACCCGACCACCGCATGTAACGGCTGGTGATGCCTCCTGCGACATACTCAACATCGAAGCCGAAGTCGTTCAACACATTCAGACGCTCCATCAGCCACAACTGGAGGATCAAGGGACATCCTCGGCACGCATGGTCCCTATTGCATGCCGGTCATCCAATCCAAGGATCGCTCTCGCTGTAATTAAAGCAGAAGGATTGCAACCTATTTCCATCTGCTCCACAACGGCAATTAAGCGCGGATCTCCCAACAACCCCTCGGATATAGAGTCCGGGAACATGTAGCAGTGTACCAGGCAAAAGGCCAAAGCCCTCCTCCTGGCCACAGCAGAGATATGCCCATTCTCGTCATTCCTAAACCATTGACACAAGCGATAGAGGTTGATACGGCTCCCAACAAATAGCTCTTCCACCTCGTCCCGGGTCATCTGGAGGTAGTTCTGAACTTGCCTCTTATATCCAAACTCCTGCCTGACGCATACCGGCAAGCTAATACGCACCCACCCACCAATGGCTCCAAACTCTTCAACCAAAGGGCAAATTTCTCCGCAAGGAAAGCGAAACACGTGAAGGCTTGGATCCCAATACTCGAGACATGCATCCAAGAACTCTGGCTCCATTCGAACCTGCCTTAGCCTACGAAATACGCCAACTCCGCAATCTTTCAAAAGCTTCTACTCGATACCCGACAAAGACGCACACCAACGGCGCAATTTCCTTTCAAAATCCTCCATAATTCGACAGATGTTCCGTAAATATTCTGAATATTTTTGGAATATCGAGAATGGGAAATGAAAGGATGAGTGAAATGAGTTAACCTAGCCCTCCTTTTATAGCCGAGATTTGCACAACGAACTACAACACAAAAACTTAAGCGCTAGTGAACAAGCGATTAAAATAAATCAAACAAAAACCACAAAACAAAATTGTAATCGTCAGAACAAAGCGACAGTAAAATCGCCTGTTTACAGGCGATTTTCTTTTTCTTTTCTGACAAAATTATTCGATTTCTTACACTTCTTACACACCTATACCCTAAATTTTTAACCTATTACCCCTTATTACTTTTACCGACCTCTTGGTCGACATTCACGGTCCCGTCACGGTGTCTCGATTTGCGTAATTGACTCCCGTCTTTCGTATTTTTCGTTTTCACAAAACACGATAATCACACAAAAATTAAACACAACACAAAATATGATTTTTCACATTCACAACTTTCGTCTCAAAACGTCGTTTTAGCTCACATTTTTAATGTCAAAAACGTCTTTTTACAAGTCTAAAATATTTTTCAAAACAGCTTTTTTCAAAACTCCATATTTGCCTTTAGCTTGGTCATTAGCGAGTCAGTCTCAATCGAGACGTATATATGTGCTTTTACGACTAACACTTTGTTTTGATGCGCTGCCACGCAAATACGCGAGGATTTCAGACCCTACTACGACGCAGGA
This sequence comes from Dianthus caryophyllus, assembly GCA_023091065.1. Lineage (NCBI taxonomy): Eukaryota > Viridiplantae > Streptophyta > Magnoliopsida > Caryophyllales > Caryophyllaceae > Dianthus > Dianthus caryophyllus. The sequence continues at coordinate 13,032,677 of CM041523.1, read as the reverse complement.
ATGCATTTTTCGCAACAAGACAAAATAACCAAATTAAAACCATAAACACCCACAAAACCAAAAAATCAACCCTACACAAGTCCCGATAAATAAACCGTTACAAACAAAATATTAATACAAGTCCAAAGTATATATACAAGTCCCACTTACTACGGCTGAATCCACGACGCCAGAAGACAGCACGCAAGGAGTCAATCTCAAAGACGAGCCCTATCCAGCCTCCTGCCGACCCTCTAGCTCGCCTCGACTCGCCACTCCTCGGCATGCGCAGCCTCCACTCGCCCGCGATCTCGCCTCCTCACCGACCGCTTAACTCAAGTCGAGCGTCGGCCGCCTCCCTCTGCGCCCTGCAAGCGTCAACCACTTTCTCATTCACGACAGCCCGCCACCGTTTCGCCGCCCGCCACAGCCTCCTGTGCACCTCAGCCGTCACCTGCCACGACACGAGAAATACATTTAGCTTTCCAACCTGTGGGCTACAATCAAAAACTGCTTCCACAAGAGTTTGACTAATGATTTTACAATAAAATCTTACTCAAACTGGGGGCTACAATCAAAAAACGTTTCAATAGAGTTTGACTAATGATTTTACACTAAAATCTTACTCAAACTGGGGGCTATACTACATAATACTCATGCTGTACGAAGAAGAAGGTGAATACCTTTCTCACACGCGGATCCCACCTCTCCAGGCCCGCATCGGTCACCACGGACATAGACGCAGGCAACACAATCGAATGCTGGCAGCCCTCGTGCACGACCAACAGATCCTCGACGAACGGAGGAGGCTGGAACTCAAGATCAGGATCACGTCGCTGCAAAACAAAAATAGGGTAAATTTTTGCTTCCTAAAACCAAAAACGCAAAAAAGAAAAACAACAACAAAACATACCTCGATCACAGCGTCAGCAAGGGCATGCTGTGCCCAAGTCACGTAATCCTCAGCCGACCGCAGCAGGGAGTCGGACTCACCCTCATGGTACACGTCACGACGCTCGTTAGCGTCGAGCGTCTCCACAAAAAAAACCGAGGGCGGAGGAGCAGGTACGATAAAGCCACCACGACCCGTCTGCGCAGACAGACGCTCACCCAAGTACCAGTACGAGCCGTACTGGGTCTCGATGTACAGCCGCCGTCCGTCAAGGGGACCAAAGCGAGCTGCAATCGCTTGAGGACGCCAAAGAAACTTCCTCCAAGGGTCGCGAACAAACTACAAAACAAAACCAAATTATACACCACAAAAACAAACACAAACCCAAAAGCAAGCTACAAAAGACCAGAATACAAAACACAATCACCCTTACCTTATCCACGGTCATCCCGTTGAAGCGCACCCGAGCCGCGTCGTAGTTTAGGCCAATACCCTCCGACCGCCGTCACAGAAGCATGGAAAGCCTGACATCGCGCTCAACCATGAACGTGTCCGGAAGTAGAGAAGGGAAGTGAGCGTAGCACCAAGACTGCAAGCAATCAGAATACAACGTTACAAAAGGAAAGCAGGGACAAGATAACAAGACTCTGCGAAATCAAAATTTACCTCCATCAGAAGACCGGGGCCCACAAGCGACACATCCGACTTCTCGTCGATCCGGTCAGGACGCACTGCATCCCTCAAGTAGCGGATCAACAGCCCAAAAGCAGGAGTGACCCAGTCAAAGTCACCTAGACGCGTCATGTCCGACAGCGCCATCAACACGCTGCCGACGCCGCTTCCCTTGTCGCCAAAGTGGGTGGCCGTCAGGGAACCACCACAACCACGGTAGGGCCCTGCGCTCGGGCCTCGCTCAGTGGACCCCTTCTTCCTCCTCTTCCCCTCGAAGAAGTCAGCAAACCAAATAGTCCGGGCTGAAACGTATGCTCCTCACCTACCCCGCACTTAACCCCGTCGCCAATCAGGCGCACGACTCGTGGGCTATCGATAGGAGGTCGCTCACGCCCCCAGTCAAGTACGCCCTCACCATGAGGCAGCCCCGTGACAACTGCCCACGAAGAAGGAGTCACGCCAACCTCGTAACCAGGCTTGTGGAAGGTGTTGGTCGTTTCCAAAACCTATCCAACAACGCCCGAAGTACAGTGAGGCGCGAGTTCACCCGCTTACCCCGCACCTCCCTCCACTTCTGCACCAGGGGACCAAAAGCTGTCCCGAGCACTATATCCCGTTCCTCCTGGGTGAGCCTACCCTCAAAGACGTCAAACACCGTCCGGAACCCAGAGAAGGTCCTCATCGAGCCTAACGGGAAGCCGACCTTCACTCGAATCGACAAGTGCTCCAAGCGACTCTAAACCAGAGTCACGCCATCCCAGTCAATGGCCACCTGCGACCACAAACGCGGACCGTGAGGATGGTTAGGCCTCTCGCCCAACTCGTCAACCATCCCCATGAAAACCTCCGTTGCGGCCTCAAGAGCTGCCAGACTTGCATCCTGGGCCTCACCCCGCTTCGCCTCACCGCCGCCACCAAGATGGCCCTCACCAACCTCATCCCGAACCTGGCCCTCAACTCGACCCTGCCACAAAGCGAAGAAGAATAAAGAAGAACTGAAGCAATACAAGAAGCTGAAAGAAGAAGAAGATGAAGAAGAAGCACGCAGCAGCCTCAGCAATCTCAACCTCGACAGTGGCCTCGCCAGCCTCGTCAAGATCATCATCCTCGCCACTCAAGACCCTCCGACTCAGAGGATCCTCAGAACGCCCCTGACCGAGCACGACCACGCCTCGCGTGACCTCCACAGTGGTCTCCCCGCTCCAACCTCCTCAAAACACCGGCGACCTCGGCCTCGTCCGGCCGCCACCCTCAAGAAGAAGACGAGCTCGGCGTCGTGGCTCATCGCCGCCTCACCAGAAGCCTCATCCACCTTGCGCTTCTTCCTCGGGTTCCTCCGACCGCGACCACGGCCTCTAACCTGGCCCCCTCCAGGAGCCGCAGGCATCTCTGAAGCAACGCCGTGGCCACGTCCCTGCGAAGCCCCTGCACCAGCACCACTACCTCGGCCTCGGCCCCCTCTCGGAGCCACAGGCATCCCTCCAGCACCGCCACGGCCACGCCCCTGCAGAGACCCTGCAGCTACGCCCCGACCTCTACCACGTGTAGGGATCGGATCCCATTCACTAATCAAGTATTAGTGTAAATCAAATTACTCTAATTTGATTTAGCAAGATCTATGTAGTACAAATTCACTTTGTTTACAAGATTAGAAATTTATACCTTTCTATAAAGGAAATATTGGGCACAAAACTAGAACTCCTTTCTAGTTTTGTTTCTTGAGCTAAAGTTTAGGATGATCCTCCAAAACCGAGTTTCCAAAAGAGGAAACCTCCTTCTTGTTGCACCCAAGAACAACTCCAAAACTTACAAGTGATTTTGATCTAGAAATCACTAATAAGCACTTGATAATATGTGAATATTATTATTACTACACTAGTAATATATATGAAAACTTAAGAACTTATTTCTTAAGTATTAGAGAGAGTTTTGTGAAAGGAAGAGTGTAGAGAAAAATGCATGCATCCATACTCTTTCCAAGCCTTGTGTTTTATAAAAACAAAACAAAACAAAGTGTGTGTGACACACTTAGGAGGGCCGGCCCTCTTGGAGAAAGGGAGAGATGAGTGTGCTTTTGTGGGTAAGAACAATGTCATGCTTTTTCATCATTATGTTTTTGCATGCATATAAAACAAGTCATGAAAACAAATCACAAGAGGACAAGAAGGAATCTCTTCCTCTTGCTTGCTCTATTTGGACGGTCCAAGGACCCCTTTATGGGTCTTATTTGTCTTTCAATATTTGTCCCACAAATACTTATAATTTATCACTTAAATCATCTAATATGATAAAGTATAAATTAATTAAACTCTTCCTTAATATACATGTACACATACACATATATTAAAATGTACTTTTACTAATCTCATTAGTAAAATATACATAATTAGTGAATTAACAGTTAATCACTAATTCCCTTCTCCTTTAATAATTTTATCAATATAAAATTAAATCACTCGAGTTCACAACTTGATTTCTCTCTAAATTAATTCACTGACTAACCGTTAGTCAAATTATCAAGTCACTAATCTAATCGTATCTCATACAATTAATTAGCTTTATTATTTGGAGTACGTTCCTATAGGTGTGACTTAAAGGGATCAATTGATTACCGCCGTTCTCACGACAATAACGTCAAACTCTAGTCAGCCAACCGTTATTGATTTACGTTAATCAATTGACAATAATACAGGATTATCCCCATGTATTCCTTAATTGAGATTTATTAAGTAATCGCACTATTGTGGAGGACACATACTCCAACACCACGGCCTCCCCCAGGAGCCCCAGATGTCCCCACAGTAGCGCCACGTCCGCGCCCCTGCAAAGACTCTGAGACGACACCCTGAGCCTGACCTCGGCCACCAACAGGAGACCTTGACGACCCAGCAGCAGCTCCTCTACCGCTAGCATCACCAGAAGACCGCGTCCGTTCAACGACGGTCTCCTCACGTACCACATTAGCTGAAAAAGCAGGCGACTCGTCAGCAACGTCACGACCCACACCACTAACTGACGGCTCAGGACCACCAGAACAAAGACCACGTCCCAGGCCACTCGCAGAAGGCCCAGACGACGACCGACAAAGACTAGCACCACTAGCGTAAAAGCGGGAGACTCCACAACGGCGCCCTGAAACTCACCTGGCGTCGTAGAAGCTCCAGCGCCTCGAGGAAAAGCTTCTCAGAAGTCCGACCGAGACGGACCATCTGAAACCTCCAGGCGCAGCATACCCGGTAGAGTATGCTCGTCCCTCGTAATCCAGTAAAGTCAACGCCAGCCAAGACCCGATCCATGTCACTGGAAGTAGGTACTGAAGGCCTAGGATCACCTGCACAAGATTCAAGGGCACACTCAGACAACGGCAGTAGCAGGTCACTCAAAGAAAGCAGAAGCAAGCAAAAACGACGGAAATCGAACATTAAGGCCTACATTATCCACCGATAAGGCCAAAACGGAGCAAAAACACAGAACATCAGACGCCATGAGACGTATACGATATATACTTCATACTCAGTCAAGTCAAGAGCAAGCACGCGCAAAAGCAGCAGAGAACTAGCCAAAACAGCAGAAGACAAGCCTTTTTCTAACCCAAAAATAGCAGAGAAGGGAAAAACGCTACAGAAAGTCGGAAACCCATATTTTCTGAGACAAACCCAACCCATAAATCACGGTAAGCACGTGCAAAAAATTTCATGCGAAAGCGATGTCCCGAACGCCTCGACTGAATAGCCTTTACAAAACGCTTACTAACTACAAAAACGGCCTTTTCTTGACCATAACTCAACCAAAAGGCCCCAACTTCCCACAAAACAGCCCTCTAGCCAACACAGACAACATACAGTCCAATACATTACTTGCACGGGACACGAAAAGCAAGGAAAAACGGTTTTTGTAAACTTAGCCTAAACTGCAAAAAAAAGGCTCCAAAACACCTCCAAACGACACATTTCCTACAAAACAAAGCCAAATATGTACCATACTAGCCATAACAATGCAATACAGAGAATTCGGGCAAGTTTCGGAACCGAAAATTTCGAGCCAAAAACTGACCCCTGTACAAAACTACACGAAAATTACGGTTTTTCGAGCCGTTTTTCGCACACAAGCCACCCAAACTTCCCCACTAGCATACCACAACCTTACCAAGACAACCAAGCCAATCGGGATCGTTTTAAATGACGAAAACAGAGCAAAACCCCGACCTTAACCCCCTTTCATACGGTTTCACCCCAAACGAACCGTTTTTCGCATGAATTTCAACAAACCGAACTCACCAACACGTTATACTACTAATGGGTAAGCTACACTGAAGTTTTGAGCCATTTTCGAGACGTTTTCAAAAATGACCAAAATGCCCTCCGAGTCAAAACGTACGAAAATCGAGACCACAAGCCGGGTTTTCACACAACGACAGCAAGACAAGCAATGCAAGCACAATACCAACCATGGCTAACGCTTTTCCAAGCAAGGACGAGAGCTAAACTTCGAATCAAACCGACATTTTCGACCCAAACCCTAGAAAGCGGTATTTGAGTTAAACCGACCCAAACAGACTTCAAAACCCGAAAAACCAAGCGAGTTGAATACGTACCTTGGTCCATGATGAATTGTAGGAGTCGGAAAATCGAATTTTGGTCTAGAAAATCGCCGGATTGAATTTTGGGGTTTTCGATTTTGTTTTTGTTTTGAAAATGAAATAAGCCTCCCCCTTCGTTCTTTCCCGAGTTTTAACCAAAAAACACCAAACAAAATTCTAATCGCCTGTAAACAGGCGATTAAAATTTAATTCGCCTGTTTACAGACGATTATATTTTTGTTCTATGGGTTTCAGCTTTGTTTTGGGCTGTTTCTTCGGCCCAATACGCTTTCAACCTATTTCAAACACAATCGAAACACAACACAGAAACACGTAACCTCCTCACGAGACGTTCATAAAAACCTAGCCCTTTTTATGAGAAATACAGAAACACGTAACCTCCTCACGAGACGTTCATAAAAACCTAACCTTTTATGAGAAAAACACGTAACCTCCGCACGAGACGTCCATAAAAACCTAGCCCTTTTTATGAGAAATACAGAAACACGTAACCTCCTCACGAGACGTTCATAAAAACCTAACCTTTTATGAGAAAAACACGTAACCTTCTCACGAGACGTCCATAAAAACCTAGCCCTTTTTATGAGAAATACAAAAACACGTAACCTCCTCACGAGACGTCCATAAAAACCTAGCCCTTTTTATGAGAAATACAGAAACACGTAACCTCCTCACGAGACGTTCATAAAAACCTAGCCCTTTTTATGAGAAATACAGAAACACGTAACCTCCTCACGAGACGTTCATAAAAGCCTAACCTTTTATGAGAAAAACACGTAACCTCCTCACGAGACGTCCATAAAAACCTAGCCCTTTTTATGAGAAATACAGAAACACGTAACCTCCTCACGAGACGTTCTTAAAAACCTAGCCCTTTTTATGAGAAATACATAAACACGTAACCTCCTCACGAGACGTTTATAAAAACCTAACCTTTTATGAGAAAAACACGTAACCTCCTCACGAGACGTCCATAAAAACCTAGCCCTTTTTATGAGAAATACAGAAACACGTAACCTCCTCACGAGACGTTCATAAAAGCCTAACTTTTTATGAGAAATACAGAAACACGTAGCCTCCTCACGAGACGTTCATAAAAACCTAACCTTTTATGAGAAAAACACGTAGCCTCCTCACGAGACGTTCATAAAAACCTAACCTTTTATGAGAAAAACACGTAGCCTCCTCACGAGACGTTCATAAAAACCTAACCTTTTATGAGAAAAACACGTAGCCTCCTCACGAGACGTTCATAAAAGCCTAACCTTTTATGAGAAAAACACGTAGCCTCCTCACGAGACGTTCATAAAAACCTAACCTTTTATGAGAAAAACACGTAGCCTCCTCACGAGACGTTCATAAAAATCTAACCGTTTATGAGAAAAACACGTAGCCTCCTCACGAGACGTTCATAAAAACCTTACCTTTTATGAGAAAACACGTAGCCTCCTCACGAGACGTCCATAAAAGCCTAGCCCTTTTTATGAGAAACACAAAAACGCGTAGCCTCCCCAAGAGACGTTCACAAAAACCTAAACCACTTTTATAAACCAAACACAAAAACACGTAACCTCTTTTACGAGACGTCCGTACGAGCGCAAGCCAGAAGCGCAAGCAAAGCGCAAGCCAGAAGCGCAAACGAAGCACAAGCAGAAGCCCAAGCGAAGACACAAGCAAGGCGCCAGCTGGGAGTCCTCAGGCCACATGCAGGCCGACATGCCCTTAAACATGTAGGACCGTCATGTCCTTAAAAACATGTCGTCCCTCCCCGCATTTCCCGACGCTAAGTCCTCGTCTCTCCCATAAGACACATTTTTAGCGCCGCCAGGTAGTATCGAGACTGTAATGGTCCGGATACTATCTTTAAGTTTGGCTAACGCTTTGTCCAAGCTCAGTCAAACTGGGGGCTCTGTAGATACCCGTATCCGTACCCCCCCAAAAACAAACCCGATGATGAAAAGGACTTTCATGCATGCTTTTAAAAGAGTCAAAACGGTACAAAAGTGTCTAAAACGTATTAGTCATTTTTAGCGTATTAATTTGGATTTGCATAATCATGAAAATGAATGTCAATTTTAGTCATTATGAGCATAACACGAGCACAATATAGGAACGTCTTGTTAAGCCAAGCGACAAAAACAAATTTCAACCACTACAAACGGCCCAAACTTACAAAACGACCCAAAACGCACACTAACACAACACTCAAACGGGCCAAAGTAAGGCCCCGTGTCACATTTTTACAAAACTAGATTCCACAATACCGTAAAATAATATAACCTAATATTATTTTATTCTAAGCCAAAACCGAAAAACACGACAAAAACCGAAACACGAAAACCGAAATTCGGACAAAAACCAAAGACTTAACCCATAAGTATAATACATCACAAAACATAATCATTACCCCCATAATACGTCATTAACCAAAGGCGGCTTAAAACAGCCCACCAAAACAAAAATAAAATCGCCAGTTGACAAGCGATTAAAAATTTAAACGTCATTAACAAAGCGATTATGTTTTTGTTTTGTATCACCGCTTTTTGATTTTTCTTAAAAATTCAACCCAAACAAATTAAAAACGCCAGACACAAAGCGATTTACTTTTGTGCACCCACAAAAACGAGCCAAACTCTATAAATACCAACCCCCTTCATTCATTTCAAACACACATCGGTTTTACAAAACACACAAAAATACTCACAAAATCCACTCAAAAATACCGTCTTTGCATTTTCGAAAGGTAAACATTTTACCTACGTTTTGGGACGTTTGAGACTCCCTGACAAAGGGGTTACATTAACCCCAACCCGATATTGGCATTAGCGAAGCCAGATTCGTAATACGGTTGTAGCAATTGGATTCATAATCCGCCTAAACCCCGCCAATATCGCATAAATAACGACTCATTATCACTAAAGCAAACCGACGCCACTTTTATAATTATGCAAGTCCTCATTCATGCATTAAATAACGACTAGAATCACGGATCCAACACTAAATTGTACTGCTTCATGTAGTCTTTTAGCATGTCAAAAACTGAGGGTTTTCACAAATTCTTAAAGAGTCAAATACGAGGTCGGAAAATAACGTTTATGGTAATAATTTAATCAATAAATTATTATTTAACGTACATTTCCTATAGTAAAGTCATTATTTTGACTATTTACATTATTTATGCATTTTTATCGAGTCATATATATTCGCACTTGTACGTAGCGTCATTTTAGCCCAAATATCGAAATTAACTAAATGTTTTCAAATTAGTAGAGACTACTTTTACGTAGGCTTTTTGATTTCAGTTTTCAAAAACACATTTTTGTCAAAACTTTTGAAAAGTAACCTCACTCCGAATCCCTTCTCTGGTTTCAAACCTCAGATTGATAGATATCGACGCATCTTGAAATCTGAGACACTCGTGTCTTATATTTTAAGACGCGTTGAATAGGTTCCAAATTGCTTTAATATTTGGTGGCGACTCCGAAAATACATTTTCAAAAAAGGATTTTCTACTTTTCTTTTTTGGTCACAAATTCATGCAATGATCTCCCCCATTTTTCTCAAAACTTCGCAATTTTTTCCTGCGAGGCGCATTCCGCCTCCCGACGCCCCCGCACGGGGCGAGGGCGGGCGCGCGCAGGGCGTCGATAGGTCTGTCACTTTTCCGGTACCTTCAGAGGGCGGTTAGCAAGTCGAGTCGAGGATGTTAAAAGTGGAGTCTAGGCCGTGTGACCTAGAGGATTGAAATCCACGAGCTCGGGTTTTAGTCCTTTCTCGGGTTTTTGCTTGTTAGTGAAAGAGGGAATTTTGAGAAAGCTTGTTTCAAAAATTCGCGATAGTTTAGTTTGAAAAGTGTTAGTTTGTTAGATGTTAGGTTCATTTATCTTTGAAACGTTTAAGCGAGTTTTCGAAGATATGAATGCAAATGCTCGTTTTGAAAAAGACCATGGAGTGCATAGTCTCGAACTTGTACGTATGACTCAAAAAGGGTGAAAATGAGTCAGTCGGGTACACCTCCAACTACCTCGAGTACGCTTTGGCAGATACTTAACCCCTTCATTTCCTTACGCCGGGGCGATAGGTTTTCTGAAGGGAGCACTGGGGCGGTCAAGATAGTCGTTTACGGCAAGCCGTGGAGGGGCGAGAGGAAAGCTAGTCCGGCATGTGCTTTATCGAGTGGACAAGCCTGCATGTAGGAACCACCTCTCGAGGGTGCAAAGGGTGCCTAGATTCCAAAAGGAATGGACTCTAAACGAATGTGCATAGCTCAATTATGTATACTTGGATTGTTCAAGGCTTTCAAGTTTCACCTCTTTATTTTTAAAAAGAAAAAGCTAGTTTTAAGTTTTAAAAATAAAATTTCCCCAGCGGAGTCGCCAAACTGTGGAACCCGGGATCGAAGACGAGGGACCCAACTCGGCGTCTTGCTTAAGGGCGCATTAAAGTTAAAAAAGATTAAGTTAGAAAAACCTTTAAAAACTGTTTTGGAGTCGCCACCTAATTATCGCGGAAATAAGGAACCTGCTATCATGTCCTAAGCCTAAAGACATGTCCTAGATTTTGGAGCACGCCGACACCCCTAGATCTAAGGCTTGTGAAACCAGAATGGATTCGGGGTGAGGGTACTTTAGAAAAAGAGTTAATTCAATTAATGATTTATGAAAACCTTTTCGAAAAGCATATGTAAAAATAGCCTCTACTGGCCTAGAACAATCCATGTAAGATGATATTTGAGCTAATGTTATTGCTACGTACAAGTGCGAAAAAGGTTTGTAAAAGAGTGCAGATGCAAATGCAAAAAGATTGATTAAAACCCTCAGTTCAGCATGTTTAACTTGTTAACGAAAACGGTTCAGTTAAAGGTCGAATTCATTGTTTAAGTTGATTTTAATGCAAAATAAGAAGGTGCAAGATGCATGCAAATAAAATAAAGTTCAATTGTCCATTGGTTTATTTTATAAGGGTCGGTTGCTTATGCAACTTTGGCGTGTCATCGGATATGGAGTGTACCCGAAGTAAATAGAACACTTGGAGTGCAAGTATTTGGGTGCCAAAGCGGGGGCTAAAGTGTAGTCACCTTTGTTAGTCCATAGAAAATAAGAAAAAGCTTTGATCCAAGTGGATCGGTACCTACCTTGTCCTGACGATTCAGATCTGGGCAGAGCTTCGCTTCTTGAACTTAAAAGGAGGATGAATTCAACACGGGATGGTGTGTTGAACTCAAGGATTTGAGTGCTTGAGGCTTTGTGAGAGTTTGGGAGAGTTTTGTAGTGTGTTTGCTGTGAAAACTGGTTGTGAATTGTCTTTTTCGAGGTCAGGTATAGGGGTGTATATATATACTAAAAACCTCGGAGAAATTAGGAAATCCGGGGATAAAAACAAGCCAGGAAACCGCATAGCCTTATGCGGTTGCCAGGGCAAACCGCATAGGCTTATGCGGTTGCCACCCCAAACCGCATAAGGCTATGCGGTTTGGAGGTGTGGTTTTTAGCGTAGTTTCCTAGTTCCTGTAACAACCTGGTTTTTAGTCGACTTTAATTACTAAGGCGGAAATTAATTAAGTCTTAAACCAGCGTCATTAATTATACATAAAACCCAAAAATTACAACAACGTTCAAGAGTTAAATGAAACAACTCTAAATACAGTAATTTCAAAGAGTAAAGTGTTATATATTACAAATCTCTCAAAATACGATTAAAGGTAAAGCATAACGTGTAGCGTGGCCCTGTCCAAACTCCAGCTCCCGGTCCACGATCATCCTGCACAATAAACTGATGGGGGGATGCCCGCTGAGCGGACAGTGACTAGCTATGCTCATACTTACCCTCGATTTCAATTACTTTGGTTTATTACTATCGCTTTATAACTATAATAGTATGATAAAACGATAAACATGCTTAAAACATATAGCATGTAAAGACATATTAATCATAATAAACATGCGATTTAAAACGATAAATCATATAGGCATGCTATTCAATTAGGAAAGCAGATAACAGGTAATATCATATCATTTGTATCATAGATACACAGCAGGATTACAAAGCGATATCGGATCGCAACAACATACGTATTGTAACATTCTCGTCATGCAGACTCGATTCAATTCAGAAGATTGTGGTCTTTAATTTTCGAAGATGGTACACACTCGTTCTCAATTAATCATACAACAAACAACACATACTGCTTACGAGCCTGACCACTGAGTAGGCCTTTGTACTCTGATCGATTGCATCTCACTTCCATAGTGCAGAGGCTTACTCGACTCGTAAACCACGCCGAATACTATAATACTTGCATCTCATCCTCTAGTGTTCGAAATGATTCGAACTTCAGATACAATCTCGTCAAGTAATCTTTACGCAGGGTAAGAACGAATGCTAGTGTCGCGCCCACTAAGAACGAAACACGGCAAGGAGACAGAACCGTGAGATGACAATCGCAATAAGGTCACGGTGGCCCTGATAACTTTAGCGAAATAGGGGAATAAAACCCTAGTCTAGTATGCATACACTAATATCCAATTTAAGAGTAGGCTATGCTATTCATAGAGCACCTTAACTCAGGATAAAACGACTATTTCCTAAAACCTAACCCACTAAGAGTTGAATTTTTCATTATCTTGTACGGAACAGGCTATACGACTTAAGGCGTAACGGCATGGGCAGGATGCACAAAGCATAATACTGCCGGCTATACCACACTATTCGAGATGACACACGCAATAAGGTCGAGATAGTGGCGTCCGCTACAAGACTATCTTAACCCCACTTCACTCACGATTGACGTTTTCATATCTGAGGCCCAAGCTTGACCTTTTATTTAACTTACTCAATATTCATTAGTTATTTGATATTACATATCACATGTTACTAGACTCTCCTAGTCTCAGCGTCAAACGTTTTATTTGAATGGTAGGTTTCATATGATCACATAACACGTTCGTTTATTATTTGAAGTGTTGTTAATTATTAACGCGTTTTCAAGTTTCTAATTTGATACGGTTATTAGTATGTCCTATTTTATTTATGTGTTTTTCAAACACTTTAGGTCATTTACTTCTTCATTTTAAATTTTCTATACTTAGTAAAATTTTCAATTATTTTCAGTATTTCACTATTCACTTTTCACTATTCATCGTATTTTACTATGCATCGTATTTACTATTCATCGTATCTTATAATGATTTTTATAATGTATTCGTATTTTTATACTGTATTTTATATGTACTTTTATACTTATACGTATTCTTATACTTGTACGTATTTCTATATTTATACGTATTTTTATACTTAAGATATCTTAGAAAATAAACTAAACTCTTTTTATTTTCTAAGTATAAATTTCTAGTTTCAAAGTCGTTAAGTTCGTTTTGTACTTAGTGAGTTTTGAAAATATTCTAAAAGTCTAGTTTTAAAAAACGTTAAGTTCGGTTTGTAAAAAGTGATAATGATATTCATTTTTAAATACTAGTTTTAAAAACGTTAAGTTCAATTTGTAAAAAGTGATAATGATATTTATTTTAAAATGAGACTTAGTTAAATTTAGTCGTCTATGTACTAGATTTAGCGATTTTCATTTTTAAAATAATGGTATCGTGGATGGTTCATTCTAGTCCGTATATCCAAGTTCAACAGTCCAATATTTGCAAAGGTAGTAGCACACGATTTAGTTCATTTTTATAACGGTTAAACATTTTTATCGGTTTAATATATTTCATTTATAACTAAATCGATTTATACTCAAATTCAATTCTACTAACTATTAAACTTTAGTGACTTAGTGATATTTTCATTTTGATCAAATTTAGTCTGCTTTACTTAAGAATGTCGTGTAGTATTACAAATATGTCAAAATTGATTTATTTCTTTTAATTTCTTAATTCTAACTTATTAACTAATAATTAAATTAATTAAACACTTAAACTAAAAAGTGATAAAAACAAATTTTAACCTAAAAATGGCCTAAATGCCGTGAGCAAGGTAGTGGTGTTCATATTTTTCATTTTTTTTTATTTTATCGGTTTTTAGCTTAAAGTCTTTATATTTTAATTATTCTAATTATACTAAAACGATTTAGACTAAAATGAAATTTACTAAAAATTTCATTTATATTATGAATAGTGTTTTTCAACACTTTAAATTTCTAACTTTTTAATCTAAATGATTTATAAAGTTTAAGTTGATTTATAGTATAATACTAAGTAATATATAAAACAATAATTAAACATAAACACAAATTATAAACAAACATAATATAAAACATAATCAAAGTGAACATAAATGATGAACATCAACATGAAGGTAATAAGAACATACATGAAGATCTTAATAAAACTCAAGAACACCATTTTCGCTTTTACTAACTTATAATTTGTTTTCCTAATTTAGTTTTTTTTTTCATAGGAACATCTATTTTATACTAACTTAACAATACATATTATTTACAAAAATTAAAAGTGAAAATATATTAAAAAAAATGGGAAAAGCCGAGTGGTTTTAACATGAACATACAATTTTTATTTTTGATTTTTAATCACTTTAAACTCATTTTTAATATTTCACATAATTTTTATATATGATTACTACTTAAATAAAACATAAATAAACATAGAAATCATATGAACATAAATTAAAAATGCTCAAAATTAATTTAACTAACATATGAACAATATTACTACAATTACACTATTATCATTATTACTTATTTATTATCATTTTATTATACAACACATAAACATATAAGTGATGTTTAACATATTTAACATAATTTTTATATTCATAAAATCATAATAACAAAACAAATTAATTTACTAAAAAGGATAATACAAGACAAGGCTAGTCACCCAATAAAAAGGATAATACAAGATGGTTATCGTCGGGGATCTAAAATAAATTTTAGATCGGATTTTCTTCACCCATATTACTCAAGTTATTCACCCAATAATCCAAGTAATTAGCTCTTAATATACCCACTAATGAACTTAGAACACTTAGGAATTATTAGTAATAATATTAGGGTTTTATTTAAGTGATTTAGGAATAAAAATGGAAGAAAAATATAGAGAGAAAATGGGGGAGAGCTACGACATTTTGGAGAGCCAAAGGGTTATTTTTGCTCTTAGAAATAATGAGGACAAGTTGTAAAAATTTTAGGTTAAAAGAATTAGGTTAAATGATTTTAGGTTATTTAGTAAATAATGTTTAATTAAATTGAATTATGACATCAAAAGTCAAGTTGTCAAATTTGACTCATTTAGAAGGTTCTTAAAGATATTTGATCAAAATAAAGTTTTTCTCGAAATTTATCAGTTTTAAAAAGTCGGGTGTTAAAAGACGATAAAAGTTAAAATGTGCTGTTTTGACGATTTTCTGAAAAGTATTCATTTTATAAATTTAAAACTAAAATGTTTTATTTACTACTTTAGAAAAATATTAAAAATGATGGAAATGAAAATGGTAGTATTAAAGTAGTAGTATTATATTTTATAAGTATTATTATTATTAAGTATAATCTTTAAATTTTAAATACAAAAATAAAAGTGATGATGATAAATTAGATGTGTAAGAGAAATTTAATTTGTGTAAGAATATATGGAAGAGGATAGAAATTTGACTAAGGAAAGTCAAAAGTCAAAAGTCAAAAGTCAAATTTTCGGGCTCGATTTTCGTTTCTCGAAATTTTTCGATTTGCGCGCACGCGAAAAGTCTCGAAATAAAAGATATGATCTTAAAATAATGTTTTGAAATAAAATCGAAAATAAAAATAAAACTAATTTTCAAAAGGTACTAAATATAAAAATCGAGTTTTAATCCTTGAAATTCTGAATAAAAACTTCCTAGGTCGAAATATTTATTTTTTTCGTTGAATGTTAAAGATTTAAATAATTATAATCAAACGTCAAAAAGTTTGTCAGTTTAAATTAAGTATAACTTAGAATTTCGACATTTTAGAAAAAGGCTAATTTAATAGAAAAGGAATAGTAATTATATATTAATATATAATCATTTATTGAAAATAATCAAAATGACTACATTTTGATTAAAAATGACGTGAGGTTTGATTTTCAAAATGTTGATGTTGATTGTTTGATTTTTGATTTGCGTGTTTGAAATTGTTGACCGAATTTGTAGTCGGAAAAGTATAAGTGTTCATTTTTATAAATTTTGAAATGTGTTTCTTTTTCAATTCAAGATAATAGAACAAACTTTATTTTTAAAATTTTTAAATTTTGGACTTAGGAAATTTTAGTATTATTTAGCTAAAAATTTCAATGATTTTTATTATATGGAAAAAGGATAAATTTAATTTGAGGAATTAAATTCTTTTATCATATTGTGTTAAAATAATACGGGGTGTTACAAACCTACCCCCTTAAGAAAAGTTTCGTCCCGAAACTTGAATAGAATGGATAACTACTTGCAGTTGAGCAATGCAGTTAGAGAGAATATCAAGATATTATATGTTTTGATACTAACATGTTTATTTTAGTAGAATAAGACTTTTCAAAATGTTTGTATTTTTGAATTATTGAAAAGGTGTTAGATTGAGTGGGAAGGTTGTAGGATATAAACATTTTATATTTATAAATAGAATATTTTGAATTAATATAGAAATGTTGCTAGATTATTATTTTTGAAATCGACATCAAAGGGATTTTCAAAAAGGTGGGGCTTAGAAGTTTTTGTACGGAATTACTTTAAATTAAAATTATAAGGGTTTTAAAATAAAACAAATTTTAATTTTATTTGAAGTTAAAGATATAGTTTAAAATTGGTTGAAAATAATGATTTTGAATTTTAAAGTTTAATCAATGATTTTTAAAACATCATATTTTGTCCTACCCCCTTAAGAAAATTTTAAACATATATTTACGCAGTTTAAGTAGAAAAGATAAAAATTCATTTCAGAGGTTAGAAATTTGGAAAAGGTATTGATAAGTTGCAAAATTTGAAAATAATCAAATTCGATAGTATAAGGTAAAGAATATACAATTAAAAACAAAACATTTTCAAAGATACTGAAAATTGAGAAATAAATTTTAAGAACCAATTGAATAAGTTTCAAATATGTGTTAAAAGGGAAAACATGAAAGTTCATTTTAGAGTATAATTAGAATTTATAAATTTTCAAGATCTTATAAATTTTAAAAGAGATGGTAAGTTTAAGAGGTTTAAAATGTAATAAAATTTGAAGGTTTTTGAGAATCAATCAAAAGAAGTTTAAGGAATTGACATGCAAAAATAAAATCATTTTGCGAGATTAAGGAAAAAGAATGAAAGTTCATTTGAGAAATAGTTATTAGAAATTATAGGTTTAGGAAATTAGAGAGTTAGAAGGGAAAGGTTTAAGAGGTTAAAATTTTTAAACGAGAACGAAATAAAAATTTTAGTTAAAGAGGATAGTTAAATGAAGTTGTAGAAATCTTCTCCGCGACAGAATTCTTCGAGATGTTGAACGTCTTATCAGTTGTAAGGTCCTTGATGTGTCCATTTGTTGCGCCTGGGATCTTGTCGTCATGTATTTGATTTAAAGGCTTCGATCTTCGAGAATTAAAATTATACAAAGATTTTATATCCGAGGATAGTTGTTAATTTTAGTTAGTCACATCAGCAAGTAGCAAGCATACGATAGTTAGTGTATTTTATTTTGAGGGAAGTAATTCGTTATTTAAAAATCCTTAGCCTATGGTCGGTCCTTAAGGTTTCTACCCATCCTCACACTTTAAAGCGATTTCAAGTTATTATTTAAGTGATCTAATAAAAGAAAATCTAATTTATTATTTGATCTTAGTAGTCTTGCGAGTAAACATATTAATATGTTTGTACCGCCCAGGTGTCTCTCGTTAGGTAAGCATAAATCGCATTAGGCCATTTATGTTACGGTCACGAGTCACTCGATACTAATCAGAATAACCTGGTTTTTAGTCGACTTTAATTACTAAGGCGGAAATTAATTAAGTCTTAAACCAGCGTCATTAATTATACATAAAACCCAAAAATTACAACAACGTTCAAGAGTTAAATGAAACAACTCTAAATACGGTAATTTCAAAGAGTAAAGTGTTATATATTACAAATCTCTCAAAATACGATTAAAGGTAAAGCATAACGTGTAGCGTGGCCCTGTCCAAAATCCAGCTCCCGGTCCACGATCATCCTGCACAATAAACTGATGGGGGGATGCTCATTGAAATGACAAAGTGACTAGCTATGCTCATACTTACCCTCGATTTCAATTACTTTGGTTTATTACTATCGCTTTATAACTATAATAGTATGATAAAACGATAAACATGCTTAAAACATATAGCATGTAAAGACATATTAATCATAATAAACATGCGATTTAAAACGATAAATCATATAGGCATGCTATTCAATTAGGAAAGCAGATAACAGGTAATATCATATCATTTGTATCATAGATACACAGCAGGATTACAAAGCGATATCGGATCGCAACAACATACGTATTGTAACATTCTCGTCATGCACTGATTCAATTCAAGATTGTGGTCTTTAATTTTCAAGATGGTACACACTCGTTCTCAATTAATCATACAACAAACAACACATACCGCTACGAGCGACCACCGAGTAGGCCTTTGTACTGATCGATTGCATCTCACTTCCATAGTGCAGAGGCTTACTCGACTCGTAAACCACGCCAATACTATAATACTTGCATCTCATCCTCTAGTGTTGAAATGATTGAACTTCAGATACAATCTCGTCAAGTAATCTTTACGCAGGGTAAGAACGAATGCTAGTGTCGCGCCCACTAAGAACGAAACACGGCAAGGAGACAGGACCGTGAGATGACAATCGCAATAAGGTCACGGTGGCCCTGATAACTTTAGCGAAATAGGGGAATAAAACCCTAGTCTAGTATGCATACACTAATATCCAATTTAAGAGTAGGCTATGCTATTCATAGAGCACCTTAACTCAGGATAAAACGACTATTTCCTAAAGCCTGACCCACTAAGAGTTGAATTTTTCATTATCTTGTACGGAACAGGCTATACGACTTAAGGCGTAACGGCATGGGCAGGATGCACAAAGCATAATACTGCCGGCTATACCACACTATTCGAGATGACACACGCAATAAGGTCGAGATAGTGGCGTCCGCTACAAGACTATCTTAACCCCACTTCACTCACGATTGACGTTTTCATATCTGAGGCCCAAGCTTGACCTTTTATTTAACTTACTCAATATTCATTAGTTATTTGATATTACATATCACATGTTACTAGACTCTCCTAGTCTCAGCGTCAAACGTTTTATTTGAATGGTAGGTTTCATATGATCACATAACACGTTCGTTTATTATTTGAAGTGTTGTTAATTATTAACGTTTTCAAGTTTCTAAATTGAAACGTTTATTAGTATGTCCAATTTTATTTATGTGTTTTTCAAACACTTTAGGTCATTTACTTCTTCATTTTAAATTTTCTATACTTAGTAAAATTTTCAATTATTTTCAGTATTTCACTATTCACTTTTCACTATTCATCGTATTTTACTATTCATCGTATTTACTATTCATCGTATCTTATACGTATTTTTATACGTATTCGTATTTTTATACTTCGTATTTTATATGTACTTTTATACTTATACGTATTCTTATACTTGTACGTATTTCTATATTTATACGTATTTTTATACTTAAGATATCTTAGAAAATAAACTAAACTCTTTTATTTTCTAAGTATAAATTTCTAGTTTCAAAGTCGTTAAGTTCGTTTTGTACTTAGTGAGTTTTGAAAATATTCTAAAAGTCTAGTTTTAAAAAACGTTAAGTTCGGTTTGTAAAAAGTGATAATGATATTCATTTTTAAATACTAGTTTTAAAAACGTTAAGTTCAATTTGTAAAAAGTGATAATGATATTTATTTTAAAATGAGACTTAGTTAAATTTAGTCGTCTATGTACTAGATTTAGCGATTTTCATTTTTAAAATAATGGTATCGTGGATGGTTCATTCTAGTCCGTATATCCAAGTTCAACAGTCCAATATTTGCAAAGGTAGTAGCACACGATTTAGTTCATTTTTATAACGGTTAAACATTTTTATCGGTTTAATATATTTCATTTATAACTAAATCGATTTATACTCAAATTCAATTCTACTAACTATTAAACTTTAGTGACTTAGTGATATTTTCATTTTGATCAAATTTAGTCTGCTTTACTTAAGAATGTCGTGTAGTATTACAAATATGTCAAAATTGATTTATTTCTTTTAATTTCTTAATTCTAACTTATTAACTAATAATTAAATTAATTAAACACTTAAACTAAAAAGTGATAAAAACAAATTTTAACCTAAAAATGGCCTAAATGCCGTGAGCAAGGTAGTGGTGTTCATATTTTTCATTTTTTTTTATTTTATCGGTTTTTAGCTTAAAGTCTTTATATTTTAATTATTCTAATTATACTAAAACGATTTAGACTAAAATGAAATTTACTAAAAATTTCATTTATATTATGAATAGTGTTTTTCAACACTTTAAATTTCTAACTTTTTAATCTAAATGATTTATAAAGTTTAAGTTGATTTATAGTATAATACTAAGTAATATATAAAACAATAATTAAACATAAACACAAATTATAAACAAACATAATATAAAACATAATCAAAGTGAACATAAATGATGAACATCAACATGAAGGTAATAAGAACATACATGAAGATCTTAATAAAACTCAAGAACACCATTTTCGCTTTTACTAACTTATAATTTGTTTTCCTAATTTAGTTTTTTTTTTCATAGGAACATCTATTTTATACTAACTTAACAATACATATTATTTACAAAAATTAAAAGTGAAAATATATTAAAAAAAATGGGAAAAGCCGAGTGGTTTTAACATGAACATACAATTTTTATTTTTGATTTTTAATCACTTTAAACTCATTTTTAATATTTCACATAATTTTTATATATGATTACTACTTAAATAAAACATAAATAAACATAGAAATCATATGAACATAAATTAAAAATGCTCAAAATTAATTTAACTAACATATGAACAATATTACTACAATTACACTATTATCATTATTACTTATTTATTATCATTTTATTATACAACACATAAACATATAAGTGATGTTTAACATATTTAACATAATTTTTATATTCATAAAATCATAATAACAAAACAAATTAATTTACTAAAAAGGATAATACAAGACAAGGCTAGTCACCTCGGTTTAGATGGTTATCGTCGGGGATCTAAAATAAATTTTAGATCGGATTTTCTTCACCCATATTACCCAAGTTATTCACCCAATAATCCAAGTAATTAGCTCTTAATATACCCACTAATGAACTTAGAACACTTAGGAATTATTAGTAATAATATTAGGGTTTTATTTAAGTGATTTAGGAGGAAAAATGAAAGAAAAATATAGAGAGAAAATGGGGGAGAGAGCCACGACATTTTGGAGAGCCAAAGGGTTATTTTTGCTCTTAGAAATAATGAGGACAAGTTGTAAAAATTTTAGGTTAAAAGAATTAGGTTAAATGATTTTAGGTTATTTAGTAAATAATGTTTAATTAAATTGAATTATGACATCAAAAGTCAAGTTGTCAAATTTGACTCATTTAGAAGGTTCTTAAAGATATTTGATCAAAATAAAGTTTTTCTCGAAATTTATCAGTTTTAAAAAGTCGGGTGTTAAAAGACGATAAAAGTTAAAATGTGCTGTTTTGACGATTTTCTGAAAAGTATTCATTTTATAAATTTAAAACTAAAATGTTTTATTTACTACTTTAGAAAAATATTAAAAATGATGGAAATGAAAATGGTAGTATTAAAGTAGTAGTATTATATTTTATAAGTATTATTATTATTAAGTATAATCTTTAAATTTTAAATACAAAAATAAAAGTGATGATGATAAATTAGATGTGTAAGAGAAATTTAATTTGTGTAAGAATATATGGAAGAGGATAGAAATTTGACTAAGGAAAGTCAAAAGTCAAAAGTCAAAAGTCAAATTTTCGGGCTCGATTTCGTTTCGAAATTTTTCGATTTCTTGGCATAAAAGTCTCAAATAAAAGATATGATCTTAAAATAATGTTTTGAAATAAAATCGAAAATAAAAATAAAACTAATTTTCAAAAGGTACTAAATATAAAAATCGAGTTTTAATCCTTGAAATTCTGAATAAAAACTTCCTAGGTCGAAATATTTATTTTTTTCGTTGAATGTTAAAGATTTAAATAATTATAATCAAACGTCAAAAAGTTTGTCAGTTTAAATTAAGTATAACTTAGAATTTCGACATTTTAGAAAAAGGCTAATTTAATAGAAAAGGAATAGTAATTATATATTAATATATAATCATTTATTGAAAATAATCAAAATGACTACATTTTGATTAAAAATGACGTGAGGTTTGATTTTCAAAATGTTGATGTTGATTGTTTGATTTTTGATTTGCGTGTTTGAAATTGTTGACCCGAATTTCAGAGTCGGGAAAAGTATAAGTGTTCATTTTTATAAATTTTGAAATGTGTTTCTTTTTCAATTCTGAAGATAATAGAACAAACTTTATTTTTTAAAATTTTTAAATTTTGGACTTAGGAAATTTTAGTATTATTTAGCGAAAAAATTTCAGTCGCATTTTTATTATATGGAAAAAGGATAAATTTAATTTGAGGAATTAAATTCTTTTATCATATTGTGTTAAAATAATACGGGGTGTTACAGTTCCGGTGTGATTATATCTCGAAAAGATTTAGTGTAATCCTTGCTTGTACGTCAAGGAAAGACCTGGGATATTTCTGAGATATTTGTGATGTTCAGGGCTTTGGAGTGCGGGCCAAAGGCTGGGTTTGGGCTCGGTTTTGGGCTCGAGACCCGGAAAAATGAAAAGGGTGTATTTGCATAGATTTTGTGATATAAGGTAAGACGTGGGGCTATATTTTGTGTAAGAGGAGGCTAAATGGGTAATCTAGCCGCCGGGCCTAAATTTAGGAATTTAGGGATGCTGAATTAGACCTTGTTAAAGTAAAAGGGCTAACTGTAGTGCAAATGCGAAGCTCATGCCAAATGAAGCAGGACAAGGACCTAGTTAGACTCCAAATGGACAAAATGAACATTTATTTAAAGTGTGATGTGAGGCGACCTAAATCATTTTAACATTTCAAAACGACTCAAAAATGAATTCGACATTAGTTAGAACCGTTTAAGTCAACGTTAAAGCATGCGTAATACAAGTCCGTGTTACATCACAGGGTTTTGTGTGGGAGGGTACGGATATGGGTATCCACACTTAGTATCCCTGAGACTTTCGATCCACCCTTGTGCGTTAAGTAAGAGGGTGAAATAGTCTTAAGGACAATGCCTTTGCGTTAAGTAAAAGTGTGAAGATTTTTGAAAAGAGTTTATTTCAAAAATGATAGTGTGTTGTTTGCTTCGTAAAAATGAGAAGATTTTTTAGAAGAGTTTATTTCCAAAATGAGAGTGTGTTGTTTATTTTGTAAAAATGAGAAGATTTTTTAAAAGAGTTTATTTCCAAAAATGATAGTGTGTTGCTTTAGGAAGGATATTGTGCCTAGGAAGACTTTTGAGGCGAGAGTGCGTGCGCACATCTCGTCTTGATGTTAAAATGTGTTTGCTTTACATCCGTCGAGCCTATATTAACGGTTCATCGTTAAGGGCTTGAACCTAGATGTATGAAAAAGATTCGACTCGAGAGTGGTTAGCTAGTCAAGTCGAGGATGTATTCGTTTTAAGGTGTTCATTTTAGCTCATCTCATGTTAGGAAAACTCTTTTAAGCTTGAAAAAGAAGGTTTTCGAAAAGGTTTTAGCTAAAGGGAAAGCTTTTGAGATGAGAATGCGTGCGCGCATCTCGTCTCGATGTTAAAAAGTTTTTGCTTTGCACCCGTTGAACTGATGTCGGTAATTAGCCGAGGTGAGCTCGAGTTCGGATGGGTAAAAGAGAAAGGATTCGACTCGAGAGTGATTAACAAGTCGAGTCGAGGATGTTAAGACATGAGCTAGGCCGTGTGACCTAGGGAGTGAAATCCACGAGCTCGGGTTTTATTCCATGCTCGGGTTTTTGCTTGTTTGTAAAAGGAGATTTTGAAAACGTTTATTTCAAAAGTCCGCGATAGTTTTGTTTAAAGTGTTAGCTTGTTAGATGTTAGGTTCGTTTATGTTTGAAAAGTTTTAGTGAGTTTTCGAAGATATGAATGCAAATGCTCATTTGAAAAAGACCATGGAGTGCATAGCCTCGTACTTGTACGTATGACTCAAAGGGTGAATGGGTCAGTCGGGTACACCTCCAACTACCTCAAGTACGCTTTGGCAGATACTTAACCCCTTTATTTCCTCACGCCGTAGCGTGCGGTTTTCTAAAGGGAGCACTTGGGCGGTCGAGAGAGTCGTTTATAATAAGCCGTGGAGGGGCGAGAGGAACGTTAGTCCTGCACGTGCTTTATCGAGTGGACAAGCCTGCGTGTTGGAACCATCTCTCGAGGGTGCAAAGGGTGCCCAGATTCCAAAAGGAATGGACTCTAAACGAATGTGCATAGCTCAAATATGTATACATGGATTGGTCAAGGCTTTCGAGTTTCACCTCTTTATTTTTAAAAATAAAAAGCTAGGTTTTGGTTTTAAAAATAAAATCTCCCCAGTGGAGTCGCCAAACTGTGGAACCTGGGATCGAGGGGGACCCAACTCGGTGCCTGGCATAAGGGTGGATTAAGTTAAAAGGACTAAGTTAGAAAAACCTTTAAAACTGTTTTGGAGTCGCCACCTAATTATCGCGGAAATTAGGAACCTGCTATCATGTCCTAAGCTAAAGACATGTCCTAGATTTTGGAGCACACCGACACCCGTAGATCTAAGGTTGTGAAACCAGAATAGATTCGGGGTGAGGGTACTTTAATAAAGATTAATTCAAATAATAATTTAAGAAAACCTTTTAGAAAAGTCTATGTAAAAATAGCCTCTACTGACCTAGAACAATCCTTGGAAAATGATATTTGAGCTAATGTTATCGCTACGTACAAGTGCGATAGAGTTTATAAAAGAATGCAAATGCAAATGCAAATCCAAAAAGATTGATTAAAACCCTCAGTTTAGCATGTTTAACTTGTTAACAAAAACGGTTCAGTTAAAGGTCGAATTCATTGTTAAAGTTGATTTAAATGCAAAAGAAGAAGGTGAAAAATGCATGCAAATAAGAAAAAGCTTTGATCCACGTGGATCGGTACCTACCTGGTCCTGGCGCTTCAGATCTGGGCAGAGCTTCGCTTCTTGAACTTAAAAGGAGAATGAATTCAACACGAGATGGTGTACTGAACTCAAGGATTTGAGTGCGTGAGGCTTTGAGAGTTTTGTGAATTGTAAATTCTGTGAGAAAATTGTTGCTGGTGATTTCTGACTGTGAATTGTGTGTGTGCTAAAACCTACGAAGAAAGGTTATGAGGAAGAGTGTTTTTCTTGTGTGGAAAACTTGTATGAAAGGGGTCGTGCAAGGGGTTGTATTTATAGGAGAATAGCCGAGCGAAATTAGGAAACACGGGAAAAAAGCCAGACCAGGGAGCCGCATACGTCTATGCGGTTTGTACCTTGAGCCGCATAGCCTGTTTTGATTTGGTGGTGTGGTTTTAGTTCCGTGATTTAGTATTTCCATAATCCGGTTTGCCAAATCTTGGAAATATTCGACACAATCTCCTTGCTTGTGCTCCAAGTAGACCTAGTATGACCTACTAGAGGGTTGAGGGCCTTGGAGTGCGGGCTAAAGGCGGGTTTGGGCTCGGTTCTGGGCCCGAGACTCAAAAATGTGAAAAAAAAGGTGTATTTTGTAGTGTTTTGTGAAACTTGATAACCCGTGAGGCTATATTTTGTGTGAGAGGGGGCTAAAGGGGGGATTTAGCCACCGGACCTAAATTTAGGAATTTAGGAATGCTGAATCGGACCTCGTTAATGTAAAAGGGCCAATTGTAATGCAAATGCGAAACTCTTGCCAGACGAAGCAGGACGCGGACCAAGCTAGACACTCTAAATGGACAAAATGAACATTTATTTAAGCATGACGTGAAGCGACCTAAAATCATTTAACATTTCAAAACGACTCAAAAATGAATTCGACATAGTTAGAACCGTTTAAGTCAACGTTAAAACATGCATAGTAAAAGTCCGAGTAACATCACAGGGTTTGGTTTGGGAGGGTACGGATATGGGCATCCACAGAATAACATTTATTAAAATTCAAATGATGTCTTAGCCTAGTGGTTAAGGTTCGAATCCCCCCTCTCCGTTGTATTATCCTTGTGGCTAGCCAGCTAATTCAATGGAAATTGTTCACCATCTTTATATAAATTGCCATTTTTGTTGCAATTAACATTATTAACATAAAAGTAGTTGAAATCAAAACAATTTATAGGAAGTTCATTTACAGTCACCTAATATTATTTTAGTTTTCATATTGACATATAGCTTATCTGACCAGTCATATTTGTTTTAATAATTCTTTCAATGTGGTATTTCATATTTGGTGCTCGATGTAACAAAATTTATACCATAAAATATGTTAGAAGATTAAAATTATGTTAAATATATTGAACAATTTGTAATTAATACTATAATAATTAAAAAGGATAACTTTTTAAGCAAAAAATACAACGGATCGAGTACTTCGTCTTACTAATATGAAAAAATGTGGCAAAAATGTACTTACAGAAAAACCGTGTATGTCCAGTGATTTTCAATTAATTATTTAACTCGATTTTTTTTTTTTTTAGGATATGTTGCCCAAATTAATTGAATGTGAGCTGTTCAAAATGTGGCAAAAAAGTACTTATAAAAAAACTGTGTATTTGTAGTGATTTTCAATTAATTATTTAACTAGATTATTTTTCTTTTTTGAGGATATGTTGCTCAAATTAATTGAATGTGAACTATTCAAAATGTGGCAAAAATGTACTTGTAGAAAAATCGTGTATGTGTAGTGATTTTCAATTAATTATTTAACTCCATTACTTTTCTTTTTAGAGGATATGTTGCTCAAATTAATTGAATGTGAAATGTGAACAAGTGACGTAGTTATATACTACTTATATCTGCTAACATTATCTCAGCACTTGATGAAAAATTGGCCTACAAAAACGTAGTGTCTGAGTCAGCAAATTGACGCGTCAGATCTATGCAAGTGACCCAAAAAACAATAAGTCTCCCTTAAGACGGATAGATCTGTCTTAAGGTTAAGACGGGTCAAACATGATCCGTTTTGACTCTGTTGAATTATGAGACTTTTCTAGAATCTTTTAGAAGTTTTCGGAATGTACTAGAATAGTGTAGAATCATCTAAAAGCATAAGAATGTTGTAGTAGTAGCTAGAATAGCCTAGAACTATCGAGAATGTTCTAGGTGAGTGTAGACGAACCTAGAACTATCTAGATGTAACTAGGAATGTAGGAGAACACTAGAGAGTTTTCCATTAGAGTCATTCTAGAATAGTCTTATT
The DNA here is from genome assembly GCA_023091065.1 of Dianthus caryophyllus. Taxonomy (NCBI): domain Eukaryota; kingdom Viridiplantae; phylum Streptophyta; class Magnoliopsida; order Caryophyllales; family Caryophyllaceae; genus Dianthus; species Dianthus caryophyllus. The sequence goes on along the minus strand of CM041523.1, from coordinate 13,005,022 downwards.
CTAGAGGAGTCCTAGAATGTAGGAGGAGGAGCGCTATAAATAGAGGCACTCCCCTCCCATTTGCATGTATCCACAAATCCAACAAATTAACAAACAAATAAAACTAATAAACAATCTCTTCAAATAATCAAACAAACTTTCTCTACTCTACTTCTCTCCTATACACCAACAAGTGGCATCAGAGTCCTAGATCTTAAGGGCCTCAACACATAAAATAAATGGCTTCCGCATCAAACACTCTATCTATTCCGGCACCTCTAATTTTTGGAGGAAAAAATTATGATTATTGGTGCAATAAAATGAAGCTCTTCTTAAGAGCAAATGCACTATGGGATATAGTGGAGAATGGTCCCCAAAAACAACCCGAAAGTGTTCAACCCACTGAAACATCTTCAAAGAAAATACTTGAGGATGAAACTAAAGACGCCAAAGCCTTGTCATTTATCCTCAATTCTGTTACGGAGATCATTTTTCCTAAATTAATGCGGGCTTCCACTGCAAAAGAAGCATGGGATTTACTTCATAAAGAATTTCATGGTGATGAAAAAATAAGAAATATTCGTCTCAATACCTTACGAAAGGAATTTGAGAATTTAAAGATGGGGGAGAATGAAGAAATAAAATCTTACACTTCAAGGGTGATAGAGATTGTTAATCAAATAAAACTATTATATGGTGAAGATATTTCAGATTCGAGAATTGTGCAAAAAATTCTCGCAACTTTGACGAAGAAGTTTGACATGATTGTCACCGTAATTGAAGAATCAAGGGATCTCTATAAGCTCACCGTAACTGAGCTAGTTGGATCTCTACTTGCCCATGATAAAAAAAATTCAAGAGCCAAGAATCTTCCCCCGAGGATGCCTTTCAATCATCACATAAAGCAAAGCGGTCCGACTCAAAAGGATGAAAGAAGAAAAACGACAATGGTGGCAATTACAATAATAAACAAATGTCACAATCCAAGGGAAAGTTTCATCCTTGTGGCATTTGTGGAAAGAACAATCATGAAGAAAAAAAATTGTTATTCTAAAGGAAGACTTCAATGTCAATACTGCAAGAGATATGGGCACATTGAAAAGAATTGCAATAAAAAACAATTGGAGTCCAAGGTTCAAGCTCGTTATACAAGCGCCAATAATAAGCATCTATTCTATGCCGGTCAAGCATCCACCTCCAACAATGAAAGCAGGTGGTTAATTGACAGTGGTTGCACTAACCACATAACAAATGATTCAAGAATCTTTTGCAAGTTGGATACCTCCATCCAAACTCCAGTATAGTTGGGCAATTGCCAAGTGGTGACATCCAAAGGCAAAGGTACTATCATTGTTCCAACAAAGAAAGGTACAAAATTCAATAATGATAAGCTTCTTGTTCCGGATCTTGCTGAAAATTTACTAAGCGTGGCACAAATGATAAAGAATGGTTATTCTCTCATCTTTGAGAATAATCATTGCACTATTTATGATCCGAGAAATAAGGAGATTGCCAAAATTGGTATGTAAAATAAAAGCTTCTTTCTAAAATGGAGGTACAATGAAGAGTCATTGAATAGAGCTCACAGCATTGATACTTGGCTATGGCATAGAAGGTTGGACACTTCAATCTGCGTGCAGTAGCTGATTTGCACAAACAAAATATTGTGAGAGATTTTCCAATGATCCAAACCGCGAAGGAGCTATGCGAGCCTTGTTAGCTTGGAAAACAACATCGTTAACCATTTCCAAAGGGCCAAGCATGGAGAGCAAGTGAAAAGCTAGAGCTTGTTCACACAGACGTATGCGGTCCATAAAGAACTTTGTCTCATCACAGAAATAGGTATTGCATCCTATTCATTGATGACTTTACTCGAATGACGTGGGTATACTTCATGAAAAAAAAATCAGAGGTCTTCCAGGTGTTTAAGAAATTCAAGGCTCTTGTTGAAAAACAAAGTGGCTCCGAATTAAAGATGATCAGATCTGACAGAGGTAAAGAATATACTTCTTCAGAATTTGATCAATTTTGTGAAGATGAAGGAGTTGAACATCAACTTACAGCTGGATATACTCCACAACAAAATGGGGTATCCGAAAGAAAAAATAGAACGGTAATGGAGATGGCGAGGTGCATGTTAGCAGAAAAGAAAATGACGAACAAATTCTGGGCTGAGGCTGTTTACACAGCCATATACCTTCTCAACAGGCTTCCTACAAAGGCCGTCCAAGGGAAAACTCCAGTCAGAGCTTGGAGCGGTAAAAAGCCTACAGCTAGACATTTAAAAGTGTTCGGCTCAATCTGCTATGCTCACATTCCAGCACAAAAAAGGAGCAAGCTTGCTGAAAAGGCTGAAAAAGGTATATTTCTTGGCTATGACTCAAAATCAAAAGCTTACCGTATTTTCAACCTTAATACGGAAAGGTTCATGATAAGCCGAGACGTGGAGTTCGACGAAGATGCTATATGGAATTGGGAAGAAAAGAAGGTGGAGAGAAATGTAACGCTAATCTCTGACCATCACCAACATCCACAATAAGGTGATGTTACACAGAACAACAATGATCCGCCCACTACAAAAAAATAGTCTATTTGCGACGGAACAAATCTGTCGCAAAACACTCAAATCCGTCGCAAAATGGCTTTTGCGACGGAATTTGCGACGAAAACCGTTCGTCGAGAAAAATGTCGCAAATTAAATTTTTGCGACGGAACTCCCTCGCAAATTTTTTTGCGACGGAATGAATCTGTCGCAAAAAAAAAAAAAAAAATAAAAATAAAAATAAAAATAAAAATTACCGTTGTCTCATATAACGTTATCCCGGAATCCTAAACCGCATTATCGAATCCCTTATATAAGTTTCGCCACATTTCATTCAAATATTAACTCACAACAAATTTATATAAACCTTATACAACTTACTTTCCTCACCGATGTGGGATATCATGTTTTTTCAGTTTGTGACGGAATATTGCAGATTTGCGACAGATTTCCATCGCAAAACAGAGAAAAAATTTCCTACGGAACTGTCCGTCGCATTTTTTTTTTTTTTTTTTTTTTTTTTTTTTTTTTTTTTTTGCGACGGACAGTTCCGTCGCAAATTTACCTGTTCCGTCGCCAATCAGGAAAAATCCGTCGCAAATTTTGGCGCCAAATCAATTTTTTAGCTCGCCAAAGCAATCCGTCGCAAATTACGTTTTCCGTCGCAAATTCCCACGCTAGTAGACTGTTTTTTTTTAGTGGCCTACACCTCTATCAACTCCTACTCATGCACAATCACCTCCTTCAATCGACAATTCGAAGAACGCTACGGGACCGCGAGGTAAGAAAAATCTCTCCGAAATCTATGCAGAATGTCCTGTTATTCATCTCAACGCCGAAGATTGCGAGAGATGTTATTTTGTCACTAAGGAGCCGCGACACTATGATAAGGCTTCTAAGCACAAAGAATGGCAAGAGGCCATGTAAACCGAAATAAACATGATAAAGAAGAACAATACGTGGGAGTTAGTCGACAAACCAGAAACCGAAAGGTGATTGGAGTAAAATGGGTCTACAAAACAAAGTTGAATCCCGATGGCTCCACCAATAAATACAAAGCAAGATTAGTTGTCAAAGGCTACTCTCAACAAGCAAGAATTGACTATGGCGACACATTTGCTCCAGTTGCTCGCCATGATACCGTAAGAACTCTCATTGCCTTAGTTGCTCAAGAAAGATGGAAAATTTATCAACTAGATGTCAAGTCCGCATTTCTCAATGGCGAACTTGAGGAGGAGATATATGTTGAGCAGCCGCCCGAGTTTATAGTTCAAGGAAAAGAAGAAAAGGTGTGCAAGTTGAAAAAGGCCTTATACGGTCTAAAACAAGCTCCAAGGGCGTGGTACAGCAAAATCGACTCTTACTTTTTAGAGCAAGGATTCAAAAGAAGTAAAAATGAGCACACACTCTATGTAAAAAAAGGAGATCAAGGTGATATACTCATCGTTTCTCTCTAAGTTGATGATCTTCTTGTCACAGGAAACAATGCCCAAATGATCCTTACATTTAAGGAGGAGATGAAAATTAAAAGAAGTTTGAAATGACGGATTTAGGCTTAATGAATTTCTTCCTTGGCATGGAAGTCCATCAAGCAAAAGATGGGATCTATATTTCCCAAACTAAATATGCCCGGGAGATACTCAAAAGATTCAAGATGGAGCATTGGAAGCCGATTTCCACACCTCTAGTCATGAATGAAAAATTATGTAAAGATGATGGGCCAAAAGAAGTTGATCCAAAACAATATCGAAGCTTGGTTGGAAGTTTGCTTTACCTCACAGCTACAAGACCCGATCTGATGTTCGCTACAAGCTTATTATCAAGATTTATGAGCAAACCAACTGAGGTTCACATGGTAACTGCTAAGAGAATACTTCGTTATCTGAAGGGAACTTTAGATTTTGGAGTGTTTTACCAGCCTTGTTCTGATCCAAGGTTGATATCCTACTCCGACGACAGTGATTGGGCAGGATCAGTTGATGACATGAAGAGTACTTCAGGTTATGCCTTCACATTTGGCACAGGAGTATTCTCATGGAATTCAAAAAAGTAAGACATCGTAGCTCAGTCTACAACAGAAGCAGAGTATGTGGCAGCATCTGCAGCGGTGAATCTAGTAATATGGCTAAGAAAGATACTTGATAACTTGGGCTACAAGCAAGATGAAGCTACTGAAGTTCTAGTGGATAATAAGTCCGCTATAGCTATCACAAAGAATCCAGTATCATTTGGCAAGATGAAACATATGAAGATAAGGCACTATGCACTTCGTGAAGCTCAACAAGAGAAGGAATTAAGTCTTGTCCACTGTCCATCCGAGTTCCAGATAGCAAACATCCTAACGAAGGCACTACCGACATCCAGGTTTGAGTTTCTACGATCAAAGCTCGGAGTTGTACCGAAAAGTCTCAAGGAGGAGTGTTGAATTATAAGACTTTTCTAGAATCTTCTAGAAATTTCCGGAATGTACTAGAATAGTGTAGAATCATCTAGAAGCATTAGAATGTTGTAGTTGTAGCTAGAATAGTGTAGAATCATCTAGAAGCATTAGGATGTTGTAATAGTAGCTAGAATAGTCTAAAACTATTGAGAATGTTCTAGGTGAGTGTAGACGAACCTAGAACTATCTTGAAGTAACTAGGAGTGTAGGAGAACACTAGAGAGTTCTCTATTAGAGTCACTCTAGAATAGTCTTATTCTAGAGGAGTCCTAGAATGTAGGAGAAGGAGCGCTATAAATAGAGGCACTGCCCTCCCATTTGCATGTATCCACAAATCTAACAAATTAACAAACAAATAAAACTAATAAACAATTTCTTCAAATAATCAAACAAACAAAATTTTTCTACTCTACTTCTCCCCTATACACCAACAGGCTCATTAGGTTTTTTTCTTTTTTTTGGAAATTTTCTGAAATTTTTTTTCTTTTTTTTTTTTGAAAATTTTTTTCAAGACCCAAATTTTTCATTTTTTGATAACTTAACTCAAAAAGCAGAAAAATACAAGTAAAATGGAAACTTTAAATGGTAACAATATTGATAAAAACGGTAACATACTATATTATATTGGTGACATATTCTCAAACATAGAAAATATAATACGTGTTACGAATATTAACCTATTTGACAATTATTAGTAACCAAAACATATCACATAATTATGATAATATATTACATAAATTAATGTTACTCCGTATTACAATTTTTTGTTTTCGATGTTTCATAATATGTTATAGGAAAATTTAACATGAATAAACCATCCTATCAGTGATCTTCTATAAATAAACCAACCTTTTGATTAACTCTCAATAAACCAACCTTTACACATTATCTTCCAATATTAGACTATCCCCATTTTTAAACGATTATTTAAGAGTGAAGATCACATGTTTTTCCTTTTTTTTTTTTTTTTCTCTATAACATTAATAATGGAGTGAAAGCATGTGTGTTATAGTTTTTGTTTTACCCAAAATGACAAGTTTAAAATCGAGATAGTTTAATAATGGAAGATGGGGTGTAAAGGTTAGTTTATTCAGAGTTAATCAAAAGGTTGGTTTATTAATGGAAGATCACTAATAGGTTGGTTTATTCATGTTAAATTTTCCAAAAATATATTTAACAATTATGGTAACAATTATGTTGGGACTAGTTTTTATTTTCTATATGTGACAATATGTCACTAATATAATATAATATGTTACCATTTTTATCCACTTTGTTACCATTTTAAATACCCGTTCCTTCCCGCTTTTTGACAAAAGTTTTTGAAAAAAAATTTGGGTCTTGGAAAAAAAATAATAAATAAATAAAATTAAAATGTACTAAACTCGACCCCTCTTAAGCTTAAGACGAATCCTTTGGTCTTAAATAAAAATTTGTGCCTAAACAATCATGCATAAATTTACTGTAGTACTAAAAACATTAAGTTCAACAAAAATAATTTTAAGGTTTGTCTTTTGAAAAATATTCAACAATTACAAAAATAGTTGTATAAAATAAATTTTTAATAAGAGATTTTTTGACATGTGTTGTTTTTTGAAAGGTAAAACGAATTCCCCAATTGAAAGTCATAACACATCCACAATAAACATCAAAAGTCAGCGTACACAAATTTAAATGAATCTAACAATATACTGAAATTCAATTGGAAAAAGAACGTTATACTTGATTGAAGAGTCTATGGATCCGAGTTTAGAGGAAAAGTACCCAAGAGGGGGGGTGAATTGGGTGCTTGAAAACTTTTTCTAGTTTTCAAGACTAAAAGATATATCACGTTTCTAAGACTTAGAGTTAATCACGTTTAACTCAAGTCTGCTGGAAACGCTGAATGATAACTGAGAAACGTGTTGGAAACGTAAAGTAGTTACTAGGAAACGCAGTGGAAACGCAATAAATAAAACTTGAAACGTAAGTGAAAATACTTGAAAACGTAAAACGAAAGTAAAGTACGCAGCGGGTTTTGAAGTGGTTCAGTCTCATACTTCGAGACCTACGTCCACTATTCTCTTATTAATATATTAGTACCTACTCCGGATTACAATATATTAATCACTCTACAACTCTTTCAAGTTGTACTCTTTCTCTCAAGCAAAGAAAGCTAATTGTGTCTCGACAATTGTTCACAAGAGAACGAATATGAGACGGTGCTAGCACAATTGAATTGAGTAATGATTAAACAACACGAGATTCGTTTCAAAGGCCTTTTAAAAAGTTTTTGCAAAAGATAACAATGAATGCTTAAAACAGTTGCAAAATGCTTAGATTAAAAATTAAAGCTCGAAAAAGGTGAGAATGAATTCTCAAAGAACTGATTTTAAATAGTGGTAGAATATCGCATAAAATATTTTCCAAAGCTGAAATCAAATCAAATGAGAAAGTATAGTTTGATTAGGTTTTGTTTCCTAAAATTAAGGATGCAATATTCTCCAAAAGATTTTACTTCTTTATCAAGCTTAAAATCATTCTCCAAATATTGTAAAAGATATTTCAAAAGATAATAATTTCAAAGATCAGATTTTCCAGAAAATATCTTTTCCAAATCAGGTTTTTCGAAAATAGCCTTGAAGATTATTCTCTGCGTTTCTCGCAGAGTTCCTGGAAACGCAGAGTATAATCCACGGTTCCAGTGTCTTGTTGTGGAAACGTGCGTTTCCAGCAACGACACTGCAACCTTAGAATGAAACGTAGGATTCTCTTGTTGTTTTACCATTACCCTTGTCATTACAAGGACTATATGTATACATTAAGAACTAGTGCTTCATGAGATGCTATATAGCCTTGATTTGATTCGCGTTTCCCAACAAAGACGCTTGATTCTTGCTTGGATGTTTCACAACCTACTAAGTATCATAAACACTAACAACGGATTATGGTATAGTAACAAAAATCAAAGACATCATCAAAACATAACGACGTGGTCGAGTCAACAAATTCCCCCTTTTTGATGATGGCAAGTCTCCTATTTTTGTTTCTATGGGTAGTTCCCCCTCAACCTATTAGTCACCATACAAAGGTCAAACAAGAAGCGAAAAACATATAATTAGCCGTTTGTAAAAGGAAGAATCAATAAGCGATATAGAAACTAAACAATAGCATCAAGATAAGAAATGAAGAGCATAGTCGTCAAAAAGTGAGAAGGAGCAGAAAGTGTATTGCGATAACGTTTTCCCCCTCTTGACATCATTAAAAAGGAAGTGACTAGAGTAACACCGTCGCTAACCTTAAGACAAAACATTCATCATTAACATCACATGATATTAAGAGACATCATCTTCGTTAACATACTAAAGCATAAGAAGTTCAGACGATTCACACAAAATAAAACAAAAGAACATTAATTAGTGAAGTGGAGGGAAGGATTGTTTTGGGCTGGAAATAGGAAGGAAACGGGAGGGCTGGTGTGGGAAACGAGATTGGTTTTTGAAGAGTGATATGGAATCTGAGGAAATCTGCCAAGAAACATGAAGGTATAGGGGAAACTTGAAGGCATAACCACACAAAAATGCATGTCAATCGAAATCTCTCTTTCGTGGTAAAAAGTATGGGAACAATGATGAATAATTTTCTCCAAAATGAAGATGTTGGTCACCTTTTTCATGGTTTTTTTTTTTTTTTTTTTTTTTTTTTTTTTTTGAGATTCTAGCTTTGAAATAGAAGGTTATTTTTTTTTTTTATTTTTTTTGGAAAGAAGGTGACTTGAATGACACTTGATTCATCATCTAAAAGAGAATATTAAATGGGATCTTGATTGACACACAAAAATAACAGGTAAGTGGAGCCATATAAGTTATGAAAGATTATATGCAACATGGTTATGAGAATATTTGCTATAGATAGGAACCATGGTTTGAGAGATTTGTGGGTAGAATATGGAAAATTATGTAGATCACGGTTTGAAGTAAGTGAAAGGGGTGGCGTGTAAGGGAAGGTGTGGGAAAGAAGGTTTGGTATCTTTGGGTATTTTTGGGAAACGGATAATGGGAAAGATATGGTGGTGAGATATTTGGGGAATATTTAGGGAAAAATATTTCGGGTAAAAATCTTGGAAGAATATAATCAATGTGGAAAATTTTACCAAGTGTGAAAAATATGAACATACGCATGCCAAAATATGTTAAGTATCAATCCCACAAAATAATGCCAATATCAAAAAGTAATGTCCTAGTACAAGCGAGGGTGCGGACACAGTCTACGAATCCCTTTCTAGTCAATCATACGGGAGAATAATGAAGGTGCAAACACAACTCAAATACTACCAAGCAAACCAATTTCTAACCGTAGCATCTCAAAACGTTCTCTAGCTAGCGGTTTAGTCAAGATATCGGCCCATTGGTTCTCGGTCTTACAAATTTCCAACTTTATGTTTCCCTTTTCCACGTTATCCCTCAAAAAATGGTGTCTAATCTCAATATGTTTAGTCCGGGAGTGTTGAGCGGGGTTTTTGGAAATAATAATCGCACTCGTATTATCACAAAAAATTGGGACACACGAGAAACTTACCCCATAATCCTTTAGTTGTTGTTTCAACCATAGTAGTTGTGAGCAAGCAAGAGCAGCGGCAATGTATTCACTCTCCGCGGTGGAAAGCGCCACGGTGTTTTGCTTCTTTGAAGACCACGAGATAATGCACGGACCCACGAACGTTGCAATTCCCGAGGTACTCTTCCTATCTATCATACATCCTGCATAATCGGCATCTGAATATCCTTTGAGATCAAAGTTAGACTCCATAGGATACCATAAAAACAAGTTTTGAGTACCAACCAAGTAGCGTAATATCGTTTCATCGAGAAAGGTGCGTTTCCTTAGGATTTGATTTGGAAAGCGCGCTGCACACACACTAAACATGATATCTGGCCTACTAGCAGTTAAATAAAGTAGAGAACCGATCATACCTCGATAAACAGTAGCGTCTACTGACTTACCGTCCTCATCTAGTCCAAGTTTCGTGGTTGTGGACATTGGAGTAGTCATTGGTTTGGCATTAATCATGGAGAAACGCGTAAGTAACTCTTTAACGTACTTTTGTTGATGAATCTTGATCCCTTCCTGTGTTTGCTGGATTTGAAGTCCCAAGAAGAACTTCAATTCTCCCATCATGCTCATCTCAAACGCCGAGGTCATCAACTCGGAAAAGTAAACACAAAGATCATTGTTAGTGGATCCAAAAATAATGTCATCAACATAGATTTGTACGATTAAGAGATCAACCCCCTCGGTTTTCAAGAATAAGGTTTTATCAACGGAGCCCCTTGTAAAACCATTTTCAATTAAATGTGTGGACAAACGATCATACCAAGCACGGGGTGCTTGCTTTAAACCATATAAAGCTTTGACAAGTTTGAAAACATGTTTTGGAAAGTCCTTATTTAAAAAACCGGGAGGTTGCTCTACATAGACTTCCTCTTTCAAATAGCCATTAAGAAACGCGGTCTTAACATCCATTTGAAACAGTTTAAGTCCTTTATGAGCAGCAAAAGCAATTAATAACCTGATTGCTTCCAAGCGTGCTACGGGGGCAAACGTTTCCTCATAGTCAATTCCTTCTTGTTGGTTGTATCCTTGCACCACCAATCTTGCTTTGTTTCTGACTATGACTCCGGAATCGTCGAGTTTATTCCTATAAACCCATCGCATACCAATGACGGTGCGGTCATTTGGACGTGGCACAAGATGCCAAACTTTGTTCCTCTCAAACTGCTCTAGTTCTTCTTGCATAGCACCTATCCAATCTGCATCACTAAGAGCAACTTTGACATTACTCGGCTCAATGGCCGAGAGAAACAAATGAAAAGAACAGAAATTATTTAAAGAGCGACGAGTTTGTACTCCCTTTTGTATATCAGAAATAATAGAGTCAAGTGGATGTGAGCTTTGATGTTTCCACTTCTTAGGAACAAAAGGTAGTCCATGAGTATTCTGAGTTTCTTCTGCGGTCTCATCAGGAACCGCAGTTTCTGTTTCTGTTTCTGTTGTTGTGGCCTCTGTGCTACTGGAAACACTTGCGTTTTCCCCTGAATTGGACCCTGGGTCACCTGTTTCCTGTGGAACCGCAGTCTGTACTGCTAATTCCTGCGTTTTTTCATTTTCTGGTTCAGCAAAATCTAAGGGCACATTGTTAGCAGCTCTATTTTGGTCAGTTTCTCCTGGAATAAGCACGTTTCCAGCATCATTCTGGTTGTTGACCTCTGGAGGTGCAGTAACTTCTGCGTTTCCATGAGCTGTAACCTCATCATCTATCCCTTCGATATTGCCTTCATCATCCACAATTTCTGGTGGATCCCGACGAGTTAAGTGAAAATCTGGATCATCTTTATCCTCATCATCCTGCACATTCTTTTCAAAGATGTCAGTTTCGTCGAAAACCACATGGACACTTTCCTCGACAACCATAGTTCTTTTGTTGTAGACTTTATATGCCTTGCTATGATTTGAGTATCCAAGAAAAATAGCCTCATCACTTCTTGGGTCGAATTTTGACAACTGATTTTTTCCATTATTATGAACAAAACATTTGCTTCCAAAGACGCGTAAGTGAGAAATGTTAGGTTTTCGACCACGAAGTAATTCATATGGCGTTTTCTTAAGAATAGCTCTAATCGTAACACGGTTATGAATATAGCATGCCGTATTAACGGCTTCGGCCCAAAAGCTACGGGGAAGTCCACTACATAAGAGCATGGTGCGAGCCATGTCCTCTAAAGTACGGTTCATGCGTTCGACAACACCGTTTTGTTGAGGTGTCCTAGGAGCGGAGAAGTTATGCCCCACTCCTCTACCTCTACAATAGTTTATAAAAGCATGGTTGTCGAACTCAGTACCGTGGTCGGTCCTAATGGACACGAGCTTAACATCAAGCCTATTTTCAACCAATTTAATTAAGCACTCGAATTCATCAAAAGTTTCAGTTTTAGTGCTCAAAAATATTGGCCAAACATATCTTGAATAATCATCAACGATAACAAAAACGTACCTTGCACCTCCTCTACTTCTTACCTTCATGGGACCACAAAGATCCATGTGTATTAGCTCAAGAGGTCGCGTGGTACTTACCACTTTCTTTGGTTTGAACGAAGCTCTTACTTGCTTGCACCGAATGCATGTATCACAAACCTTTTCACGATCAAACTTTATGGAGGGTAAACCCTCCACAAGATTCTTGGATCTCAACATATTCAACAAAGAACTACAAGCATGTCCGACTCTTTTATGCCAAAGATCGGGGTCATTAAGAGTAACGCTCAAACAAGTAAAAGAATCTTTAGATAAAGACTTAACATCAAGGACATACACGTTTTTAAGGCGATGTCCTGTAGGGATCGGATCCCATTCACTAATCAAATATTAGTGTAAATCAAATTACTCTAATTTGATTTAGCAAGATCTATGTAGTACAAATTTACATTGTTAACAAGTTTAGAAATTTATACCTTTCTCTTAAAGGAAAATAGGGCACAAAACTAGAACTCCTTTCTAGTTTTGTTTGTTGAATACAAGCTTAGGATGATCCTCCAAAACCGAGTTTCCAAACAAGGAAACCTCCTTTGAGATACACCCAAGAACTCTCCAAAAAATACTAAGTATTTTGATCTAGAAATGACTTAGTATACACTTGATAATATGAAGATATTATTATTACTAACTCTTAGTAATATAATGTATAATGAAAGTATTATATTTAGAGAGAAAATAATAGAGAAAGATGGAGATGCATGAATGAATATAATTCATTCAAGGCCCTTGTGTTTTTATAGAAAAAAAACAACAAAATGAAGTGTGTTACACACACTATATGGGCCGGCCACTAGAGGAGAGTGTGGGGAAGAGTTTTTACTTCTTGATTAGAGAAATGCTATGCATTTTAATCATTATGCTTTTCATGCAAAAGCAAAAGAAAGAAAACAAAACTAATAAGACAAAACAAGAGAAGCTTCCTTCTCCTTCCTTTGCCCTTTTGGACGGTCCATGACTCTCTTCATGGGTCCATTTTGTTTATCAATATTTGTCTCACAAATACTTGTAATTTATCACTTAATTATCTAATATAATAAAGTGTAAATTAATTAAACTCTTCCTTAATATACATGTACACTTACACATATATTAAAATTATACTTTCACTAATCTCATTAGTAAAATATACATAATTAGTGAATTAACGCTTAATCACTAATTCTCGTCTCCTCTAATAATTTTATCGATATAAAATTCAAACGTCCGAGTTCACAACTCGATTTCTCTCTAAATTAATACATTGACTAACCGTTAGTCGATTTATCAAGTTACTAATATAATCGTATCTCATACAATTAATTAGCTTAAATATTTAGATGCGTTCTATAGGTGTGACTTAAAGGGATCAATTGATTACCGCCGTTCTCACAACAATAACGTCAAACTCTAGTCAGCCAACCGTTATTGATTTACGTTAATCAATTGACAATAATCTAGGATTATCCCCATGTATTCCTTAACTGAGATTTATTAAGTAATTACACTATTGTGGAGGACACATACTCCAACAATCTCCCACTTGTCCGAGACAAGTTGTGCATTACCAATTCTCATATCCGTTTCACATCTCCCACTCGATGCAAGGTGTCTTACAGGTCGTACTTGCATCCTGAGATATATATCGTGAGTGGTTTCCTCGATAAGGAGAGTAGCTGTCTGACCGGGGAATCTACCGTAGATTCTTACCGAGCGTGGCCACGCATTTTCAGCGACTACTCCTCGAGTGGCCCAAAGATGTTTTACCCCGACAAGGGTGGACATTTCCCTTCCACTCGATTGTACTGTATAATGCAGATCACCATGACCCCAAAGATGCCCTTATAACCCCCTTTCACGGCATGGTTTAGGACAAAAATGAAAGTCACTCGAAAACTGCACCGACTCAGACAATCAGTTCCAGTCAAAGAATCGACTCAAAGGAATACTATAGAAATTCCCACCACGACCAGGTTTCAATCTCATTGAAAAGGAATTCTATAAGCGTCACTGCCCGACAGAGTGGTTCCGCGATGTCTATGCAAACGATCAGTCATCCCATATGACCCTATGGTGTTGAACCTCACCATCGATCGACTTGCAATCTAGTCTCTCGGAGACGTCACCTCATATGAGAGACTAGGGACCAAATACTTAGTTTATTCCGTTCACTTGAATACGTTCAAAATTGTCACACAAATATTCGGATAAACAAAGTATGCATTCAATAATGACTTAAGATAAAACAATGAATGTTATTTTCATATATGTAATAGGATACATCATTCAATTACATATTACGAAACTAAAGGAAATCTGGCATACGCCGCAACCCCATAGAGGCGGTGTGCGCGTCATGCTTAGCCCTAGAAAGAGGCTTGGTTAAAGGATCAGCGATATTATCGTCTGTCCCAACCTTACAAATATCAATTTCCTTCCTTTCCACATTATCTCTAATAACGTGGTATTTCCTCAAAACGTGTCTAGACTTGTTGCTAGACTTGGGCTCCTTCGCTTGGAAAATAGCCCCATTTGTTATCACAATAAGCGATCCACGGGATCCGCGGCACTAGGGACTACTCTTAGTCCAGCCAAGTATTGCCGAATCCACACGCCTTCTTTAGCGACTTCAGATGTCTTGCCAAATACTCGACTTAGTCGTAGAATCCGCGGTGACACTCTGTTTGAAGCTCTTCCAACAAAGCGGCTCCTCCATTCAACATAAAGACATAGCCGGATTGGGATTTGGATCATCCCCATCGGTTTGGAAACTTGCATCTGTGTAACCCTTTACACGTAGCTCAAGTTCACCTCCAAACACTAGAAAGCGAATCCTTAGTTCTTCTCAAGTACTTAAGGATGTTCTTTACTGACTATCCGGTGACTCTCACCGGATTAGCTTGATACTGGCTCGTCATGCTCAAGGCGAAAGCGACATCGGACGAGTGCACATCATAGCATACATGATTGATCTCGCAGCGGAAGCATAAGGGATCAATTTCATGCGTTCAATTTCCGCAGGAGTCGTAGGACATTGAGATTTCTTCAATGTTATTCCTACACTCATCGGAAGAAAGCCTCTCTTGGAGTCTTTCATATTGAACCTATCAAGAATCTTATCGATATAAGTTTCTTGACTTAATGCTAGTATCCTTTTGGATCTATCTCTATAGATCCGGATACCCAAGATGCGTTGTGCCTCTCCCAAGTCCTTCATTTGGAAATGGTTTCCCAATTCCACCTTTACCGAGTTCAGACTTGGAATATCATTTCCAATCAATAGTATGTCATCCACATACAAAACAAGGAAAGTCACCTTGCTCCCACTAAACTTCATGTACAAACAAGGTTCCTCGGCACTTCGAGCGAATCCATGTTGTTTGATAACATGATCGAATCTGTGATTCCAACTCCTCGATACTTGCTTAAGACCATAAATGGATCTCTTAAGCTTGCATACTTTCTTAGGGTTGGATGTGTCTACAAAACCTTCAGGTTGTGTCATAAACACTTCCTCTTCTAGAATCCCATTCAAGAAGGCGGTTTTTACATCCATTTGCCATATTTCATAGTCATGAAATGCGGCAACCGCTAAGATTATCCTTATGGATCGAAACATAGCAACCGGTGCAAAGGTTTCATCATAATGAATGCCTTGGACTTGTGAAAAGCCATTTGCCACCAATCTAGCTTTGTAAACATCAATATGTTTATCTATGCCGAGTTTGATTTTGAATATCCATTTACACTGAAGGGGTCGCACTCCTTCAGGTAAATCTACCAAGTCCCAAACTTGGTTCTCGTACATAGAATCCATTTCGGATTTCATGGCCTCAAGCCATTGTTCGGAGTCAGGGCTACTAATAGCCGCCTTGTAGGTTGAGGGTTCGTTGCTTTGAATAGCAACAAAACACCCTCCTCCTCGATGTTACAGAGGTAGCAGTCAGGTTGTTGACTAACTCTGCACGACCTCCTAGGGATTATAACCGAGTGTCGCGACGAGAGGAGCAGTTTCCTCATTTTACGTCTCGGTTTGTGGCTCTTGAACTTCATCAAGTTCAAATTTTCTCCCACTCTGTTTCTTAGAAATAAATTCATTTTCTAGGAAAAGATCACGAGCCACAAACACTTTGTTCTCGTGAGGTTGTAGAAGTAATAACCACGAGGTTTCCTTAGGATAACCTACAAATAGACATTTGTCGGACCTTGGAAGCGAGTTTATCGTCGGTTTATTCTTGACGAATGCCTCACATCCCCAAATTCTCATGAATGACAAATAGGAACCGTTCCCATCCATATCTCATATGGAGTCTTATTGGCGCTTTAGTCGGACTTGATTTAGTGAGAAAACAAAGCAGATAATAGCGCAAAGCCCCAAAATGATCCAGAAGCTCGGTTTGACTCATCATAGACCGAACCATGTCAAGCAAAGTTCGGTTTCTCCTTTCTCGCAACACCATTCAATTGTGGTGTGCCCGGAGGAGTCCATTGTGATATTATACCACAATTCTTAAGATGTGAATCAAACTCATTACTTAGATATTCGCCACCACGATCCGATCGTAGTGCTTTTATCCTTTTGTTTAATTGGTTCTGAACCTCATTTTGAAATTCTTTAAATTTCTCAAAAGCATCACTTTTATGCCTTATTAAGTAGACATAACCATATCTACTTAAATCATCGGTAAAAGTAATGAAGTAATGATATCCTCCTCTAGCGGTGATGTTTAATGGATCACACACATCGGTATGTATGAGTCCTAAAACCTCACTTGCTCGTGTCCCTTTACCGCTAAAGGGTTGACGAGTCATCTTGCCTAAAAGGCAAGCTTCGCATGTACCATATGATTCGCAATCAAATGGTTTGAGAACCTTGGTCTCAACAAGTCTCTTTATCGTCTATCGTTTATGTGACCTAAACGACAATGCCAAAGGTAGGATTTGTTTGATTCATTCGTTTTGAGCCTCTTGTTCTCGACATGATAAACATCATTAACATCATTTAAAACATAAATACCTCCAATTGAAATAGCTTCACCATAAACTATTTCATTAAATGAAAAAGTACAACGGTTGTTCTTAATCACAAAAGAAAAGCCTTCCGCATCTAAAACGGAGACGGAGATAATGTTTTTCGTTAGAGTTGGTACAAAATAACAGTTATTCAAAAGCAACTCTAATCCACTAGCAAGAGCGAGTACAAAATTTCCCACGGAAACGGCCGCTACTCTAGCTCCATTGCCCATGCGGAGATCTACATCACCCTTGGCTAGGGCCCGCACGTTTCTCATCCCCTGCAAATGATTACAAAGGTGAGATCCACATCCGGTATCCAATACCCATGTAGAAATGCAAGCATGATTGATGTCTAACATATAGAGATTAGAAGGAAGAATACCTTTGGATGTCGCACATCCATCTTTCAAATCCTTCTTGTACTTGGGACAATTGCGCATCCAATGACCCACTTCATTGCAATATTTGCAAGTGTCTTTAAGGGGTCTTCCCTTGTTGATCTTGGGCTTAGGCTTATGTAGAACACCTTCCACAATAGCCTTTCCCTTACCCTTGCCAATGTTAGATGGCCCCTTCTTGGCCACCTTCCCCTTCTTCACTCCCAAGTTCATGTTCTTCATTTTCATGGAGAGAACATCTTTCTTCTCCACCTCATTCACTTCCATATCCCTCTCGGCTTGGACCAAGAGAGCATGAAGTTCATGGTAACTCTTATCCATGTTGTTCATGTTATAGTTTACTCGAAATTGAGCAAACTTGTTAGGAAGAGAATGAAGGATGCGGTTGATCGCAAGAGCCTTGGGTATAGCACACTCTTGACGCTCAGGAGTGTCTATTTGCTCAATCATTTTGAGCACATGAGGACCAACTTTTTGGTTCCTCTCAAGCTTTGCATCGAAAAACCGCACCGCGGCTTCATAAAGCCTTATTTGCGGTGCTTTGGAGAACATGGTTGTCACTCGAGTGAATATCGCATATGCACTTTTTTGAGTAACCATTCGGAGTTTGAGAGCGGGTGTCATGGACCAAATTAGGACGTTTTTCACGTCATTGTCCACTTTCACATACTCATCATAGGCGGCACGAGCCGCGCCGGATCGAGAAGTGGGTTCGGCGGGTGGTTGATCGGTAAGGTGCTTGAGCACATTGTCGGATGTAGCGGCGCCCCTCATTGTCGAATCCCATTCGACGAAGTTGCTACCGTCATCCTTGAGGATACACTTATCCATCACGGTTCGCAACCATGAATCTTTGCCCAAAATGGGCGCGGGAGTTGATGATGATGCCATTGCGATAAACGATTCTACAAAAATATGAGGAAATATATAAGCATTCATTGTTCATTTATAACATTTGCTAAAACTCATTTTTAAAACAAATGTCCATTTATATAATGATCTCCCACGAAATTATATAAATGATTCCAAGACTCGTTTTTCATATAAAATTAGACATCTCATGTTTCCTTTTATATAAAAACGATAAGTCAACACTTGACTAATTCTACACTAGAATGCTTGGTTGATGATTTTCTTATAAAATGCATCGATTAGCCCCAAATAACTCTTATTTGGTTGAGTCCAAACCAAAATAGCATGGGACTTCCTCCCACTACTTACCCATGGTAACAAGGTTCCACGTCGCGGAGGTCCTCACGAACATGGGGTTCATAGTCGCTATATTTGGAAAGGCTTAATCTCAATTCATTTTTGTTAAAATGTGGGTGATCTTGTCAATTTTTAGTCATTTAAATTCTTTATAAGTGAACTAATTTAAGAATGGCGACCTAAAAAATGACAATCGGAGTGGGATATCGTGGCATGCATGGCGATTTTGGCATGTGAGCGGAATATATAAGCAAACAAACAAGCAAAACCAAGCAAGCAAGCATAAACCTAGTATGGCCACCTAAAAGTAATTAAAATACAAGGAGTTACAAATTGGAAACCAACTCCTTTGGTCCCTCTTCACTATGGATCTCATCCAAGGCTCCTCCTTGCAAGCTTTAAAACTCTTCTAAGGCTCCAAGTCGATCTCCATCACCGGTCTTCGATTTACAAATAGTTACAAGTATGATATACAAATGAATACATAGCAATCCTATTATACATTTATAAATGAAATAAACTATTAAATTACAAACCGGCGATACGAGATCGCATTTAATTACAAACCCACACGATATTCCCTTTCATTACGGGCAATATCGGTAAAAATATAACAACTATGGCCATACTAGTAAGAATAAACATTCATTCAACAATAAATATTCATCCAAACATGCATAATGTAAAGCTTATAAATAAAAACATGCCAAAATCGCCCTAAACAATAATCGCATTAACTCGTTTTATACCGATCTCATTTTTAATCGATTAATCTTATATTAATCAATAATGCTTAAAACATCTTTTAAGCTTGAACTAAAACTTCTAAACTGATTTTAGAACACCCAACATTAGTTTATACTAACATATGGTGATATTAGTTCATAACATGGTCATTTGCTAATTAGATCTAGCTTTAATCATAACTATTTATGAATAAAGCTTCATAAAATCAAAATAAAATAAAATAAAATTATTTTTATTTTGAAAAAATTTTGTATATTCTGGAACACTTCCAAAATATCAGAAAAGAAAAGTTTGGTCAAAAATATTTACGAATTATTTTATATAAAATAACATACGATTTCATCGATTTTATCTCATAAAATCAAGAAAACAATCAAAACAGTGAGGTAAAATCCCAAATTTATACGAGAGCATCCTCATAATGTGTAAAAATATTGGTATAAATTTCATGTCCAGCAAACAAAATTTACTATATTTTTGGACATAAAAAGCTTTATATACAGATTTTAAACAAAAAAATGAATAAATATTCAAAACTCAAAATCTGACTTTGAAAATTTACATGCAGAATGTATAAATATGAAGTATCACTGTGTAAGCATTTCGTGACCAGATTCGAAGTATAACTATTTATAGTAATTATTTTAGCCAAAAACACACTTTTTGACTCGGTTTGTATAAAAATCATTTAAATTAGCAAAAAAATTTCA
Source organism: Dianthus caryophyllus (assembly GCA_023091065.1). NCBI lineage: Eukaryota > Viridiplantae > Streptophyta > Magnoliopsida > Caryophyllales > Caryophyllaceae > Dianthus > Dianthus caryophyllus. The sequence goes on along the minus strand of CM041523.1, from coordinate 12,984,934 downwards.
AAAATTACGAAATTTGACCAGTAACTTCATGAGACCAGAAAATTTGCATGCAATAAAAATCTCGTGTTAAAACCATTTTTAACACTATTTTCGGATTTTATCATATTTATTCTCAATAAATATATAAAACTCCAAAAATAACAAAATAAATTTGTAACTACAAGCCTTGGCTCTTATACCACTTGTAGGGATCGGATCCCATTCACTAATCAAATATTAGTGTAAATCAAATTACTCTAATTTGATTTAGCAAGATCTATGTAGTACAAATTTACATTGTTAACAAGTTTAGAAATTTATACCTTTCTCTTAAAGGAAAATAGGGCACAAAACTAGAACTCCTTTCTAGTTTTGTTTGTTGAATACAAGCTTAGGATGATCCTCCAAAACCGAGTTTCCAAACAAGGAAACCTCCTTTGAGATACACCCAAGAACTCTCCAAAAAATACTAAGTATTTTGATCTAGAAATGACTTAGTATACACTTGATAATATGAAGATATTATTATTACTAACTCTTAGTAATATAATGTATAATGAAAGTATTATATTTAGAGAGAAAATAATAGAGAAAGATGGAGATGCATGAATGAATATAATTCATTCAAGGCCCTTGTGTTTTTATAGAAAAAAACAACAAAATGAAGTGTGTTACACACACTATATGGGCCGGCCACTAGAGGAGAGTGTGGGGAAGAGTTTTTATTTCTTGATTAGAGAAATGCTATGCATTTTAATCATTATGCTTTTCATGCAAAAGCAAAAGAAAGAAAACAAAACTAATAAGACAAAACAAGAGAAGCTTCCTTCTCCTTCCTTTGCCCTTTTGGACGGTCCATGACTCTCTTCATGGGTCCATTTTGTTTATCAATATTTGTCTCACAAATACTTGTAATTTATCACTTAATTATCTAATATAATAAAGTGTAAATTAATTAAACTCTTCCTTAATATACATGTACACTTACACATATATTAAAATTATACTTTCACTAATCTCATTAGTAAAATATACATAATTAGTGAATTAACGCTTAATCACTAATTCTCGTCTCCTCTAATAATTTTATCGATATAAAATTCAAACGTCCGAGTTCACAACTCGATTTCTCTCTAAATTAATACATTGACTACCCGTTAGTCGATTTATCAAGTTACTAATATAATCGTATCTCATACAATTAATTAGCTTAAATATTTGGAGTACGTTCCTATAGGTGTGACTTAAAGGGATCAATTGATTACCGCCGTTCTCACGACAATAACGTCAAACTCTAGTCAGCCAACCGTTATTGATTTACGTTAATCAATTGACAATAATCTAGGATTATCCCCATGTATTCCTTAATTGAGATTTATTAAGTAATTGCACTATTGTGGAGGACACATACTCCAACATGTCCTTCCAAGATAACTTTACTAGATCCCTCAATTATGACCCGGCAAATATTTGAGTGAAAAACGACTTTGTTGCCACGGTCACAAAATTGGGATATACTTAGGAGATTGTGTTTTAGTCCGTCGACTAAGTACACATTCTTGATGGAAAGGGAGGGAGACATACCAATTGTGCCGACACCAACAATCTTACCTGTCTTGTTGTCTCCAAAGGTTACGCTTCCTCCATCATAGGCTTCCAGTGAAAGGAATTGATTCTTGTCTCCAGTCATATGTCGCGAGCAGCCACTGTCTAAGTACCAATAGCTGTTTCCTTTCACCTTGACCTGTAAACGCACTATTCTTGAGTTCTAGGTACCCAAGCTAGGTTGGGTCCTCTCTTGTTAGTCACACAAAAAACTTGGTCCTTTCGAACCCAAAACATTTTAGTGACTTTTCCTTTGATCAAACTCTTGACAGCAACATGTGTTTCTTGACGTTTCTCATCAGTTTTAGTGGAAGAACTACACGTTTCTTTAACAGGTTTTGCGTTTCTGGTGGTGTTCACCTTAAGTTCATTAGAAGATTCACTCATATTCTTAACAAAATTCACGTTTCTAGTGATATCTTCATCGAATTTTTCACACGCCTGTTTAAAATGACCTGTTTTTCCACAGTAGTGACAAATAATATACTCAGGAAGGTCCACATATTTACGTTTCCTAAAGTCTCGTTCCCAAGGTTTAGGATTGCATTTAGAATGATCCCTACGACTATACAAATCGTAACCTAGACCCAATTTTAAGTTATTATCCGTCTGTTCAGTCAAGAATTTGCTCACGCGGGAACTGGTTTCCCATTTGTTACTGAATTTCAAAGCATGTTTCAACCTCTCATTTAAAGACACAACTTCTTTTGAAAGATTTTCACAATTAGAAACCGAATTATCCAACTCAATGTTAACTTTGTCCAAATATGACTGAAGTGTCATAGTGAGTTTACTGATTTCGATGTTGTGATTAGTCTTTAGATGTTCTAGTTCATCCGAATGTTGTTTGAAGATTAAATCGTGATCTAAATCACACGTTTCCAGGGAATCGTCAGAATTTTTGACTGTTTCACACGCATCAAGATTTCGTTCATTTAAGACATGTAACTCATCCGTTAAGGCAACAATTCTTTCACTTAGGGATTCATTTTCAGTCTTTAAGGATTCATTTTCAGTTCTCAAATCTTTAGCGTTAGATTCCCATTGACCTTTAAATTTAGCGATTCTATCCAACTTTTCTTTTAGAAACGCATTTTCTTCGGCTATCTCCACGATTTGTTCTTTAACATCAGTTAACTCTAGACCTTGTTCATGACACGTGTCAAGAGTTTGTTCAAAGTACTTAATAAGAACATTGCGTTTAAGACTAGGAAGATCCTTTTTAAGTTCAAGACAACTTACCTCAGCATCGTCGGTTAGATCTTCAATATCAGGAAACCCAGCGTTTCCCATTAGGCAAAGATCCGTTTCTCCTGGAGCCTTACGATTTATCATGTCGATACTAAGGCTACTCAAGCACAGATGTGCTTCCTCATCCTCCTCATCATCTTCAAAGTCCGAAGGGTCAAGTTCACCCCAACAAGATGCCGCCATGACCTTTCGGTAATTATCTTGTTTTTTTTCTCGTTGGTTCTTGGACTTGATATCCTTCCAAGAGGGGCACTCTTTTATGACATGACCAGAGGCACCACACTTGTAGCAATTTCGATTTGAAGAGGAGTTTTTCGAGCTATTAGATTTCTTTGAAAAACCAGATTTATCTTGTTGTGGTTTATTCCACATTTTCTTAAACCGACGAGCAAACGCAACCATTTCCTCCGAATCATCGTCACTATCACTAGAGGCGGCTTTTAAGACTATACCCTTGTTCTTACTAGGCTCACTCGTGCGTTTATTGAGAATTAACTCATGTGCCATAAGTGAGCCCATCAGATCTTGGTAAGTTAGTTTTGACAAGTCTTTTGCCTCCTCGATAGCAGTTACCTTAGGTTGCCATTTATCACTTAGGCTCCTAAGGACTTTACGAATCCTTTTCTCAGTTTCAATCTCGCTGCCTAAGTTTCGCAACTCATTTGTCAATTTTGAAAACCGTGCAGACATGCTATTGATACTCTCATCCTTAGTCATAGTAAAGGACTCATATTGTTGAGTGAGCATGTCTATACGTTGATTCTTAACTTGAGAATTTCCCTCATAGGCAAGTTCTAGGGATTCCCAAAGTTCTTTGGCATTAACACAAGCGGAAAAGCGGTGGAACTCATTGGGTGAAATGCAGTTTTGAAGGAAAGATAAGGCTTTCGCATTCTTTTCTGCTTTTCTACCCTCTTCCTCGGTATAGTTTAAAACACTTTTTGCGACCGTTTTGCCCTCTTTATCAACAGTTGTTATAACATGAGGGCCAGCGAGGATAATTTTCCAACAATCCCAATCATATCCTTAGATATATTGGGAAGCCAATTGTTTCCAAGATCCGTAGTCAGAACCGTCAAAGACGGGACATTTTGGATGTCTGGAATCCATAGAGAATTAAATAAAGTAACAAAAAGACGAAAGGATCAGCCTCTTTGCGGTTGGGCAATCAAGAGAACGAGTCTCTGATACCAATTGAAGAGTCTATGGATCCGAGTTTAGAGGAAAAGTACCCAAGAGGGGGGGTGAATTGGGTGCTTGAAAACTTTTTCTAGTTTTCAAGACTAAAAGATATATCACGTTTCTAAGACTTAGAGTTAATCACGTTTAACTCAAGTCTGCTGGAAACGCTGAATGATAACTGAGAAACGTGTTGGAAACGTAAAGTAGTTACTAGGAAACGCAGTGGAAACGCAATAAATAAAACTTGAAACGTAAGTGAAAATACTTGAAAACGTAAAACGAAAGTAAAGTACGCAGCGGGTTTTGAAGTGGTTCAGTCTCATACTTCGAGACCTACGTCCACTATTCTCTTATTAATATATTAGTACCTACTCCGGATTACAATATATTAATCACTCTACAACTCTTTCAAGTTGTACTCTTTCTCTCAAGCAAAAGAAAGCTAATTGTGTCTCGACAATTGTTCACAAGAGAACGAATATGAGACGGTGCTAGCACAATTGACTTGAGTAATGATTAAACAACACGAGATTCGTTTCAAAGGCCTTTTAAAAAGTTTTTGCAAAAGATAACAATGAATGCTTAAAACAGATTTGCAAAATGCTTAGATTAAAAATTAAAGCTCGAAAAAGGTGAGAATGAATTCTCAAAGAACTGATTTTAAATAGTGGTAGAATATCGCATAAAATATTTTCCAAAGCTGAAATCAAATCAAATGAGAAAGTATAGTTTGATTAGGTTTTGTTTCCTAAAATTAAGGATGCAATATTCTCCAAAAGATTTTACTTCTTTATCAAGCTTAAAATCATTCTCCAAATATTGTAAAAGATATTTCAAAAGATAATAATTTCAAAGATCAGATTTTCCAGAAAATATCTTTTCCAAATCAGGTTTTTCGAAAATAGCCTTGAAGATTATTCTCTGCGTTTCTCGCAGAGTTCCTGGAAACGCAGAGTATAATCCACGGTTCCAGTGTCTTGTTGTGGAAACGTGCGTTTCCAGCAACGACACTGCAACCTTAGAATGAAACGTAGGATTCTCTTGTTGTTTTACCATTACCCTTGTCATTACAAGGACTATATGTATACATTAAGAACTAGTGCTTCATGAGATGCTATATAGCCTTGAGTTGATTCGCGTTTCCCAACAAAGACACTTGATTCTTGCTTGGATGTTTCACAACCTACTAAGTATCATAAACACTAACAACGGATTATGGTATAGTAACAAAAATCAAAGACATCATCAAAACATAACGACGTGGTCGAGTCAACATTGATATTGTGGGTTCTATGCATATCATCTACTGTATCGTTGTTTCTTAATATAACTTTTAACAAAACAGTCTTCAGTGTATCTCGATTTTGTAAGACAAATAAGAGTTTTTTTTTTTTTTTTTCTAATATCATCTACTGTATCGTTGATTCTTAATACAACTTTTAACAAAACAGTCTTCAGTGTTTCTTAATAATGAACATTACGCATTGCTCATTTGTACCTTTCGTTTCTAAGAAATTTCACTCATACTCCTGACTGACTTTAATGTTCGTTCCAAGTTACAACCAAACATGCATTAACAATAGTTATCTTTTCCCCCTTGAGCAATAGGTACCTTGAGCAGTAGGTCTCAGGTTCGATTCCCCCTCCTCCGTTGTAATGGCCTAGTGCCTCCTATTTGGAAAAAAAAAATAGTTATATTTTCTCCGTTAATTGATAATATGATGATTATTTTGTCTCACATTAGCTTCCATTAACCTTATTTATCACATTTAAATCTTCCAAACCTACAAAATTATTTTTCGCATAATTTTTTTTCTTTTTTCGTTATATATCTAATATATCTAATATATATATATATATATATATATATATATAAAGCAGAAACCATGGTCTCTATGGTCGACATTTGTCACAATATAATTGGTCTAAAAAACTAATATTAATATTATTTATAATTCTACTATTGCTAGGATTTTAGATGAAAAAATATTAACATATGTAACTTAAAATATAAAATTAAATCTACAATTGAAATCTTTACTATATTAGAACTTTCCAAAAAAAAATTAATTGAAGATGTTTTTAATTGAGAAGAAAAATAATAATTTCAAAATAAACAATTATATGACACATAATTACCTTATTTAATTTTTAGTCTAAAAAATTAATATTAGTATTATTTATAATTCTACTATTGCTAGGATTTTAGATGAAAAAATATTAACATATGTAACTTAAAATATAAAACTAAATCTACAATTGAAATCTTTACTATATTACGGAGTAGAACTTTCCAAAAAAAAAAAAATTGAAGATGTTTTTAATTGAGAAGAAAAATAATAATTTCAAAATAAACAATTATATGACACATAATTACCTTATTTAATTTTTAGGTAAGTCTCCATCCTTTTTTGTATATATATACATCAAAAACTTTAGCTAGATCTTTTTAGGTACGTACTATGTTAAATAGTTTTACTTTATTATGTTTTAATTATGATTACAATTTGTGTTAAATTTATTTTTTACAGTGTATTTGATAAGAGTGTTTAAAATTTGAATATTTTTTATTTCTTAATTACTATGTTTGATACTTAAACATAGCTTGATTAAATTACTGCTGATTTTTTTTTCTTTGTATGTTGTAGATCTATATTTTACGTTCAAGATTTGAAGTTTTTTATTGAACAAACTTGATTATAACCCAATAGAAAAACTAATGAATATATAACATGAAAGGTAAAAATATGTAACATGAAAGGTAAAAGTGATGTACAATATCTATCGATTATCTTATTTTTAAATCAAGTAATTAGATATGGTTGTATAATAATATTTGTAATGCTTAATGCGTAATATTTTAATTAGTTTAATAGTATTAAGTTTTTATTTGATTGTTCATCTCAATTTTGTATGAGAACATCTGCTAATTAAGAAAAAAAAAAAAAAAAAAAAACATGTTTAGTATAATGATAGGGTAAAGTTTGATTAATGACAAAAAGTCCAATATCTTTATTACCCCATTTTAACGTAACAAAAAAAAAAGAATATATGTAATTAACAAAAAAAAAAAACAAAACAAAAAACAAAAAAAAAAAGAAAAAAAAAAGAATAAGATGGTTTAGTATAATTAACATATGTAATCTAAAATATAATACTAAATCTACTATTGAATCCTTAAAATTGTAGGATACCAAAATTGAAGAATACATATTTTGCTTTAAATATATTGGATTAAATATTCAACTTAAGGGAAAAAAATATAAGTAGTTATATTTTAAAATATTAAAAAAAATAAAAAAATGAAAGAGCAAAAGAAATATGGTAAATCATAGAATTTTAAAAAGTCAAATAATATTTGATTTAATAAATAAGTTAAGGAAAAAAATAGTATTAGGTAAGTATTAAAAAATATAATTAGCAAATAAACGAAAAACAAATATGATAAATCATAGATTTTAGAAAATTATCATATTAAATACGATAAAAGCCGAAAAGAACATGGCCTTAGTATTTATATTTTAAAAATTTTGTCATATTAAATATCATAGAAAATTATATCATAATTGGTAAATATATAAAGTAGAAAAAAATATATAAAAACTACATTTTATACTTATTTTTAAATCTTAATAATAAAGGTAGATAGCCCGGACGGGGACGGGCACGCCAACTAGTATATATATAAAGCAGAAACCATGGTCTCTATAATCGACATTTGTCACAATATAATTGGTCTAAAAAATTGATATTAGGATTATTTATAATTCTACTATTGCTAGGATTTTAGATAAAAAATATTAACATATGTAACTTAAAATATAAAACTAAATCTACAATTGAAATCTTTACTATATTAGAACTTTCCAAAAAAAAATTAATTGAAGATGTTTTTAATTGAGAAGAAAAATAGTAATTTCAAAATAAACAATTATATGACACATAATTACCTTATTTAATTTTTAGGTAAATCTCCATCCTTTTTGTATATATATACATCAAAAACTTTAGCTAGATTAGGTACGTACTTTGTTAAATAGTTTTACTTTATTATGTTTTAATTATGATTACAATTTGTATTAAATTTAATTTTTGCGGTGTATTTGATAAAAGTATTTAAAATTTGAATATTTTTATTTCTTAATTACTATGTTTGATACTTAAACATAGCTTGATTAAATTACTGCTGATTTTTTTCTTTGTATGCTGTAGATTTATATTTTACGTTCAAGATTTGAAGTTTTTTATTGAACAAACTTGATTATAACCCAATAGAAAAACTAATGAATATGTAACATTAAAGGTAAGAATATGTAACATGAAAGGTAAAAGTGATGTACAATATCTATCGATTATCTTATTTTTAAATCAAGTAATTAGATATGGTTGTATAATAATATTTGTAATGCTTAATGCATAATCTTTTAGTTAGTTTAATAGTATTAAGTTTTGATTTGATTGTTCATCTCAATTTTGTATGAGAACATCTGCTAATTAAAAAAAAAAAAAAAAAAAAAAAAAAAAAAAAAAAAATGGTGTAGTCTAATTAACATATGTAATCTAAAATATAATACTAAATCTACAATTGGAATCCTTGAAATTGTAGGATACCAAAATTGAAGAATACATATTTTGCCATAAATATATTGGATTAAATATTCAAGTTAAGGGAAAAAAAATATAAGTAAGTTATATTTTAAAATATTAAAAAAAAAATGAAAGAGCAAAAGAAATATGGTAATTTATAGAATTTTAAAAAGTCAAATAATTGTTGATTTAATAAATAAGTTAAGGGAATAAAAAATAGTATTAGGTAAGTATTAATTTGCAAATAAACAAAAACAAATACGATAAATCATAGATTTTAGAAAATTATCATATTAAATACGATAAAAGCCGAAAAGAACATGGCCTTAGTATTTATATTTTAGAAATTTTGTCATATTAAATATCATAGAAAATTATATCATAATAATTGGTAAATATATAAACTAGAAAAAATATATAAAAATTACATTTTATACTTATTTTTAAATCTTAATAATAATGATAGATGGCCCGGACGGGGACGGGCACGCCAACTAGTGAGTTTATATTATGAAAAAAAAAAATTAATTTTTGAAAGTGTATTAGTATTAATTGTAATTTCTTGGGTCAATGAACGTTATCATACCTTTAATTTAATGTTATATCGTCATGAGGCGAAGTAAACTAAAAACGGGACCACTAAAAACAGTACGAAGTACTCCGTATAAACTTTGGGCATAATTAAAAGTTGACATTAACATTTAGGGGTACTTGATTCAATTGTGATTTCGATGAAAGCATTTTTTTTATACTAGATTCAATCTAAAATTATTTACATAAAGCCATAAAAAAGTACTTTATACATTAAAAAAAAATTGTTAGTAATATTTGATTCATGCTATAGAACAACTAAGACAAAACAAATAGATGACGATAAATTATAAATAAAGAATATAAATAAATATAGTGTTTTGTAAGATCGAACAAACATTGGTTAAAACAGATAGGAACAATTGTAATATTTATTACCTTATGTGAAAAATAACCGCTATATTACTGCGCTGTAATTGAGGAGTAAATTACATGCAAATTGTGAGAAACTTGGATAATGTGGATCAAAATCATGCACAGTCATTGTACTGACTGTAGTTTTAATTCTTATCCTCTAAAAACCCAAAAATGGTAAAAAAACAATTTTAATTGACAGCTAATTATTTCCGCAATTACTTTTACGTATTATGATAATCATACCATGCCAAACATTTTTGGATATTAATTAATTTTGTTTATAAATATGTTCAGAAATAGGTTATTTAGAGTCCTAGGTTAGTGTTAGAGTCCTAGAGTCCTAATATGAGCCCTTGGATCAAATTAGATCAATGGCTTAGATTTATCCTATAATAAATACCTTGTCCCCCTAAAAAAAAAAAACAAAACAAAAAGAAAAAAAAAAAAACAGAAAACAAGAAAAAAAAAATAAAAAAATAAAAAAAAGAGATCAGAAAACGAGAAAAAAAAAAAAGGGCGCTCAAGTTTCTCTCCCAAAAAACACAATTCAGAATTTGTTCAATATTTTCACTCTCTCTTCAAAATTACTGACTCTTCAATTCTCTCCCCAAAAATTCTCTGATTCAATTCATCTTCTTCAATTCTTCATCATTATTTCGTTCCACTGTATCTTCATCTTCTTCGTCATTGCTATCATTCGGATTCTTCATTGAACACTATCATCGTTATTTTTGCTTAATCAAAGGTGAGTTCCATCTCGTTAATTTTCAATTAATTATGTGTTCTTGTAAATTTTTTATTATTTATTTCTAGTTCTTTAGTTTAGATTTATTAGTTTGTGTTTTGAAGTGGTTTTTAAATCTTCGACTTCTAATTTAATTCAATTTTCAGTTTATTAGTTGTTCTTACTTTTATATTTGTGTTTTCGTTTAATTCAAATCTAATTTAAATCTTCTACTTCTAATTTAATTCAATTAATTATGTGTTTTCGTTTTTTTAAAGTTTATTAGTTGTTCTTACTTTTTTTTTTTCAAGTTGTGTTTAAATGTTTAGATTAAAAATTTAATTGATTTTCTCAGTTTAGTATTTGTTTAATTTGAAATTAAGTTGAAAGTTTTATGTTAAAGGTTTAATTTTTAGGGTTTGTTCTTGATGTATTTTGTGTATTTTGCCTTTTTTTTAATTTTTGTGGTAGTTTGTTATTGAATTATCTATTTTTTCTGTTTTTTTGACGATTCTCATAAAAAAATTGGAAATTTCAGATTATGTGTATATAATTCTATTTTTTGTTATTGGAATTTCAGTTTTTTTTCTGCTAGGAGACCATGACTTTTTTCGATTTTTTTGTTAAAATTTTAGTTTTTATTTTTTATTATTCATTTATTTTGTGCATTTAGATATTTTTGTGTTCTTCTTTTAATTTGATACATAAATTGGTATATTTCTTGTGTTTTCTGTTGAATTTCACTTAAAAATTTGGAAACCCTAGAAATTGATTGTTATTCCTTTTTCTACTGTTGGTATTTCAAAAATTTCAATTGATATATTTTATATGTCCGTATTTTTAGAACACTCTGTTTTTAGTGATTTAAATTTTGCCTCATTTTTGCTGATATTAGTGTATCGATTCCTTGTAAATGTCTTCTTCTAGGAGTTCCTCTTCCGATGATGTCGCGTACGAGGATGATTCGTCTAATCAAGTGGGGTCTGATGAGGTTGCTTAAACTGTAGCGTCAGGTGCAGCGGAAGAAGCAAAAGTTGCAAAAATGAAGCACTGCGACCATTTAAATTGATCATTCAACTCATGGTTTTGTTTTGATTTGTAGTACCGTTTTGAAAGACCGTCTTTATTAAACCACATCACAACGTTGAACCGCTAAATTTGTATTCAGTTTGACATTGGGCTGTACTTTGATTTGTACTTTGGTTGTAAATGACCAATTTCAATTTTTCTATCTACTGTTACTAATCTACTGTCTGAAAAAATATCTTAGAGTAAATGAAATTCCAACAAAAAAAATAGAATTATAACCAACTTTTAAAGAATTCCAATGTCAACTTCCCTTAGTATAATTTCATTACCAGAAAATATTCTCTAATCTTCAAATATGCTACCAAATTCAGAATTTCAACACATTCAATTGAGATTTAAACAGTTTTCTAAAAAACTCCTTTCAGATTTCAATAATCTACTAATTTTTGGAAACTAAACACTTAGTCAATAATATTTACTAACTTGTACTGTGTAAACAAACATCCTACAGTAAATGAAATTTCAACAAAAAATAAAGAATTGCAATAAACTTTTTTAGAATTCCAATCTTAAATCAAATTACTACCACGTGTTAGTACTAATTTCTGAAGACTAAACACTTAGTGAGTAATTCCTGATAACTCCTACCATGTAAACAAACATTAAACAGTAAATGAAATTTTAACAATAAAAAAAAGAATTGTAACAAACTTTTTTAGAATTTCAACTTTCCAAAGTACAATTTCTATTACAGAAAATATTCACTAATCTTCGACAAAAGGGAATGGACAATTTCTCTTGTCATGGAGTGCTAGTTGCTTACAATTTTTGCACATCCGTTTCGGTTTACTAGCAACAGCAACAACCACATTTTTACTAGATAACATGCGTTTTCCACTCCCTTTGTTTTTAGATTTCTTCGGTGGCATAATAGAAATCTCAGATATCACTTTACAACCAAGTAAACTTTCAAACTCCTGCTCCTTAGTAACTGTTTCGGTGCATGACTTGTGGTCCTCTCTAAACTTCTTAAGATTCTCACATAACAGCTCTTTGTCGCACCAATATTAAGCTGCGAAGGGAAAATACAATTACCTGTTAAAATGAAATACCAATAGCATTTTTTGGAATTTCAATAACAATTTATAAAATTTCAATAAAGCAAAGTAAATTAGCAATGTACAGCATCTAAATTCCAGATAAAAAAAAAATTAAGATTCCAAAGGAAATTTTGAAACTGATATATATCATAATCTAAAAAACGAAATTCCAAGCACAATAAGTAAGATTTCAATCAAAAAATTTGAAACGAAATTCCAAGCACAATATAATTTGAAATTTCTATTTCAGAACTATTACAAATCATTAAAATTAATAAAGAAATTCAATTCACCGTAACTGATATGTCAAATGAAAATTTGAGACAACGAAATCTTAAATACCTTGGAAATCAAAGAAACATCAAATTATTCAATTCATTATATTCAAAAACGAAATTCCATTTATCAAAAAGAAGATCCCATAAGAAATTTCAAAACACCAGATTCAGAACTAATTTGCAACACAGGACCCATTTACTAAAACGAAATTCCAATAGAGGAAAAAAGCATTTTAACAAAAAAAAAAAAGAATTTTAAGGTACTAACACTAAAATTCGAAATTTTAACACATAATCGAAATTGACAGATTATTACACTACAATTGATTGATGAAATAAATAAAAACTTACTTGAAATACCTTCATCAAAATCGCTACTACCATATCACCCATAATCGAAATAGGCACAAAACTTAAAATATAACTGCACGATTGAATTTAATTTTTCCGATTCCTTTTGCAAGCACTAATTTTGAATGCAAGGTTGTAATTTTGTAAAAATATTGGGAATCAAAAACCTTTAATCAAGGATGAAATAGAAGAAAAATCAGTAAAAAAAGAAGAAGAAGAAGAAGAAGAAGAAAAAGAAGAAGAAGAAGAAAAGAGATCTGGATGAAGGAGGATGAAGAAGAAGGATGAAGAAGGAGGATGAAGAAGAAGAAAAAGGATGAAAAACATACCTGGAAGAAGAGTAAATTGAAAGGGAAGTGGAAGGTTTTTTTTGGGTTCCCTAAATCTGCCGCCCAAGCAAAAAAAATTGTGCAATTCAGATTTTTTCCTATTGGCTCTAATTTTCTTTTAATTTCTATTTTTTTAATTAATGAAAATCAAATCTCAGCCCTCCATTTCACTTTAATCCAAGGGCTAGGGATAGGACTCTAGGACTCTATTGGATAGGTGGACTCTCTATAACTTTTCTCAATATGTTCATATAATAAATTCATTCAACATTGTAGTTTTTTTTTTTACACTTTGCACACATTTTTCTGTGTTTTAAATCCTAATTTTTTTTTTACCCTTATCTTCACTTTTACCGCAGAAAAATTAAATTAAAGTTTACAAATAAAAAAATAGTAAAGAAAAATGGCTGGTGGTGGCCCTGTGTTTCCTACCAAAGGAGGCAAAGAGTATCCCGGAAATTTGACACTTTATGTTCTTGCAACATGTATTGTTGCTGCTATGGGTGGTCTTATTTTCGGTTACGATATTGGAATTTCAGGTAAATAAAAAGTTTCTCTAGCTTAAAAAATACTTCCTCCATTCCATTCAATTCTATACATTTGTTTTTTGTACACTATTCAAAAGTGAGGAGAATCTTCGATATATCGTCTAATATATAAAATAAAAAATAGTCATGTGAGATCTTATTTTAATTGTCTTTTCGAGAGCATTATTAATATTCAAATTTCATATTTTTCAGAATTATGTAACTAAAGATATAAACAAAAGAAAACGTGCATCGACATACGTGCAAAAAGCAAATGTATAGAATTGAATGGAATGGAGGAAGTATTTAATTGATAATGGAGAATTGATTTGACCCACGTTGACACACTTATTGAAATATTTGAAGTGAAATATTTGAAGCTAAATGGTTGATGTTGATTGTTATATTCTGAACATAAAATGTGTTTGTCAACTCATGAATTTTTGGACATAAATTATGATGTTTTTCCAAATTAGTTTGATTTATATACATTGCATGTTGAGTTTATATCTAATCCGGTAAAATTAAACCAAAATTTCTTGTAAATGAAATTTATTGTTCTTAGAATGTAGAACAATGTGGATCTTAATAGTTTAGTCTCGTACTTTTTCTATCAGGAGATTTCATGTGAAACTGTTTTACATGTGAGACCTACTAGTTACTAAAGAAAATCACCCTCATCAATTAAATAACAAACCATTATTGTGAGACTTCGGTCCCACTGAAAATTTGTATATTTTAGACGATTTGAAATATTTTAGTATTTAAAGGATGGTTTTTATTGTTAATTGTTCGTCCTATCATATTTTTGTTAGTCAATTCTAGGACTTGTAGGAGTTTGTTCACAAAAATTCTTGTAAATTGTACGGAGTATAGTTTTTCATGACTAAATTTGCTTGTTTTTCGTACCATTTGGCCGTATAATTCAACTAGTCTAATTTGGCTAAGGATGCAAATTTATTTGTCGAAGTCTAACTTTTATGTTGATCTTTTTACTCTTGTTTTCTTGCCAATCAAATTATTTGCATAGTAGATCAAAATGTTGTTTTAAAGATTTGGTATATGGATTTAAATTTGTAATTTGGTTAATTAAAATATAATTTTAAACATCTTTTTATGAAATACTCCATATTATTTTTCAAGTGTAAAGATATTTATTTGTACAACACGTAAAATGAAATATACAATTACAAGTTATTTCTTATATTATAGAGTTATTAAGACCGATTAATAGTATCGTGCTAGTCTAATTAAGATTATTCCGATCAAATTTGGGTTGTTCGGATTGGCCCTGAGGAGTCGATATGATGACACAGCTCAAAGTAAAATAAAAATTATATACGGAGTATTATTATTTTCTCAAATTTTACACTTGCAATGATAATACAATCTCGTAAATTTATCAACTAAATTGTGTATAGTCATGTTATAAGAGTTTGACTACAAAAAATTGATCAGCCGATAGATTTAGTCAAGTTGCGATCTATTAACAGGCATAAATTATGTCATGACCATAACTAAGAAGTATACTATTATTAGGAGTTTTTAAAATGGTAAACTTATCTAATACGGAGTATCAAGGAATTGTAACCATTAATTACAAAGTACTCCGTATATGAGAATGATGTATGGTCAAAGAAATTTTGGTAAATGCTATTAAAACTAACTAGCATAATACCCGTGCATAAAGGCACGAGAGGTATAAAAATAAGTTAACAGTTAATTGAAAATTTTGGTAATTGAATAAAATATTAAATTAAAATAAGAATACTAAACGCAACCTAAATAAACATGTATTCTTAGACCTATAATACAACAAATTGTATTTTACCAACAGCGTATTTATTTAACATGTAACCCGCTTATTCGACCCGTAGTTGTCTTCTAATTAACCCGTTTAATAGGTTTAAAAGTGTAATTTTAATTTTTCTAAATTAACTATCAAAATTTAGATAATAGAATCGTTGAATATTGTAACAAAACAATTAGAATAATGGAACATCTAAATTTATTTTTATACAAATATAGTTATGAATTTATTTAAAAATATATCATAATGTGGCAAAAATCGATCAAAATATCGCAATACATTGGCTTAAAATTCATCATTTATTATAATAATATGGTAAAACGCGCTTAAAATAATATATTGAAAACACATTAAATAAAAATGGATAGTCGAAGAGATAAAATAAAAAAAAAATATATATTTTGTTGTACATAGAAGATATTGACTTACCTATATGACATAATTTCAAAAAGGAAATAAAATAGAACGGGTAAAAAAAACAATAATAAAAAGGTAAAAAAAAGTTGGAGGGAAAATTTGTGTAAGATGGTTTTTGTTATATATAATTAATATAGATAGATAGATAGATAGATAGATAGATAGATAGATAGATAGATAGATAGATAGATAGATACCTATTAAATAAAGGGTATTTTTGGTAAAAAAGAAAAATATTCCTTGGACAAATAAATTTCCTTCCTTGGCAAAATACCTCCCCTAATGCGGGTAAATTATATCATACACACTAGTGTATGATATTCCAAACAGTCAAGCATTTGAAATTACTATTTTGCCCTTAATAACTAAACTCTAAAACTACCACATTGTTTTACATTAGTTGTTACTAAACTTTAGGGATTTATATATTTTTTTTCTTTTTTTTTCTTTTTCTTGTAACTAACTCTATTTGGGTAAAATTAATATTTTTTTTACTGTTCTCAACCATTCTTGTTTTTTATTTCCTCCATTAACAAAACACTATATATTCATTTACAAAACTCAATATATTCAATTCTAAAACATTATATATTCATTAAAAAAACACTATACATTCATTTCTAAAACAATATATATTCATTTACAAAACTCAATATATTCAATTCTAAAACACTACATATATTCATTAACAAAATACTATACATTCATTTCTAAAACACTATATACATTTACAAAACACTAAATACTCATTTACAAAACACTATATATTCATTAACAAAAAACTATATATTCATTTACAAAACCCAATACATTCAATTCTAAAACACTACATATTCATTATATATCTCTTTTCGCCCTTAGCCTGGTTCGGGTCTCATTTGTTGAATCTCCACTAGTGCTACCACTGCTACAAATCATAAAAAACAATAAACATTAACAAATTTATGTGCACTAACATTAACACTATATTTTCATTTCTAAAACACTATATATTCATTTACAAAACACTATATATTCATTAACAATATATTCATTAACAAAACACTATATATTCATTAACAAAACACTATATATTCATTATTTAAAACACTATATATTCATTTACAAAACTCAATATATTCAATTCTAAAACACCATATTCATTATAAAAATTTATCAAAATTAATGGATTCATATTCAAAAAATCGATACTAATTGTCTATTTCCGAATTTTTTTTGAAAAAACTAATACTTTTAATTCATAATTTGAAAAAAAAAATGCAACTTTGCCCAATTATATTTCTAAAACCTAACATATTCATAAACCCTAACTTAATTATCAACAATTTTCCCCAATTATTAAATCAAAACATTGACAAATTCATAACCCTAAAACAAATAAAACAACAATTATAACAAAAAAGTACCGAAATAATGTTCACCATTGAAAATAAAAAACGAAATTAATACAAAAATAAAACGAAATTAATACAAAAATCAAATTAACACTCACCGATTAGTTCTTGCATGTCCTTTCATTGAATAATTGTGCAAATAATTAAAATTTAATGTATGTTTAGGTTGATTTTGGGTAAAAATTGAAGATTGAGAAGAAAAAAGGGGTAAATGGAAGTTGTTTTGGTTTAGGGGGCTGCTTAAAACCTCAACTGACTCTTTTTTCTTTTCTTTTTTCTTTTTTTTTTTTTTTTTTTTTTAAAAACTAGGTTAAAAGTAAAAAGGGTAAAAAGGTAACTACACACCATGGGTATTTGTAGTACCATACACACATGTGTATGGTATAATAATTGAAGTCTTCTGTAAGACTAGTCTTACGCTAAGTTAATACGAGATCAAAGTAGAAATTGTGGGGTACAAAATCATGAAAAAAATCAATTAAAGTCATTCTTAGTGGTACTAAACAAAATTAAGTTACAATTAATAATAATTATCACTAAAATGATACAAAGTTATATAATCGAGTACAAATGAGACTGACTTATAATAAAGGCTTGACTCTAGTGTGATTTTAATTACTCTTAAATTATTAAGGACTACACCTTTTTTTTTTTAGTAACGATAATTTAACTTTGTAAAGGTCAACTAAATAAATTAATTTGGCACGGTTGAAAATTATATTGGGTAACATTCGACTATATCAAGTTTCCTTCACATAATTACGGAGAATTTTTCAAAACATCATCGAATTCTATTGTGTTTGCGAAGTAGAGTTTATTTTTATATTTACTCCGTAGATGACACTACTTTATTATTCTGACGTATTAAAATATGATGATAATAATTCTCAATATTGATTTTTCTTTTTCCCTTCAACTTCATGATAAATAGTACGGAGTACTCCGTATCTAAAATATTGTACTCCAAAATCATTTCAACAAAAAAAAAACTAAAACTTGTATAAACAATACGTCAGTACTATTTCGAGAGAACAAAATGATGTGAATCTTAATAATTTTTCGTAACATTGAGTAGTCTCACCGAATTAAACTTATTTATTAGAGATTACACTGTAGGTAAAGAATACCTTAAAATGTAATCACTTTTGATTAGTAACTTCAAATTCGAATGATAAGTTATTTGAGTCGTGTTTTTATGTAAAATGAACGTTAATTTAATCTACGCTTCCTAAAATTTGAAGAAAAATAAATTTTGAATCAAATAAAAACATTACTCCATATGTATGTTATTTATTAATTCATCTAATAATAAAATGTGATTATTTTAATTATGAAATTCAGGTGGTGTAACGTCGATGCCCATGTTCTTAAGTCGATTTTTCCCGGAAGTATACAAGAAAGAAACAGAAGACAAATCAACAAACCAATATTGCAAATTTGATAGTGTGACACTAACATTGTTCACATCATCATTGTACTTGGCTGCTTTATTGTCTTCTTTGGTTGCATCAACTGTGACACAAAAATTTGGACGAAAATTGTCCATGTTATTTGGTGGTGTCTTGTTTTGTGCTGGTGCTCTTATCAATGCCTTTGCCCAAAATGTTGCCATGCTTATCATCGGTCGTATTTTGCTCGGTTTTGGTATTGGATTTGCTAACCAGGTAATAATAATACCGGCTTTTATAATTCTACGTATTTTCGATTTATAAAAGTTTGAATATGAATTTGATTAACTCTTGTGTCATTGCAGTCAGTACCACTGTACCTATCAGAGATGGCGCCGTACAGGTACAGAGGAGCCTTAAACATCGGTTTTCAACTCTCGATTACCATTGGAATTTTAGTCGCAAACATCTTGAATTACTTCTTTGCAAAAATCGACAAGTTGGGTTGGAGATTAAGTTTAGGAGGTGCAATGGTTCCGGCAATAATCATAAGCATCGGCTCCCTGATCCTCCCCGACACTCCCAACTCTTTGATTGAACGAGGCCAACACGATGAAGCCCTGACCAAACTCAGAAAGGTTCGAGGTGTTGAAGATGTCGAGGAAGAATTCAAGGACTTGGTCCACGCGAGTGAGATGTCTAAGCGAGTCGAGCACCCTTGGAGGAACCTCCTCGAGAGGAAGTACCGCCCTCACCTTACGATTGCTATTGCTATTCCCTTCTTTCAGCAGCTTACGGGGATTAATGTCATCATGTTTTACGCGCCTGTTTTGTTTAAGACGATTGGGTTTAAGGACAATGCGTCGCTTATGTCTGCTGTCATCACTGGTGTTGTCAATGTCGTTGCGACTTGTGTCTCTATTTATGGTGTCGATAAGTGGGGCCGTCGCTTCCTCTTCCTCGAAGGTGGCACTCAAATGGTCATCTGCCAGGTACATTTTTTTTATTTTATTTTATTTGCTTCGTCGTTTTTCTTGACATATTATGTGAGACAGTTTCACGCTAACTAACTGAGATGTGCATCAACAGATTGCGGTGGCAATTTGCATAGGCCTGAAATTTGGAACAAGTGGGAACGTGCAGGTGCTGCCACATTGGTACGCTATCGTGGTCGTGCTCTTTATATGCATCTACGTAGCGGCCTTTGCGTGGTCGTGGGGCCCGCTAGGGTGGTTGGTCCCAAGTGAAATCTTCCCCCTCGAGATCAGGTCTGCTGCGCAGAGTATCAACGTCTCGGTCAACATGTTCTTCACCTTTATCATCGCGCAGATCTTCCTGATGATGCTTTGTCACCTTAAGTTCGGATTGTTTCTGTTCTTCAGCTTTTGGGTCGTCGTAATGTCGGCATTTGTGTTCTTCTTCTTGCCTGAGACGAAGAACATTCCGATTGAGGAAATGAGCATGGTTTGGAAGACACATTGGTTCTGGGGCCGGTTCATCCCTGATGACGACCTTCCTCGTGACGTCGGTGCACTCGAAATGGGCAGGAATTGAGGTGGTCAAGTGTTTGAGTTATTTATTATTGAATTTTTTTTTCTTTTTTTTGTTTTTTTTTTTTTTTTTTTTTTTGCTAAAGTTATGTTATATAGGATGATGTTATTAGACATCTGTGTTTAATTTGTTTCTCATGTCTATAAAATATTTTCAATGGAAGCTAAATACTACTCGTACTCGTACATCGTTGTAAGAAAATTGAAGCAATGTTTTAATTTACTTTTCTCCGTATACTAGTTGTTGGACTGCGCGCACCGCGCGCAGTCCCCCAACGCGGATTGTATTGTTAGGTAAAATTCAATGCGGTGAAATTGTTCATTTTCAATAATTTAATTGTAAGTGGTGCTCATTTTCTATCTTTTTGTTTCCTCCTCTCGTATTCCTGATTTCTTTTGTTTTTCATTATCAACATATTCCACCTCGTTTCCGTCCTCTCACTTCCTCCTACTCCTCAACCGTTCATTATTTCTCGTTCCCTTCCTAATCCTCCTCTTGTTTCTTGTCCTTCGTACTACTTACTCCTTTTCCATTTCTCCTGAGGCTACTCTTGTTCTACTCTTCCTTTAACTTCATATAAGGTGGACACTTAATTTGAGATTATTTTAAAATTATTGGGAAATTCTCATCTGTGCCCTTGAAGGAATGACTTTTCTCACTTGTACCCCTGCAATTCTCTTAATCCCAGTTATACCCTTGACCTTTACTAGTAAAGGTCATATGTGACCAAAATTAGTTTAAATGTTAATTGGAGCTGTTAAGTGTCACCTTAAAATCCAATTAATTTTGGCGAAAATTAGGGAAAAGATCATACAAACGAGTTTCTTAATTGGTGGAGCATAATTAGAATCCATATCATGTGCATAATTAGTGTGAAGAAGGCAATTAATTTACTTGAATGGATGTCTAAATCAATTTTGGTCATGCTTGATATTCAATAATAAAGGTCAGGGGTATAATTGAGATTATGAGGATTGTAGGGGTACAAGTGAGAAAAGTCATTTCTTTAGGGGTACAGATGAGAATTTCCCAAAATTATTTTTAAGTTGGGGGTAATTTTTGAAAGCTTTAATAATTTAGATGCTCGAATTGTATATACTCCCTGCATTCAAATCCAAACTTGAAATTTCACTATCTGACACTATTTGTGGGTTTAGTGAATCTTTGAAACTCTGTCAAATATATAAATGATAATATAGTCATGTGTGATCTTGTTTTATTCGTCTCCTTAAATACGATAATCATATCAAATTTTTATAATTTGTCATTATGTATAAGTGTATAACTATAGATATTACCGTTACAAAACACGCATCGACGAATGAACCATGACATCATGCGAAGTTTGGATTTGAATAGAGGGAATATTAATTAACTTCGTAAATGACCATTTGTCAAATTATAGAAACTTAACGATCGTTATAGAATCTTAATGCTCCCCTAATTGCTTATGTTTTCCTTTCTCGACATATTTTTTCGTCGTCGTCGTCGTCGTGGTCTCTCCTCTTACTCTTCTTCCCCTAAATTTATTTTTTTAACCTCTTCATTCTCTTTGCTACTTGTTTCAGTACTCTCACTTCTCTTTCGTATCTTTTTTCCTTACCCTCTTAATAACATTTTCTCCTTCCCTTCACCATCCTCTTTCTCCTCAATACTATATGTGCCCCTCTCATTTCTCACATGACTCTTCTTTCTTTAGCCCTTATAATGCTCTTTTTTCTCCGCTGACTGATTCGCTTCATCTTTACATACTACCTCCTTATAATACTCTAATTCCCAACATTTCTTCTACTTCTATTTCTCAGCCTATTTTTTTTTTCTCTATTTTTCTCATTCTTATTTTCCCTCCATCTCCTTTCCTCCTTCTCCTCCTCACTTAAACCCATTTTCTTCTCATTTATCAGCCGTCTCTTCTTTCCTTAACCCACATACTTCTTATTTTTCTCCACTTACTTCATTAATTCTTTTTCTCTTACCCTTCATAATCCTCAAATTCCCTTTATTTCTTATATTTTCGTCTTCAATATATATTTTTCTTCACCTTTTTTACTCTTACTCATTTTTCCCATTTCATATTTGTGTCTCTACTACTCAATTACCTCTTATTTATTTCACACATATTCATAATTTCTCTATCATAATACTCTTATCTCCATCATGCCTTTTGTTTTCTCTCCCTTAGCATATTTTTACTCGTATTCTCTCATGTTAGTCATTTTTCTTGCATTTCCTCTCTCTTTCTCCTCCTCATCCTTACCACTCAGTCACATCTAATTTTACTATTACCTCTTATTTTCCTTACGTCATATTTTTTTTTGGCATACTTCTTCACCTCTTTCTTCTTACTTCTCATGATACTCTTAGTTCCATTATTATTTATGTTTTTCTTCCTCAACATTTTGCTCCTTGTCACATCTCTTCTTACCCTTTTATTTCTCCTTCCCATTATCCTCAGTATCATCCTTACTACTCCCGCTTCATCACAATGTTTATTACATTTACTTTATACACGGTCTCCAACGCCATAGTTTGGCTGTCTTTTTCTTTAGCCGTAGATGACGTTTTTCGTTGAAAATATAATTTTTGGAAAGATGTTTTAACGACGAATGTGAATATCCTATTGCTATATTCTCATTATTTATGCATTTTAAAATATTGATGGTCAAACTTTTAAAAGTTTGACTCTCAAAAAGGTAAATGTGATAAACATTGTGATAAGGAGGGAGTACTATTTTTCTACTCGTTTTTCTTCTATATCTTGTTTCCATAACCTTCATAATACTTTTTTTTTCTACATTTACTCATTTACCTTTACTTTCACTATCCGCCACAACATTTTGTTCTTTTATTTCATCCGTTTTCTTTCTCAACATAGTTCTTTACTCATTCTCTCCTCTTACTCCTTCCCCTCCCTAATATTCATTTCTTCCTTATTTCTTCATTTCTTAACATTTATAATACTCTTATTCCCTTTATTTCTTGTGTTTCCTTTCCTCATTACTCGCGCCCAGTTTTTTTTATACATTTTCATTCCATTCCTTTTTCCCCTACTCCTTCTCAACCGTACTACCTATTTTCCTCTCATTTATGACCCATCTTTTCTTTCTTTATCACTCATTGTACCCTTTTGGTTCGGTTACTCCTTCCTCTCTTATTTCCTTATCCCTTATAATTTTTTTAATATCCCAATTCCTTAATTTTTACATTCCTCGACATAATTATTCTTGTCTATTCTTTTCACTGCCTCTCCACCTTCCTATTATTCATAACCCATTCCTTAATTTTTACATTCCTCTACATAATTATTCTTGTCTATTCTTTTCACTGCCTCTCCACCTTCCTATTATTCATAACCCTCTAATTTAAAAAAAACCCTTATAACCTTTTTTTATTTATTTATTTTCATACTAATACATAAATAAAGTTTTAGTAAAAAAAACTAAGGAGGTTTAAATCAGAGCAAAAGAAAAAGTAGTGTGATGTTGTGATGAGAAATTAAATTAACTACGTAAGCTACTTAGTTAGTCCTCTAATTCGATCTTTTGTTTGTCTTCTTATTTTGGAACTTAACAAATTTTATGTTTTTTTTATCTAACTTAAAATTTTGTGGTAAAATATCTAAGTACAATAAGATATTTTTTTTTGGGTCCTTTAAATCGATTTAAAAGTATTGAAAATAATCATGGGAAGAAAATCGTTAACTATCGCATTTTCATAGTTTACTGTGTTGTAACATGAAGTGTTAGTAGTAGTATAAGTACATGAGGTAAAAAAGAAAATATATAAATAAATGACAAGAAGAAAATGATTAAAGATGGAGTATTGGTGTTGTAGGTGGTGTGTCTTGTCTTGTCGTTATCTCATTGACAATTGACATTTGACAAGGTGTCTTGTCGTCTCATTTTTCCTTTAATTTACAATGTGTCGTACTCTAATTTTTCATTTAATTACCTTCACCAAAAATCCAAATGTTCAATGATTAGTATTCTATAAAATAGTAACTCACTAATTCACATTTTTAAAAAAAAAGAAGGGTAAACGCTACGAAGTAATCTTTATTATATCAGTCTTGTACAACCGTTGTACACATATTTATAAAGTTCTTTGTAAAATAAATTAAATGCGACTTATTATACTCCCCTCCACTTCCGTGAGCTGACATCTCAACCTTCTCCTTATTATACTCACTAATTCACTTTTTTTTTTTAAAAAAAAAAAAAGGTAAATGTTACAAAATACGGAGTAATCTTTATCATATCAGTCTTCTTCTTCTTTTCCAAAAAAACATCCCGACCTTCTCCCAAATTGCATCATTCCATTAGAAGACAAAACCAAAGAACAATGATTGGAGAAAGAATGTAATTAATAGCCATTTATGTGGTACTCACTATACAAACAAGGTGTAATTGACCGAATCATTGAATAAGACTCGTTTTTCAGCCCAGATGAATATATAACAAACTACTTGACCTTAGAGGCTTAGAATGTCAAAGAATGTCATGCCTTGTTACTGGTGTTTGTCAAATGTGTGCCTCTTCCAGTACCAGACGACTTCCACGAAATATCAGACACCTTAGTAAGAAAGCACATCCCAGTGACTTTGATCTGGAAATGTGACACATCTGAAGACTTAACACTTCGAGCACAGGAGGTATCCACTCTGCAAGTGAAATTTTGAATTTCGACGTTACGTGGAAGTCTCATCTATGAGTCAAGAAGCATAGGCTAAGAAGATTCAGAGTACATTATATTCTTCTTATTCTATACGGTCTAATGCATGGGTAGACTAACATCACAAGCCTAATGCTATTAACACTAATGATACGATGGACAGTAAAACTACTACGCGTTCGTGACTTACCGCTTTACACGATGGGCATTGACGATAGATTCTATTAGTTGGGGACTTTACATTCCTCTTCAGTCCATTGCAAAAATCACAAAGCCGCCATCCAGTTCACAGACTACAGGCTCACACAAAATCCCGAGCTTTTCCTCCTATGTAACAATCATACAAATTCGTAAAAACAAATTCTATAATAGATAAGATGTCCTAAATTTTAAGAACAAGGATATAGAAGTATCAAATAAGATGTCCTACGATTCAAACGAATATGCCTCAATTCTGTACACATTCAAACAGCTTTCAAACACCACTATCACGAACCCGAAACAGCTTCATTTTCATAAGTTACCCCACTCTCACACTTAGGAGTTAGCTACAAACTTTTGCAGAAACATCATCCTTCAGAAAACTAATGCAGACGCATCTCACTACTACACGAAAGAAGCCAAACAAGCTAATCTGCGCCCATACGAGAGCCACATAGTTGCTGTAGTTGTCTGAAAATGCCCACTTTCTCTTGGCACAACTACTAAGAAATGTGAATGGGTTCGCCACTTTACAAACAAAAGACCTACGATAATACCGAGTAGTGAAACAAATTCCAGAAAGTAGTCAGCAACACAAGAAAAGCGGAACACGGGGAATCCAAGCAAATTAGAATACATCGTATTTTCATTTACGACTTTACCGGCAAATCTAGCTAACGAAAACAAATCGAAAACAAAAATATATACCATTTGTTCCACCTGCTGGACAGCTGAGCAAAATCGAGGCTTTAATATTCCTCTTGACATTTTGCAAAGAAATTGAACTCTTTTGAATGAAATTGTGCTCACTGTTGAAACAAAAGCTGCCATTTTCAATTACAAAGTACTGTATCAATAAAACCTTATGAAAATAACATAAAAAATAAAAATTGATTTTAGGCCATACAATATACGAAGTACTCCCTCCGATTCTCGGATTCTTAACATTTGCTTTTGGCACAATAATTAAGGTGGACCAAAAAAATGGGTGGACAAGTGGGAAAACAAGTGGGGTAGTATTTAATTGTGAGATAAAAAACTTTCCAAAAAGGGAAATGTTAAGAAATGGAAAATCACCCCAATAAGGAAAATGTTAAGAATCTGGTGAATCGGAGGAAGTATAAAATAAATTAGATGCCACGACATCACTTTTAATGCAAGGCGTAAGTAAGCTCATTTACATAATTAGATAACAAATTTCTGACAGAATATTTAAGTACCTTCGGCTTCTAAGTTTGGTCCTTGCTCTATGTGCAACTCCACAAAACCAGCGTGACTTCCCTTCTCAAGGACACCACATAAGCTATTCTTATTCTTAACATATGCAATTGAATCATATAAAGACGTTAGCAATAAGCCCAAAAGTCAAATCGATCCCGCGACACTTATACAGACGTACACCTTCCCAACAGCTAATTCCAAATACATAGACTCCAAAGCGAACATTTTCACATCCAATGATCGGTTCAGCCTAAAATCAACCCTATAAAAGAACAAAAAGAGGGATAGAAACATAAGTAAGCACTCGATTAGTACTACGGTATATTATGCTCTTCAGTTTTGATACGTAAATAGAATGCATCTGTCAGATCTGCAGTAAATACTAAAATCACTTTGATAACATGAGACACCACAAAGTAGATAAATCAATATGGAGCTCAAACCCCTTGTCAATGTAGAGAACGCTAGAATTCTTTCAAACATTAACAATCAAGCAAAATTCAGAAACAAAGAAAAGTAATTGTCCGATAAGATTACTAACTTTAAAAACTATAGAAATGATACGCAAGTTCTATAGAGCTCGGCAGTGATAAACTCGCTTGCACACACAGGAAGGGGCTAATTTAAAGCCTAATTCCCAATTCTACCCAACCTCGAACAAAACCGACGGAAAATACACACCAGCATCACCAGCCTAAACATCAAGACTACACGTTCTCGACACGGGTTTGATCTTCCTCGTAGGATCGTAAAATGACCGGAACACAACAGTAACCTATCCAATGAATGAAGTAGTAATCACTTTGATAAGCTGATACACGAGAACCTAAAAAAATCAACATGGAGTTTCATACCTCTGACTCCCGGAGCAGCTATATCTTTTTTAGTGTACAGTTCCTATAGCTCTTTAAAATGTTAACAAGCAAGCAAAATTCGGTGCCTGCGCGAGGCGTCGAGATGGATAGTGCAAAATTCGGTGCCTGCGCAGGCCTCGCGCAGGCCCCGTGATTTTAAAGAGAGGTCCCGTGGTTTTACCCTCACCATTTTGAGGGGTTCCCACGTAAAAATTCGGTGTGTCGTTATTCTCTAATTTTCTTGACGTATTTTATTTTATTTAATGTTTTATAATCATTATCGCCTAGCCCATTTTAATTACACTTAAAACAGTAACAGGTTTAAGCTTCCGCTAAACTCTAAATTTAGGCCTGTTACCCCAACAGAGTGGTATCAGAGCTCTGGTAGCTCTATATCCTTAAGTGATTTTTTTAAAATGGAGGATACGGTCACTATTAGTGGCATGATAAAATTGACGGCGACAAATTATCCAATTTGGAAGCCAAGAATGGAGGATATCCTTTATTGTAAGGACATGTACCATGTCGTCGAAATTTCGACGAAACCCGATGATAAAACGGAGGATGCGTGGAATACACTTAATCGTAAAGTGGTCGGTTTAATTCGACAATATATCGATCAAAGTGTTTTCCAACATGTAGCCAGTGATACAATGGCTAATATACTCTGGAAAAGATTGGAGTCCATGTACGAACGCAAGACGGCTCTAAACAAAGCGTCTCTGGTCAGACGACTGGTGAGACAAGAGTACAAAGACGGTCGTAGCATGGTAGAGCACCTCAATGACTATCAAGGTTTGCTAAATCAAATAGCGAGCATGAAGATAAGTCTGGCTGATGAGGTTCAGGCACTATTACTTCTCAGCTCCCTCCCGGATAGCTGGGAAACGCTCGTGGTGTCCTTGAGCAACTCCGTTCCAGAAGGAAATCTCACAATGACGACTGTGAAGGATAGCTTGCTCAACGAGGAAGCAAGACGCAAGGAGTTCAACTCCTCCAGCTCTGTGGAGGTTCATGTTACAGAAACCTCTCGTGGAAGAGGTAAAAACAGAGGATCGCAGAAACGCGATCATTCCAGGGGGAGATCGAAGCCCAGAACTG
Organism: Dianthus caryophyllus; assembly: GCA_023091065.1. Lineage (NCBI taxonomy): Eukaryota > Viridiplantae > Streptophyta > Magnoliopsida > Caryophyllales > Caryophyllaceae > Dianthus > Dianthus caryophyllus. The sequence continues at coordinate 12,956,436 of CM041523.1, read as the reverse complement.
AAGTAACCTGCTACTATTGTAAGAGGCCGGGCCACAAGCAGAACGTGTGCAGACAACGCAAACGTGATCAAGCCAAAGAAAAATCTGGCAACGAGGATCACGGTAATCAAGGGGAAACCAGTGCAGTTGCAGCCAGTGATGAAGTTTTTTTCATAGGTGATGATGGTTACCTAAATGTCGCATGTGAGGACAGTACGTGGGTCATTGATTCTGGCGCCTCGTACCACCTGACCTCACATGCCGATTTCTTTTCATCTTATACCCCTGGAGACTACGGTAGTGTAAGAATGGGAAATGATGGTTCCTCCAAAATTATTGGTATTGGAGATGTATGTTTAGAAACTAACACTGGATGCAGGCTGACACTGAAGAATGTACGACATGTTCCAGACATTCGGTTGAACCTGATGTCAGCCGGAATGTTGGATGATGATGGTTACTGCAGTCAACTAAGTGACGGCAAGTGGAAGTTGTCCAAAGGTTCTATGATCGTGGCTCGAGGAAAGAAGCAGAGGACATTGTACATGACTCAGGCAAAGGTGAGTCATGGAGAGGCAAATGTCGTTCGACCAGAAGCCTCAACCGAGCTTTGGCACAAAAGGCTCGGGCATATGAGTGAGAAGGGGCTGCAAATTCTCGCTCGTAAACAAATCCTCCCTGAAGTTAAAGGCGTATCTCTGAAACCCTGTGTTGACTGTTTGGCTGGGAAACAGCATAGGGTGTCATTTCAGAGAACACCTCGCAAAAGGCGAAGCCGCGTGCTGGATTTAGTCCACACGGATGTCTGTTCGATGACCGAGAAGTCACACGATGGTGCATTATACTTCGTGACTTTTATCGATGATCATTCTAGAAAGATTTGGGCATCTGCGTTGGCTGCCAAATCCCAAGTTCTAGATTCATTCAAAATGTTCCATGCCAAAGTTGAGAGAGAGACTGGTATGAAGTTAAAGTGTGTGCGAGCAGACAATGGCGGCGAGTATCGGGGTCCGTTTGAAGAGTATTGCAAGAGTCATGGAATTAGGCTCGAGAAGACGGTTCCCAAGACACCTCAGCAAAACGGTGTTGCAGAGAGAATGAACCGAACGATTGGAGAGAGGATCCGATCTATGCTCTCTCACGCTAAGCTTCCAAAAACATTTTGGAAAGAGGCACTACGAACAGCTGTCTACTTGATCAACCGATCCCCCTCAGTTCCTCTGGATGGTGATATCCCAGAAAGAGTCTATACAGGAAAAGATGTTTCCTACAAGAACTTGAGAGTCTTTGGATGCAGAGCATTTGCTCATATCCCGAGAGATGAAAGAGCCAAGCTTGATAGCAAAACGAAGCAATGCATCTTCGTTGGTTACGGGGAAGAAGAGTTCGGTTATCGGTTGTGGAATCCAGTAGACAAGAAGATCTTCAGAAGTAGGGATGTTGTATTCTTTGAAGATCAGACGATTGAAGACTTTGAGAAGCAGATGAAACCAAAGTCTGACGAAGTAAGTCCAACGAGTCTTGACTTAGATCCTCCTCCAAGGAATGTTGATTACGGGGGAGACGCTGAAAACGGTCTTGGTGGTAATGATCCAGACCCACCACAGGACCATGATGATTTGGAGGCAAATGGGCAACCTCATGAAGTGAGAAGGTCTACAAGGCCTCGAAAACCGAATTCCCTCCTATCACCAACTACATGGTCGTTAGTTAGTGAAGGGGGAGAACCAGAGTCCTTTGATGAAGCAATTACTGATGTTCACCAGAAGGAGTGGAAAGCAGCCATGCAAGAGGAGATCAAATCCTTGCATGAGAACCACACGTATGATCTGGTAGAGTTACCAAAGGGCAGGAAAGCACTCAAAAACAAGTGGGTGTTCAAGCTGAAGACTGAAGAAAATAGCTCACAACCAAGGTACAAAGCGAGGCTGGTTGTGAAAGGGTTCAGTCAAAAGAAGGGGATTGATTTTGATGAAATTTTTTCTCCGGTTGTGAAAATGTCTTCTATCCGAGTTGTGCTTGGCTTGGCTGCAAGCATGGATGTGGAAATCGAGCAACTCGACGTGAAGACAGCCTTCCTACATGGTGATTTGGAAGAAGAGATATACATGGAGCAACCTGAGGGTTTTCTAGAGAATGGAAATAAGCACCTTGTGTGTCGATTGAACAAGAGCTTGTATGGTTTGAAGCAAGCTCCAAGGCAGTGGTACAAGAAGTTTGAATCCTTCATGATAGATCATGGCTATCAGAAGACGACAGCAGACCACTGTGTGTTCGTGAAGAAGTTCCCAGACGGGGAATCTCTTATCCTCCTGTTATATGTTGACGATATGTTGATTGTTGGTCGTGATACTACGAAGATCGCCAATCTGAAGAAGGCGATGAGCAAGTACTTTTCTATGAAAGACTTGGGTCCTGCAAAACAAATCCTTGGAATGAAGATCTCCCGTGACAGAAAGAAAAAGATGATTTGGCTGTCACAGGAAAGGTATATTGAGAAGGTATTAGAGAGGTTCAACATGCATAACGCGAAGCAAGTTAAGTCTCCACTAGCGGGTCATTTCAAGTTGAGTTCTCAACAATGCCCCAAGAACGAGGTGGAAGAAGAAGAGATGCTGAAAATTCCTTATGCTTCAGCAGTTGGTAGTCTTATGTACGCAATGGTGTGCACAAGACCAGATATCGCTTATGCAATTGGTGTTGTTAGTCGATTTCTCTCTAAACCAGGAAAGGCGCACTGGGAAGCTGTTAAATGGATCCTCAGATATTTGCGCGGTACCTCCAAGATGTGTTTAAGCTTTGGTGATGGCAAAGCTGAGCTAGATGGATACACTGATGCCGATCTAGCTGGAGATCCAGACTCCCGAAAATCAACCTCGGGATACCTGATGACTTATGCAGGGGGAGCAGTATCATGGCAGAGTAGACTGCAAAAGTGTGTTGCCTTGTCAACCACAGAGGCAGAGTACATTGCAGCGACTGAAGCCTGTAAGGAACTCCTATGGATGAAGAAGTTCTTACAGGAGTTGGGTCAAGAACAGGAGAAGTATCAACTACATTGTGATAGTCAGAGTGCGATTCATCTTGCAAAGAATCCCACCTTTCATTCCAGGTCCAAGCATATCGACATGCGATACCATTGGATCCGAGATGTGTTAGATTCCAATCTTCTGCAGATTGAGAAAATCCATACCGATGATAATGGATCGGATATGATGACGAAGACGCTACCTCTGGAGAAGCTCGACGTGTGTCGAAGGAAAGCTGGTATGGCGGTCAGTCCACCTAGTCGGGAGGGGGAGAATTGTTGGGATAATATTTCCCTCCTAGTGGTCCCACATGCATATAATGCAATTGAAAAAGAAGGGACAAACATGGGCATGAGCCGAAAGAAGTGGCAAGCTTTTTCAACTTTACAGTGCAAGCTTGTGTGTAAATATGCTTTGCTGAGTCAGTTGCAAAGTTTGCAGTACACTTCTAAGCCTATAAATACCATCCTCCGGAGCATTGCAAATCATCCCACATCCCACAAAAACACATCCCAGCAAAATATAAGCCAGTGAGTGAGGTTTAGCTACTTACTGAAGAGAGTATACAGAGAGTTTGAGAGTAAGAGTGGTACTACTCAAATAATCCTGTGAGTCTGTAATCTCCTAGTCGGTACTAGGAAAGTCATTGTAATCCCATTATTATTATAGTGGAAGGATTTCTGCGGACGAGAGGTCCCGTGGTTTTACCCTCACCATTTTGAGGGGTTCCCACGTAAAAATTCGGTGTGTCGTTATTCTCTAATTTTCTTGACGTATTTTATTTTATTTAATGTTTTATAATCATTATCGCCTAGCCCATTTTAATTACACTTAAAACAGTAACAGGTTTAAGCTTCCGCTAAACTCTAAATTTAGGCCTGTTACCCCAACAAATTAACAGTATGAAACAATCTAACTCAATCAATATTACTCAATTTCATGGGTTGTTAAAGCAAGTTACTCAATTTCATGGGTTGTTAGGTAAAACCCTTGTGCCTGAGCCATAGCCACGATACCCTCTGCTTCCTTCTTTTTGGCGTAGACGTCTGCATCGGCTGCTTGTCGACGCTGCAGAAACGAAGCCTCTGCCTCCGCCTTTGTCGCCTATGCCTCCTTTTGCTTCTCGTACAGATTTGCATCTGCTTCCTTCTGGTTGTTGTAAAGATTCCTGTTTGCTTCTTGCACCTGTTAAGATACCCGCCAATGTTTAGTCGCTTTCGTATTTTCGTATCAGAAAATGACGTCGTTTGAGTCCTCGGGTTTACAGATTCTTTCTAACCAATGTTAAGTAGGCTTTCACATCAGAAAATGACATCAATTCAATTTAGAGTGACTATAATTATGCTAGTCATAAAAATTACTAAAGTTGGTATCAATTCTTTAATTTGGACTTTCGAAATTAAATAGCTAGGCCACCTATTATTAGAAAGCATATAATGCAAACAGATGAAACAGAATACAAAGAATCATATACCTGCAGCAAGTGAAATGAATGGATGTTTAAAGTGATGAATTTGTAGCGAAAAAATTAAAGGTGGTTGCGTACCTTGATGTCGTAGTCGACGGTGGCCTTACTGAGGAGCTCAGCTCTGAGTTTCTCAGTCCTGGAAAGAGCGTTCTTTAATAATAAGTGCATACAAGTCAGAACCAAAACAATACAGAACCACACCAGAAAACCCTTGTTTTAACGGAAATCAAATAAAAAAAATCCGAGACAATTATTAGATAACGAACCTTTTCACCAAAGTTAATTCAGGCGACAAGTTTGGCGCCACAACGCGCATGAGGATATCCCTTGAGCTGTAAGCAGATAAGGGACATAAAACATGTAAAGTGTAAACACGAGAAAATATCAGAATCTTAGAATGAAAAGTCGAGTCAAGGATAGGATAATACGTTAGGATTCCCTGAACTTTGCCGCTATTGGTTATTATTACTGAATTCACACGGAAATCCCGCATTTTTATGACATTAGAAAGCAGGATCCGACGTGGACACGATCGCCTGAAAAATAAATATTGACAAATGAAATACTTCACGGGGGATTCCTTCAATATAGAAGAAGCATTCTGAAAAGATATATTGACACATACTTGACATTTTCAGAGATTATGGTCGACAATGAAGGCTTGAACATTCTTTCCCTTAGTGTTTCGGTAAAAGCAGTTGGCGCTGAACAGTGAAAAAATGAGATTAACATTAGATATCATGTAGGTTTATATCCGTATATAGACCTTAAAATCCACAGGATTATAATGAAAACTTTTACAAGATTTAAAGTCATAAAATAAAATTGCATAATAAAGTATAAAGATTCAAGAATTAACCTTTTAATCCTCTGAATTTGGCCTAAGAACAATACCAAAGAGATGGTATCTCCTAATTATCTCACCCAAGATGATTCAAGATATGCCCTTAGAATTGCTAGAGAATTTTAGAGAAGAAAACTGGTTTTCTCTCAATTTGATGTTGTGTGCTATTATCATTATGAAATTAGGTTAGATGAGATTAGGAGAGTTGATTAGGTTAAGTAGAGAAGAAGAAATCAATCTCCCTCCAACCCTATATCACACGTCCCAACTAAGGTGAAGTGGGCTCTCCCACTTCTAAATTTTTTTAAGCCCAAATCTAATTAAAAGTTTAACCCATTAATTAGTTTTATTTGGCCTTTAGTGTATAATGTAATTATAATATCTTTATATTATAATTAATCATAAATATCCTTATATTTATAATTTACTAATTAATTATAACTGATTAAAATTAATTAGCCTACATTATACGTAATAATTAAATATAACCTTTTATATTCAATTTCCGAATTACAGTTAATTCCTCTCATCTAATATCATTTAATCTTTATTAAATAATATCCATTATCATATTTGACTAACTTCTTAGTCACATCCGACTAACTGTTTAGTCCACAACACTGACTAACCGTTTAGTCATTAATTAAGGCATCGATATGATTATTCTCTCAAATTATCACATCTCTCAAACACATCCTTTAGGTGTGACTCTTAGGGACCAGTTGATCACCGCCATCTGTATGACAATAACGTCAAACTTATCTAGCAAGCCAACCGTTATTGATAAACGTTAATCAACTGATTAAATACAAAATGTACCCTGTGTTCCTTTAGAGATTTATTTATGTTATTGCACTAACTGTGGAGGACACTAACCCCAACAATCTCCCACTTGTCCGTACAAGTGTATGTGCGATAACCGATTCTCATATCCATAATAAATTTCTCCCACTCAATGTAAACCAATTTGCAAAGTCCGTACTTTCAAAGGTCGTAGTTCACAAGCGATCAGTATCAAGAGTGGTTTCCCCGACTAGAGAGTAACTTAACTGATAAACGAATCAATATTCGAGCATGGCCATGCATTTTCAGTTACAGCTCCTCGAGTGGCCCTGAGAATAAATATTATAACTCGATAGAAGTGTGGATATTTCCCTCAACTCGAATCCTGCAGATGTAGCGTGACGTGAAATGACCAGTGAAAATCGGCGGCGCTGTTACGATCGACCGTGAGAAAGAAACCAAAGCCACCCAAAATCTGCCTTAATCTCAAGAGACAGCCGATAGTCAAAAGAATCGACTCTAGGAACACTATGGAGGTCCTATCCACGACCCGGCACCTAATGTTCTGTAACATTTAGGACTCCATGTAGTCGTCACAAAATTTGTCCTGCGCGATTTCAGTAAACCCGCATCTGTGATCGATCAGTCAACAGTTTGACATATGGCTTGTTGAACCTACCATCAATCGACGTCACAAAATGATTGCCAGAGTTATCAGCTCGTGTAGGCGATCACGGACCAAAACAAAATATAAAGCAATTCAGTTCACTTTGAGGTGTTCAACGTTGTCAGCACAACCCTCATGAAAAACAATATATATAACAAAACGATGATTTTATTAGAAGTTTTAGGAAATACAAGTGTCAAATCCATACAAACAACTAATACAACTCAGGAACACGCTTAATTCCCATGGATTTAACGTGCCCTTCATGCTTATCTTGTCTCAACGGCTTAGTGAGAGGATCTGCTATGTTATCATCCGTAGCAATCTTGTCAATCACTATCTCCTTCTGCTCCACGTAATCCCGGATCATGTGAGCCTTCCTTTTCACGTGCCGAGACTTGTTGCTGGACTTAGGCTCCTTCGCTTGGAAGATGGCACCACTATTGTCGCAATAGATGGTGATCGGGTTATTCGAACTTGGAACTACAGTTAGTCCTTGTAAGAATCGACGATCCATATAGCTTCCTTCGCAGACCTCAAGCAAAGATAGTACTCGGACTCGCCGTTGAATCGCTATAACAGCTTTGTTTGGAGCTTTTCCGGTGACCGCGGCCATTAAGAGTAAAACGAATCCAGATTGAGATTTCGAGTCATCTCGATCCGCTTGAAGCGGCGTCTGCGTCACAGAATCGGTCGCATAGCTCGGTGTCTCCACCATAAGTCAATACCCAATCTTTAGTCCTCCGTAGGTACTTAAGAATGTTCTTTACAGCCATCCAGTGCGCTTCACCTGGATTGCCTTGGTATCGGCTCGTCATACTCAATGCATATGCCACGTCGGGACGTGTGCATATCATGGCATACATGATCGATCCTACAGCTGACGATATGGAATCCGACTCATGCGCCGACCTCTTCAGATGTCTTTGGTGCTTGAGCTTTACTCAAGTGCACCCTGCAGATCATTGGAAGATTCCCCTTCTTGGAGTTGGTCATGCTGAACCTCTCAAGAATCTTATCTATATAAGACTCCTGACTGAGGGATAACATCCGTCGTGATCTATCTCTATAGATACGGAGCCCCAAAATACGCTGTGCCTCACCCAGATCTTTCATCCGGAAATGGTTCTTTAACCATACTTTTACCGAAGTTAAGAGAGGTATGTCATTCCCAATCAAGAGTATGTCATCGACGTACAGTATGAGGAAGACAATCTTGCTCCCACTCGACTTGATATATAGGCATGGTTCCTCGACCGATCGAGTGAATCCATTCTCCTTTATCACTTGGTCGAAGCGATGATTCCAACTCCGTGAAGCTTGCTTAAGTCCATAGATGGAACGCTTAAGCTTGCAAACTTTCTTAGGATTTTCAGGATCAATGTAACCTTCAGGTTGTACCATGTACAACTCCTCCTCCAAATAACCGTTTAAGAAGGCGGTTTTCACATCCATTTGCCAAATTTCATAGTCATGAAATGCGGCAATCGCTAAGAGTATCCGAATGGAACGCAGCATGACTACGGGTGCAAAAATCTCATCATAGTGCAACCCTTGCACTTGAGTGAAACCCTCTGCCACTAGTCGTGCCTTGTATATATCTGGTTGTCCTTCTACAGATCGCTTTATCTTGTAAAGCCATTTGCACTGAAGAGGCCTAGCCTTATCAGGTAAGTCAACCAGATCCCATACATGGTTCTCGTACATCGAGTCCATCTCGGATTGCATGGCTTCTTGCCAAAGCTTTGAGTCAGAACACGTCATGGCACCTTTATAGGTTACGGGTTCGTTACTCTCAAGGAGCAAAACGTCGTCTCTCCCATTCTCCTCGACTATACCGATATATCGATCTGGAGGAATGGAGAGTCTACCCGACCTTCTGGGTTCCAAAGGGACATTAACCGCAGGCGTAGAAGGAGCGACTTCCTCCATTGGTTGCTCGGTTGTTGGTTCAGGAATCTCCGACAGATCGAAGGTTCTATTACCTCTCTTGTCTTCGAGAAACTCTTTCTCTAAGAACGTCGCACTAGCCGCAACAAAAACTCGGTGTTCGGTAGGCGAATAGAAGTAATGACCAAACATTCCTTTTGGATAACCAATAAAGTATGTCTTGACCGATCGCGGGCCGAGCTTATCCTCGTGTCTCCACTTGACATAAGCCTCGCACCCCAAACCCGAATAAAGCACAAGTTAGGGACCGTTCCTTCCATAATTCGTATGGAGTCTTGTCTGACTTTAGACGGACTTCGGTTAAGTATTAGAGCAGCTGACAAAAGAGCATAGCCCCACAATGAGTCAGGTACAACCGTGTGACTCATCATGGATCGAACCATATCAAGTAATGTTCGATTCCTGCGTTCGGACACACCATTCAGTTGTGGTGTTCCGGGTGGAGTTAACTGTAGTACTATCCCGCGGTCTTTCAGGTGTCGATCAAACTCAGTTGAAAGATATTCGCCACCACGATCCGAACGTAGTGCTTTTATCTTTCTATCCAGCTGGTTCTCAACCTTATTCTGGAATTCCTTGAACTTGTCAAAGGACTCACTTTTATGCTTCATTAAATAGACATGTCCATATCTACTCAAATCGTCCGTGAAAGTGATAAAATACCTATAGCCATCTCTAGCGTTGATTGACATAGGTCCACACACATCAGTATGTATAAGTCCTAATAGGTCAGCAGCGCGCATTCCAACACCTTTGAAGGAAATTCGAGACATTTTGCCTATAAGACATGATTCACACGTGCCAAAAGTCTCATAGTCAAATGGGGCTATTGTCCCATTATCAATGAGCTTTTTCACGCGTTTCTCATTTATGTGTCCCATACGGCAATGCCATAAATACGTTTGATCTTTGTCACCGACCTTTGCTTTCTTGTTACTCACATGCATGATTTCTGTGGTTTGATCTAAAACATAAATTCCGTTCATGGAAACAGCTTTACCATAAATCATATCGTTCAATGAGAAAATACAGCTATTATTCTTAATTGAAAATGAAAATCCTTCTTTATCAAGAAGCGGATCTGAAATAATGTTTTTAGATAAACTAGGTACATAGTAACAGCTTATTCGAAATAACTCAAATCCACTTGGGAGTTGGATTACATATGTCCTCATCAAACGGCAAAGAACTCTTGCTCCATTCCCCACTCGCAGTCTACATCACCTCTTGCGAGTTACGATGCTTCTTAGGCCCCGCAAATGATTGCAGATGAGAACCACATCCAAAGATCAAGTACCCAAGTTCCGAAACTTGCATGGTTAATCTCAATCATATGAATAAAAGAAGACATACCAACAGGAGCGACGCGGCCTGCTTTTATGTCCTCAGCATACACGGGACAGTTACGCCTCCAATGCCCAGGCTTGTGGCAATGGTGGCACTCCATGCTTTGCTTAGCTTTTGCCTTGCCTTGTGAGCTACCGCTAGACTCACCAGGCCCACTCTTAGCAACCACTGGCCTCTTGAATTTTGGCTTACCTACAGCTAGGTTAGCCGGAGCCTTACCCTTACCCTTCTTGTTCCCAATCATGAGAACATCTTGCTTCGTGCTCCCACTCAACTTCAGATCACTCTCGTGCATGCGAGGAGTGAATGCAGTTCATGCAAACTTTTCTGCATGTCATTCATGTAATAGTTTGCCCTAAAGAGGGCATACCCATCATGAAGAGAGTGAAGCACTCGATCAATGATGATCTTCTCATCGATCGTGCAACCGAGCTCCTCCAATTTCTCAACGTTCTCGATCATGGCGAGAAGGTGTGGACCAACCGGTTGGCCCTTTTGGAGTCTAGCTTCAAAGAAACGAGTAGTATACTCGTAACTCTTAATTCTCGGAGCTTTCGAGAATTCCTTAGTAAGGGTGGTGAAAATCTTGTTTGCACCCTGGGTAATGAATCGTCTTTGCAAATTGGATTCCATTGCATAGATGAGCACGTTCTGTAACGCACCCGCCTCCATCATGAAATCATTATAAGCTACGACTTCATCTCCTCCTGCATCGGGAGTGGTTCGTGGCATTGGCTCGATCAAGTACTTGAGCTTGCCGTCACTATGGCGGCATTCCGTAATGCGGCCTCCCAATCGGCAAATTGGACCCATCATTCTTGCCGAGTGGGTGATTCATGCCGCCCATAAAAATTCTCAGCCATGATTCACGTTCAAGTGTGACACTCGGCATTGGTCCTTCAATACGAACAGCCATTTGTTATAGTAGTTATATCTGTATATAACGTATTCGAAACTGTGAAAAGAAAGAAGAAGAAGAGAGAAGATAAGAAATCGTTGTTTTAAAAATTTAAGTCAAAACAATAACATTTTAATGCAACGACTTATACACTCATCTAATTGACCTCCCTCGAGAATTATATAAGCGATTCCAAGACTCAATTTCTTTAAATTGATAAGCCTACCTCTTGGCTAATTCTACTGTTAGAATTCTTGGTCGATAGATTTCAGTAAATCCTATCTATTAGTCCACCATAACTACGAGATATTACTCGAACTATAGTGTTGAGTTAAACTAAGTCGACAACCACTACTTACCCAACGTAGAAGGGGTCATATTATGCCTACCGACGAAGAAGGGATTCATAGTGGTTTTGACTTATAAAGACTAATTCTCAATTTCAGTTTTAGAGGAAGATCCCATCAACTCATTTTAATTCATTTAAGTGAACTAATATCTAGCATTATCGTGAATGATTAAATTGAGGTGATAGCTCTAAACAAATGACATCCGTATGTCTATGAAAATAATGCAACTATATGATCCATTCGTATGCATTGTTTTTAATTTTGTTTAGTTGATGCTCTATTTTGTGAATGAATGGTTTGAATGGTTTAATTTCACGCATTAATTATTGTACAAATGGTTGTAGTGTCCTCCACATATCATTCATACACAGTCATTTATGAGTTGTAGACGACTTTTGACGCAGATAGGAAATGAAGATGTGAAGGAAATACAAACAACCATTAGGATTGTTGGCTATCTGCCGATCAACTCCCTCATTGCGGCTGACCATTCTTGGCTCGGTGCTCAGCTGCTTTCTCCATTCTCGCTATGGCATCATACAAACACTTTGTAATATCCAATAAAGCAATCACGTCACCATTTTCGACTACAGGAAGATGTCTGAATTTTCCTATTTCACAAATGTGCAAGAAAATCAGATAGTTCACGAGACCCAACTTTTCAAAAGCGTAATCTCAGAGGGAACGATAGATAAAAACAGAAAATATGAAATCCATATATAGGTTACAATGTACTCCTTACCACATTTTTATGTCTAAACAGCCCTTTACATGAAAAAAGTCTATGCCAAAGTAAAACCGACTGAAGGAAAATGTCTAGCGATTTCTTTTAAATTACTCTTATCACTTCTCCAATAGAATACGAACGTTGCTACAAGTCTATATAGGTGTACAAAAAAATATTCCTACTGTATATATAAAAATATCGCTCCACGTTTCAGTTTTAAAGTCAGTCATTCTCTATATCCAGTTAAGTAAATTCCAACCTTCATCCGCGCAAAATAGATTCCTTACCAAAGAACTTCTCACATGTTAATACACCAAAAGATTGCATTCCTAATTTAACCGTCGTTTAGGATCATTGATTCACAAACTAAAACTCTGCTACAATAGTGTGGACAAGGGATTTTGATCCACGCGATGTTTTATTTCAAAAACATTTTCATTTGAAAAGAGTCGCCACTAAATTTTATATGGAATTTAGAAAACCAATTTTAGAGAAAATGAGCTCGTGTGAGTTTACGTGTTAGGAAGTTTAAAAGAATTTCATTAAATTTAACGCCTAACCCCGCCCGTTACAGTAACGGTCTCTACTAAGTAAAATCATGGCTATTACGAGTACACATGCAGATATGCAAACAATATTTTAATCCTAAACAAAAAAAACATCCATTCTATGTCGTTTAATGCGCACATAATTTCGTCTGTATTTATTTCATAGTTGAGGATTTATGGTCGATTTGTGAATCATTTTCTTTAAATATGTATGAACTGGAGTTAATTTCACGACTCGTTTACATTGGTTCAACTAATGATCTGCCTTTAATCCTATATCTCTAAGTATTTCATTATAATTGTTGAGCTTTCTCAAGTACCGATTACAATTTCTTTCAATTTATGATAATTTGGTTGTTTATGATGTGGGAGTTGATTAGTTTTCATGAGGAGCTTTCCTCTTATATGTCGATTGATTTCTTAGTTGAATTAGTAATTTGCCCTCAATTTTGTTGATTTTGTAATCGACTCCACAAAGCTAAGCAAAAGAGTTATATTAGTTGTTGATTGCTCATGAAACATATAAGCATAAACATCCCTAAAAGTCTTGCAGGGATCTCACTCTTTTCTCTGTCATTGTGCGCCTGCTATCATTGCGCGCCTAAGTATCTTGATTTCTGCAAAATAGTTTTGTCAATCATGGGACTTTGACAGGAAAGACGATCACGCTAGAGGTGGAGAGCTCGGACACCATTGACAACGTCAAGACAAAAATTCCGGACAAGGGGGGTATCCCTCCAGACCAACAGAGATTGATATTTGCTGGAAAGCAGCTCGAAGACGGTCGTACGTTGGCCGACTACAACATTCAAAAGGAATCGACCCTCCATTTGGTGTTGCGTCTTCGTGGAATTTAACATGGTATCCAACTTCTATGACCTCAACGATTAAGTGATTATATTTCTTTTGTCGTGTGATAATTTTACTTGCTTTAGATGGAAAAGGTCTTCTCGACGTCATTTTTTTTTGTGCTATAACTTGAATATTTGTCATTTTTTCAGATTGATCTGACTATGCATTGTAAAGGCGCTGCCAAGAATGACAAGCTCCATTAGAAGTCCAATAAAGATGTAGCCATACTACTCGCAAATGCTAAAGAATAAATAGCTTTCAGTTACATTTTTGTTTGTTTACATGTGTAAACTGAATTTTTAATGTAGATTAAGAGTATTATTTTTTGTAATCTTTATTATCTTTACATATATATTAATAATATTTTTTATATTATTCGGTAATATTTTTTTTTTTAAATTAAGTAAGTGAATAGAGAACTGTTATGTAAGATAACTGTTATCTATTCCCATATTTATAGAGCTGTTATGAAATATAGGTGTTCTCTTTTCTAGCTGAAAAGAAAACACTTCTTGGTAACAGGCGTTCTCTATGGTTGCAAATAGAGAACGCCTCATGCAGGCGTTTTATAAACTTTATAGATCGCTGAGGAGGAAAACGCTTCTCAGGCGTTCTATAAGGTCTATTTTAACAGTTCTCTAATTCCATTTTTGTAGTAGTGATCATAGGGTGTTTGTCGGGTTTTCTATAAATTTCCATATCGACAGATACGGGTATCAACAAATAGGCAGATACGAATTGTGCTAATACGCCATAAAATTTCCGGATAAGCTGTCGTCCATTGAAATCAATGCACAATTTTACAATCAATTACTATGAAAGTACATAGGCAATTACGTATTGTTAATCTCACCTTGAACCATCTTCTGAAGAGCCTCGATCCCCAAAGTATCCGCAGCAACGAAAATCGGATTCCTAGTCATGATTTTCGACACCAGAGTTTGATTCGGCCTTAACTCCTCGGCAATAACACTCGGCGCTATATCCTAAAACAACAATTGCTTGCTAAAATCATCCTCTCGAAACATCAAACCCTAACAAAATCAGACCAAAATTGAGAAATCTAACAACCTAGCGAATAAATGAAACCAAACATTACAATCGAGCCACAGATGCATTTCAACAAACAGCTTTTATGCATGGAGAAAACACTTATAAATTAAAAACACTTACCAAAATACCACATATTAATCTCGTATAGCAACAATCAAACAAAATTTAGCAAACAAAAACTGAAGGCTATTGAATAGAAAATGAATGAAAAAATTAATTAAATGGGGGAGGAAGTGTGTGGGAGCAGAATTATTATATGGGAGTAATATGTGGTTGAGAGTAATAGACAGGAAATGGGGTATGGCAGAAGTCAGGAGGTGTGGCTGAAAGTGGAAGGGAGTTGGAAGTGAATTAGGAAAGTTAGAATGAAGTTAGAAAAGGGAAGGCAATAGTTGGAGACACTATTACCATAACAGTATTGCTGGAAGAAGGAATAGAAGGAAGAAGATTTTGTCTTCAGTGGAAGAAGGAATAGAAGGGAGAAGACACTGTTACTGCAATAGTAAGGTGAGAAATGTTAATGCAATAGTAATTCTTCTTTGGCTTTTAGGGGTTGTAAATTTAGTGTGTGTTTCAGTTTCCGCTTCTAATTTCTTCTGAGAAGACGCACTTTCACACCTACCATGACCGTCTCTTGTCTCATGTTGTCTCATTGAGCAACATTCCGTCGACTTCTGGCTTTGGTCCGGCCTCATCTCCCCTCACTCTGACCGTCTCTTGTCTCATGTTGTCTGCGTCCACCGCTAGATCAAGCTGATTTCTTCTATATCCTCTTCTTCACCACCATCTCCTTATTCCTCCTCGACAAACCCCTTTGCTAGTCTCTCTAATATCCACAAATCACAAAGAGTACACAGTAAATAATTCCACCCAAAAACTTCAAAATGAAATCAAACCCTAATCAAAGAGCATTTGCCACAACAACAACATTCATTACTGGAGAAATTCCAAAATCAGTTAAAAAAAAAAAAAAACGAAATCAAAAGCCAAAAAACCAAAACTCAAAACAAAATCAAATACCCACCTCTAAACTTTCTTGGACATCCCTTTGCAAATTCTTCATCCTCCTTGACTTGAAGACCATGACCTCCATAAACATCAAATACACGAAACAATCCCTAATAGAAGATCAGCCGCCACAATAGCATCACTCATAACCCAAAAAAAAACTCCAAAATCAGGTAAAAACAGAAACGAATCCAAAAACAAAATCGAATAAAAAGTAAGGAGTGAAGAAAAACCTGAGCAAATGAAACTAATTTGTGGGAATGTAAAGTTGTATATAATGGAAGAACTGTTTTGAGAACATCGAGAGCTTCTTCTTCACCGAAAAAATGACGGAAATAACCGTATTTGCCCTTATCGTCGTTGCTTCTCCTTCTTTCTTCGATCCTCCTCCTCTGATCTTCAATCGTCCCACCGTTGTTGTTCTAGTGTATTTGATTCTGATTTTGATTTCTCTTTTTCGATCTATTAGAGTTCTTCCGACAATTTTTAAAATTCAATTAAAAGTTTGGAGATATTGAGGAGGATATATATGGTTAGGGTGAGGCAGAGGGAAGCTGGTAAAAGGAAGAAATAAAGGAAGGAGGGTAATGAGTGAAGTTGGCAGCGTGTAGTCAAATAAGTAACAGAGAAGAAATAAAGGAAGGAGGGTAATGAGTGAAGGTGGAAAAGTAAAGCACTGTTAATGCAATGGAAATCAGGAAAAAGTTAGGAAGAAGGGGAGACAGTTGAAGCCAATTGTAGATGAAATGGAAATAGTCAAAAGACAAGGGAAATAGGTGTAAAACACTGTTAATGCAATAGTAATTCTTCTTTGGCTTTTAGGGGTTGTAGATAGGATAAATAAACTCCCTCCTTTTACAACTAATTGACATGTAATATTATGTCACCCCAATTAAAATAATCTCAACTAACACTCATCTTCCATGATTATTGCCGGAACCATTGCACCTAATTCACAGGAATAATCTCAACTAATTCACAGCAATAATCCCAACTAACACTATCTTCCACGAATAATCCCAACTCAAAATATTCCAAAAATAATCTCAACTATTGAAAAGTATTCCAATAATATACTTTAGTTAACCGACTCGAAAAGGTAAAAAAATTAAATACCATACCAATTTTAATTTTAGATAGAATAAGAGCAAAAAAAATTTGGGATATTCTATATGGTACCCCTCAGTTTTTTGACATTCTACATGGTACCCCTACTTTTTCAAAAAGCACACATGGTACCCCTAAATGTTGTCATTATCCGTAAGTATACCCCCGAATTTTGTTTTCAGAAAATTAAACTCAATTTTAAGCGTTAAATGATTACTTGGACGCATAACGAAGCTTGGTTTTACTTACTCATGACCGAGAGACTCTATTAGGCTCAATATTTATCTTAGATGTGATAATTTTATAGGAAGACAATAAATTATTTTTCATCAAATTTTTTATCGTATATTTACCAATATATATTAGGTTATAGGTGGATATTGAGCCTAATAGAGTCTATCGGTCATGGGTGAGTAAAAACTAAGCTTCGTTATGCGTCCAAGTAATCATTTAACGCTTAAAATTGAGTTTAATTTTCTGAAAACAAAGTTCGGGGGTATACTTACCAATAATGACAATATTTAGGGGTACCATGTATGTTTTTGAAAAAGTAGGGGTACCATGTAGAAAGTCAAAAAACTGAGGGGTACCATATAGAATATCCCAAAAAAATTTAAATCGAATTAAACATTTTATATACCCATTTGAGCCGGTTAAAATTGGATAAAATATATTATTGGAATACTTTTCAATAGTTGGAATTATTCTTGGTATATTTTGCGTTGGAATTATTCATGAAAGATGAGTGTTAGTTGGAATTATTCATGTGAATTATTCCATTTTTATATGTTGACATTGAGAAGCTATGTGACAATGAGATAGTGTCATTCAGTGGTACTCAATTTAAATAGGGATCATGTTTATATCTCAAAAAGAAATAACGCTAAGTATTCATTATTTCTTGATGGTCTAGATTTAATTTGTGCTCGATCGGATGGTTTATAGATTTGTTTGGAAATAAAAAGGTAAATGGATGAGCTAGAATGAAATTAATGATAAAATAATGTTATCGAGAGGAAATGGAGATAAAGAAAATGGAGATGATATATTTTGATTTTTGACTCAATTTAAGCAGCATCGGCCCATCGGGTCATAATTTTAAATATAACAAGCTCACGTTTGATTGCGTTAATATTAATTTGCTCCTTAACTTTGTTCAATAGTGAAATTGCCTCTCAACTTTCTATTTGAGCAATTAAGCGCCTTTACTTTAGTTAGATATAAAATCACACTCTATTGTTTAATTTCTAATGAAATTCCATCAAAATTAATTTTATAATTAAATTAATCACTTAAATTTTTTTATTTTATTTTTTTTAATCTTACAACTTTTCTACAATATATAATTATAAGAGTGTGTTTTTTACTAAAGATGTAAAAATAGTACATAAATTTTTATCATATTTTCAATTTGTTTACAAGCTATAAATGTAAAGTTATTTTTTTAGGCAAATAATTACTTTTATATAAATTCATAAATTAAAATTAGACTTTTTCATTTAATATTAGTTGTAAAATAAATATAAAATGATTTATTGTTGACACGAAAGTGAAAATAAAAAATCAGTGTTAAGGTTCACATTTTGTTAAAGTTATGGAGGTTGATTGCTACAATTGAAAGCTAATTAAGGAGTTAAATTTCACCAATAAACAAAGTTTTAAATTGTCACTTATGCGTTTTTTTAACTTTTAAATTTCAAAGTAAAATTTAATTAAGGGTACTTAGCCTTGTCTGACTTGTGTTTGTTCTTTCTTGTTTGTCACCGAAATGTTTTCTCTATAGTGACCTGTGTCGATCCATACAATATTTACCGGTCGTATTGAAGAACAGGGTTTTAACAGGTACCTTGTTTAACATGGATGACGGTGCTTGGATGTTGGATGCAGCTTTGTGACAACATGGCTTTTGGTTATTCCGAGTTTTGTATATGTTTGGTTTGTGTTTCACCGTTCTAATGTATGCTTTAATTTGATCGTTGTTTGCATGCATGTTCACATTTACCTTTCAATTCCACGATAAAGTGTGATGGTAATATTCCCATTAGCCTTGGATTGCGCATGATAGCCCCTCCTCAATGAATGGGGTATTAGAGCATCTTCAATGGTGAAAAATAAGGATTTGTTTGTAATTTTTTTAAATTATTAAATTACAAACCCATCATTATTGGAGATGAAAAAATAGGTGTAGCTTGAAATCTAGTGTAGCTTAAACAAGTTACAAGCCTGAATATAACTGCCACATGAAATAGACGTATGACAAAAACGAAAAATTATATGCTTTTTTATTCAAGCTACAATGCAATGTAGTTTCGTAGCTTACCATTGAGAGATATTGTAGCTATAAAGTAAAGTCGCTCAAAATTGTGAGTTGTCTAGTTAAGTTACAAAGTATTACTGTTTACAATTGGAGATGCTCACAGATGTGATTTTTTTTTTTTTTTTTTTTTTTTGCCAGCTAACTACCAGATTAGACAATTACAAAGCAGATTTCAACACCTTCTTAGCAAGGTTATGAGCCCGCCTATTGTCTTTCCGAGGTAAAAACGAAACAATTAAACAGTGGAAAAAACTAGAAAGATCAGCAATCTCGTCCTTGTGACTCCAAATGCAGTGCGATAAAGTCGAACAGTCCTCTAATTGGCTTACCAATTCTAAACAGTCTGTGTGAATTTCAACATGGAAGAGATTTCTCATTTTTGCCGACTTTATGACTTCCACTACACCTCGTGCTTCATCCTGCAAAGGGTTTTCGGCCCAAAAGAATACCCCATCTTCATCTATTGCCTCAGCCTCGTAATGCCATGCAGCCGAAGCTCGGTAATTATCAATCCAAGCTGCATCCACGAATACATGACTCAAAATACATGATCCGTCGCTTCCACTTAAAACAAACCTTCGACCAAAAGCGACATTATTCCTTAGATTTTCCTTATTTTCATAACACCACAACTGTATTAGCCCCGTTCTTCCAGTTTTTCTTTCGTTGAAGCCATCACTAAGTTAGTGGTAGATTTAATCATATGAATAACCGAAATTGGGTTTGGTGATCGAGCTTCAAAAATTCCTTCATTTCTACAAACCCAAATGACCAAATAACAGCCAGGAAATATGTTGTACTAGGCCAGAAATTTTCCCCACCTTTCGACATTTCCTTATCTTTTTTTTATAAAGATAAACGATCCAATTTATAATCCATTCTTGAATAGTAACCCCTGTATTACTGGCATTGTTGATGCCTAAATTACAGCCCCGCCAAATATGAGCCGAAAATTCACACTCCCTAAATAAGTGAGTTAAATTTTCCTTCACAAAACAATCATTACACAAAATACACGTGACGTCACTTGTAATATGCCATTTGTTAAGTTCTGTAATAACCGGTAATGTGTTTGAAACAATCTTCCACAATAAGATCTTCCATTTACTCGGCCCTGGTAATTGCCATAATATACTCCTAAATGTCGTCGTTGTTTGAAAGGCTAAAATTCTTGATATATCTTTCTCTGTAATCAAATCCGCTATATGACATTGCAACGCTAGATAGTATCCACTTTTAACCGAGTAATCACCTGATTTTGTTTTATTCCAATAAACATCAAAAGAGCCATAGTCTCTTGATATTGGTACCGATAAAATTTTATTACTCCATTCTTCATCAAAAATTTCTCTAATAAGATGTTCATTCCAACAAGATCCATTAATCTGCAAATCCCTAACCTGCATTATATTATCTTGCAGAGCTAAATGGTTCGATAATACAATACCACTTTTAGGAATTGGTATACCACCATTTACCCATTTTCTATTCCAAATAGTAACATTAGATGAATGACCAATTTTCCATCTTAACTCCATCTGTATTAAATCGATACCCAACAATATACCTTTCCATCCCCGCGATGTATTTGTTGTATTTCCTCGTCCATCCAAAAATTCCTCAAAGGTCTTCCCTTTCAGATATTTTCCACATAATATTCGACTTAATAAATTATCTGGACACATCAAAATATTCCATGCTGTTTTAGCAAGTAGAGCTTGATTTAACGATGTTATTTTTCGAATACCAAGTCCACCACTTTTTTTAGGTAAGCAGAATATTTTATTACTACACCAATGAATGGTACGCCCTTTTTTTAATCCTGCCCACCAAAAATGAGATAGTAGAGAGTCAATTCTGCTAGCCACACTTATCGGAATTTTAAATGCCGATAGAAAGAAAGAAGAAATGGTAGATAGAACTGAATTAATGAGCGTTAATCTTCCTGCTGGTGCTAAGAAAACTTCGTTCCAACTTGAGATTCTTCGCTTAACTCGTTCAACTAGATCATTAAAGATAGCCTTTTTTGATGATGCAAAATCCGTTGAAATACCGAAATATTTACCAAACTTATTACCACGTGGTATTTTAAATACCTTCAAAGTTTTCCGAGCATCTCCTAAGAATGTGCTTGGACTACACAGTAGAGCTGATTTTGAATTATTTATTTTCTGGCCAGATGCCTTACAAATTACAATATACCCTCAAAATTGCGTCTAAGCACTTAATTGACTCGCCATTTCCTTGCAAGAAAAACAAAGAATCATCTGCAAAAAACAAATGTGATATAGGAACAGATCTCCTTGCAATTTGAATACCTTTTATATTACTTACCCTTTGCGCCTTCAAAATATTTTGTGACAATATTTCCGTACATAAAACAAAGATATAAGGCGATAACGGATCTCCTTGCCTTAGTCCACATGTTGGGGTAAATCTCTCCAATGGCCTTCCATTAACTAAAATTAAACCTCATATGAAACCGAAGAAATGCAATTCATAAAAAGTTTTATCAGATGTGCTGGGAATCACATTCTTTGAAGAGTTAATCTGACAAAATTCCAATTTACTCTATCATATGCCTTGCTCATATCGGCCTTAAATGCCATTCTTCCCTTCTTTCCATGCTTATGCGAAGAAATATGATGAAGAATCTCATGCGCAATAAGGATATTATCCGTAATATGACATCCTGGTACAAAAGCATTCTGGAATTCTCCAATCAAATTACGCATACTCTCTTTCAATCTATTTGTAGTGCATTTCGTGATTAACTTCATACACACATTACATAGACTAATAGGCCGAAAATTCTCAACTGATTCAGGATTCTCCATTTTGGGAATTAGAACAATAAAAGTTCGGTTCATTTCCTTCAATATACGGCCAGTATTCAGTGAATATAACACAGCTTCAGTTACGTCATTTTTAATAATAGCCCAATATTTGTGATAGAACGTTGCGGGGATTCCATCTGGTCCAGGAGATTTCATTGCGCCAATTGGAAAACAGCAGCACGCACATCTTGTGCAGTAAATTCTTTACCCAACTTACTAAGATCCTCCTGTTGCAAAGATGGACAATTTATAGAGAACAAACCCCTATACTTACTCTCGTAATCTTCCTCCTCCATATGAGCTCCTTGAGAATTGTAAATATCATAAAAATACTTCCTGAAAAGGGCTCCAACACCTGCTTCATTAAAACACCAAACACCCTCAGCATTCTTTACTCCATAAATAAAATTCTTCCCCTGTCTCCCTTTTACCCAATTAAAAAAAAATATTTAGTACAAGCATCTCCCTCCTTAAGCCACTTAATTTTTGCTCTCTGTTTCCAGTAGATAGCAGCAGCTTTCGTAAATTCAGTAAGCTTGTTATGAACCAACTCATATCTATGCTCCCCACTTCCTGAAAAAACTTCAGATAATGCTTCCTCTAAAGATACATCATAATTCGACCAATTCATTGCCCATTCTTGTTTCTTATCTAACGACCATTTCTTAAAAGCATATTTAACATTCTCCAGTTTTCTTACGAGCTTAAATGTTAGAGATCCAGCCTTCCGTTGCTTCCATTTCTCAGTTACAATTTTCCTACATTCTTCGTTATTGAAATTCCAGGCTTCAAGCTTATAAGGCCTTCCTTTTTTGCTGCATGTTAAATGAACATCCAACTCCACTGGTGCATGATCAGATAATTGAATTAGGAAGTTTCTCGTAGCAGCATTTGGATACATTTTAAGCCAATTCTCACAACAAAAAGCTTTGTCTAGTCTTTCATATACTCTTTTCTCACCACTACGATTATTACACCAAGTATATTGAGGGCCTTTGGATGGAATATCAAGTAAATTGTCATTTTGCTTCCATTGTGTAAAAGCATCACTGCCAACAATTCTTCCTTTACTCTTACTTAACTTCTCCCATGAATACTCAACTTGGTTGAAATCACCTAGTAATAAATAAGGCGCATCAAATATTTCAATCCAAAATAGAAGCTGATGATCCCAAATATTTTGACGTTGTTCTACCACAGGATCACCATACACACAACACAAATACCAAAATCTTGCATTACATTCCAAAACCTTACAGATAATAAAATTACTACACTTGAAAATGACATCAAAATGAACACCCTTTCTCCACCCTAGCCATAGACCTCCACTACTACCATTTGCATTGACACCATCAAAATGAGAAAGACCAAAAGCTCTAAAAAGAGGACTGACAGATGATATTTTACATTTGGTCTCTATTAAAAAAAACAAAATCATAAAAAGAAAAAGAAAGCAGCCCTCTAGTTTTCATAATTGTAGGAGCGAGCTGCGAGCGGATCATTGAGACCCCTACAATTCCAAAATAGCCCCTTCATGCTGATTTTGGAGGTTGGTTAGGGACCACCTCCATACTCCCACAAGAATCCTTGACACTGTCTGAAGAAGACGAAACCACTTCATCTGATATTTCCATCCTGAAACTTGGCCCTCCACTCTCAGTCCTCCTGCGTAACACCAGATTTCTTAAATAATTCATAGCCCCTTCCTGAGATGCCAGCACTTCTTTTGGCACCATTGCCAAGCTTGGATCAGTAATAGCCTTCCTTTTCTTCTTATGATTACTTACCATCGAAGTAGCAGTATTAAGACATAAGTTGGAACAACCGTTCCTAGACGAGCTCACAGATGTGATTTGATAACCAAAAATTTGTCTATGTATGTTCAGTTACATTACTATCCCTAAAAATTTGGCCAAAATAATATATTCGATCCACTATTTTTTTTCTTTTTCCATTTTTTTTATACAAATGACACTAAATTTTAGTGTCACCAAGTGGCACCCTATCGCTCTTCGTTTTTTTAATTTCTCCATTATTAATAAAAGTAATAATAGAAAAACCTATTGTGAAGTAAAGAGAATGAAGAATAAATAATAATAGTGATAATAATAGTAAAAAATAATAATAGTGATAATTGAGTGAATAGAAAAATTCTTGTAATAATAATAATAATAAAAAAAACATAATGAAAATGGTACGGAGTACTGATCATACGAAAGCATTTTTTGCGATAAATTTAATGACAAAGGATTACATTGAAAAAACGAAAATAACTTATATTTTCGAGACTAGTTTTTTTTTTTTTTTTTGAGTATGTCTCTTTTAGGACAGATATATCCGTCTTAAACTTAAGACGGACCAGTATTATGCCACTTGCACACAAAAGACAAACACTTTTGATTTTCCCAACATATTTTGCAGTTGTCTTATGTTAAATATTTGACCCGTCTTAAAGTTAAGACGGATAACCCGTATTAAATGAGAATTTGTGTTTTTTTTTTTAATTAGTTCTTGTATTTATTACTCGTTATCATATACTCCCTCCCTTCAACTCCATTTTGTACATATACGTTTTCACATTTGTCAAAGCACGTTTTGCAGCGACGATATCGTTAGTTACACATTTTCAAAAATTATAAATATTTAATATTAATATTGCATTTAAAGAGACGAACAAAACAAGATCACTCAAGATTATATATTCATTTACTCGTATATTTTACATGAAATTTCAAAAATTCTCAAAGCTCGTAAATAGTGCAAAAAGGGAACTGCGAGAAAATATACTCCGTATTTAACAGTACAAGTGTACAACATCATCAATAGACTGCGGTTATATCATACTCCGTATATGTACAATATTTACATGAGCTACGCGGTAATAAATGATTTAAATTATCAAATTGTAATTTGTCTATTTTTTTTCTTTTTCTATTCTCAAAAAGGTCCCCAATAGCTCAAATACATGACCGTCCGAAGAGCTTCCCCAGTTAGCCTAACATTACCGACCACGGTGGTGGCAGACGTGGTGAGCCGCCCTGTGCTGGCAACTTGTCGATTAGGCGATGACTTGATCAATGCCAAATCACATTTAGATGAATACTGGCTATGCATTAGTTTCGCCCTAGTATTTCCAATTGATTGGCACAATACTCTTCCCAAATAATTTAAACTCATTGTTACGGACTATATAACAATAAAAAAGATAATATGACGGATATTTTAGTGAATATATGATATTTCAATTATACGCGTGGAGAAATTATAGTTTTAGAATAATTAAGATATTTTTAGAATTTTAAAAGTGTTTAATTTTGATAGTAGCGTGTAAAGATAGATTTTAATTTGTGAAAGATGGGGTATATAAATAGGATTTTAGGGTCAAAATAATTTTGTGTTTTAATGTTTATCTAAAAGTTTTCTGACGTGGTAGCTTGTGTACTTGTAAATTGTAATAAACATTGTGGGTAATGATAAGACTCATAAGACCATGTAAATGAGGATAACGTTAACATTCTTCGATGATCTTCACGTATAATTTTCAACTATCTTGGGCAACAAGTTGAGATGTCATATTTAAAGTTAAGAAATCTATTGACAGTGACAATATATAGTGAGTAGCTTGTTGATTTGCGTTCGTCTTACCCCCCTATGCTCGTGTCGTGTGACCTAAGACCAATTTTATTGGTGGGGAAAAAGGTAGGGCAAAAGGTAGGGAAAGTAATAAATAATAGTAAAATATTAATAAAAAGTTTGTCCAATTATAATACAAGGTTCAATGTGAACCTTGTGAACCTACTACAAAAGATTGGGCTAACAAAAAATATAATATTTAAATGTATAACCTAGGGCCAAGAAACCATTGATAAATATGGTATAAGTCTAACTTGTTCTTGTCGATCAGTTGTTTAGACATTTAAATGACCCGTAAATTTGTTGTACCGAATAAAAGACATATTGAAACACGTGACCGATCTGACGTACTTCACCAATAACAATTCTCAATTACCTGATGTTGCTTTGTATTAGATAATGTTATGTTTTATATCGTAGTTTATAATTATAAGTTGGAGTACAATACAACTTGTTATTAGACACTATTCCATCTAAAAAAACATGAAAAAAACCTTATGTTGTACAGTTTGTGTTAGGTCGTGCTACCCAAAACGTTACACCAATGTTGCTCATATGAAGTGTTATTGCATGAATAATCAAAAGCCGTCAAATTAGACATACTCCGTAAAATATACACTGAAAATTCAACTTAATATATACTCCTATATAACATTTTACATACGGACCTCAAAAAATAAAGGTATATTAAACAATACTACGACTTTTTTTTTAGCATAATACTCGGTATTCCTAAACAAACAAAATATAACCTCGTGGTCGAATGTAAACCGTATCTTTGTTTAGACGATGTATTTTGTGTTGTCTACTAAAAACCTACTAAAAAAATTATAGGGATAATTTATACGGAGTATAAATTAGGTAGACTAATTTAAGAGTTAGGCCCCCAACAACTCAAATACATGACGGACCTAAAGGCATCCTCACCACTATTGCCACGCTTATGACTCTCCTTGTCGCCAACCGCCACCACCGTGTTACTCGTGGCGGGTTTCTTACACTCGGCCACCACAGTGGCCGCCATGAGAGGCGGCGGCGGTGGTGGTGTTGTTGATGGTGTTACGCTTCCACGTTGGTGTTGTTGTGCTTCATGCCATGAATTGCTTGCTTGCTTCAACGCCCTTTCTCCTACGTACTTCAAGCTCATCTATTTATTTATTTGTTTAATAATCATGCTTTATGGTATGTAACTTTGTTATTCACATTATAAAAGCACGTCTTTTGTAATTAATTTTTAATGCTATATGTTTGACTTAACTTCTAGTAAGTGTTTTTAATTTGAAAACAAAACTTTGCCAAACACTATCTACATAATAAAGTATTCCCTCCATTCAAGTTCAAACACTACGGTTGTTTTATCACATTTTGCCGAGGCGAATGTCGGAATAAAAATATCTATAATTTCACACGAGAAAAAAATTTTAAAAATTGGATATTAATATTGTACACATAAAGATTAATCAAACAAGATCACACATGACTATATTTTCACTTATAGATTGTCGGGAATTTCAATGATTATCGACACATATGAATAGTGCCAAAAAGGTAAAAGTTTGGTTTGGACTTGAATGAAGGGAGTAATAAATACGGAGTGCTACGTAACATTTTATGCTTTTTTTTTAAAGGTTAAAAATAAAAATTTGATAAAAGTACGAAAGTAATACCCCCTCATTTTTATCGTTTTCTTTACATTTGCTATTTTAGAAAATTTCATTTTTTATATTTTCATTCTTGACATATTTTTGTTAAAAATAATTTTCACCCACATTTCGTTTTTCATTTATAATCTATAACACCATAATTAAGAGGCCCCAGAGATTTAAGGAAATGAATCCCATATCGGTGAGGGAAAAGAAAATAGATATGTTTATAAGGGATTTCACCTACCAAAATAAAAAGGTCTTGTGCGTTTGGGTTTAAGTGAGGACAGGGGCGGATCCAGAGTTATATCTTTGGTGTTGCAAAAATACTACGAGTAAAGCAATCATACAATTAAAAAAGTGTTTTACTCCGTATTAAAATAGATGGCAATATACATTAATCAAAAGTGCTACACTGCTACGTGCACATTACCAATTCACCATAGTCAATTATGGAGTATTAATAAAAAAAATCAAAGTATACAAACAGTTTTGGACTAATTATGGCAAATTAACAGTACATTAAAAGTGCTACTACATGCACATACCCTATATAATTACCCACCATATTCAACAAAAATACAATACTCTATCAAACAATAGAAGTTTCTTTCACACATTTTTATACCCAAAATTTCCGTTAAAATTATCAATTTCAATCCTCAATTAATTAGTAATACTATGTTTTTCATTTTTTGTATCTCAAATATAACAATAATAAATTCGATTTACCATGTGAGTTGAATTGGTGGCGGAATCATATTGTGGCGCCGTCCATTAATTTTAGCGGTAGCAAGTGGTTGAGGCAGTGATTAACGACGCTCCATATATGAGTGTTTGACATTATTTAGTACTCCATACTAAAAGTTGATAACTGAACAAATTTATGAGAAAATTGGAGACATAAATATAAACTAAAGAATTTATGGCAAATTATAATCATAATACAGTTCATTTTGATAATTGGAGAGAAATAAGAGAATATCAAGGGGTATATTTTGGGTAGTAGTTAATTGATTTTTGTAAACGTTAATTGCGGAGTGTTTGGAAAGGAAAGAGAGCATTAATTACTGTATTATTAATGAGAGGCAATAATTACTGAAAATTAATTACTCCTAGATGATTCTATACTTTCTGTTTTTTTTTCTCATTTTTTGGTGGTGCACGTGCTGCACCAATGCACATAGTGGGTCCGCCCCTGAGTGAGGATAACGAGCCCAAAAATTAAGTTTTTAGTATAAATTATTATCTTAATTATATAATGATAATCCATTTGTATTTGCTTTTCGAATTTTTAAAAAACATCCTTAATTTACGTACCAAAAGTAAATGTAAAGTGGAATGGAGGGAACGGAGTAATCTCTTTTTTCTAATAACCCCTTTTATGTTGTTTTTTTATAACATAATTAATTTTAAAACATGTTTGCTTTAAAATTACACCCAACAATCCAACATCAAAAATGCTACGGAGTACTTAAAAATGGAATATTTACACCTCTATTGAGGGATTTCTGAAAGGGTGTCGGCTTATTTTAGTCATTTATGGTTGTCACTTGAAAAGGGCGTACCGTAGAATGTGTTTGGTTTTTTATGTAGCAAAATTTGATGTCGAGTGTGATTTTAAAACAACAATATCTTAAAAAGGATTATATTAGATTAAACATAGTTCGTAAATGAAGGGTTATTTTGAGAAAATTGTTATTAAAAGGAAATTACGGTTGATTTGCCCTTTAGGATTTTTATAAAGCAATTCTTATTTTACTTAAGTATTACGGAGAACCAGGCCTGGCCCTTAAGGTGTGTGACCCGTGCGGTCGTACATGGCCCCCCACTTTTTGGGGTCCAATTACGCAAAATAAGTTATTCATTTAATTATATTTGTATTTAATAAGCGCCTATCTTAGCCATTAAATTACGAGTAGCACAATTGGATAAGCAGTGAACTAATGTCTTGTACATCATGGGTTCGAATTCAACACTAATTCTCATGTAAGACAAATCTTACAATAAATTTATTGTAAGACCTTCTCACTTGTAAGACCTTCTCACATGAGGGTGATTACTCTTAGTTTTTTTTTTTTTTTTTTTTTTTTTTTTTTTTTATTAATAACTTTCATGTGTGACTTACGTTATATTAATGTAAGTACGGTCTTACACAAGAATTACTCTGAATCCAATGACCAACTTTTTATTTTATTTTTTTTCTATTGAATAAATATAGCGTGCTCATTGTCGGGGGCTTGAACTTGCGTCCTTTAGGTAAAATGTATATTTCAAAACCATTTCAACACAAACAGTAATTGAATACTTTCTGTCAATATCTAACTTTAAATTTGTACATTGACCAAATTTTTATTAAAAAAAAAAGGCAGAATGAAAATATACTTGTATATATATTACTATTAGAGTCAAAAATTTGCCAATTATAAAATTTACCATGTTAATTAAGTTTTTTTTGGAATATTGATTTAGGGTTAAATTTTAGGGATATTTCCCATGGCATCCCTGAGGTTTGTCACTTTACCCATAATATCCCTCTTTTCATGCTAAAAAACTTTGACTGAGCTTAACTTGTAGTTACGAGTTTAGAAATTGACAATTGTTTTGCCTAAGTCGTAGATCTCGTTGAGACAATCAATTTGAACATCGAATTTTCCAGATTCGCAACTCTTGACTAGTAGATATGGTAGGTCAAATTTGTTTCGATAAAATAACTTTGATCGACCATAATTTGAAACTACATGTTTTAAACATGAATTTTTTTTATGTCAAATTGAAGAGCTCGAAAAGACTATTACTTTGAAAACAATAATGATCGAATTCTGAATTCGTAACTACAAGTTATGATCAGTTAAAGTTTTTTTTTTCACAAAACAAATGGTATTTCGGGAAAAATTGCAAACCTCAGGGGTACCGTAGGAAATATCCCTAAATTTTATTTAATGGGTATAAAATCTCAAAACAAATAAGAAGTATTCCCTCCATTTCATTCATTTAGCCTCATTTCCCTTTTTCGACAATTTCACTCATTTAGCCTCATTTCTAATTTTGGTTATCTTTAACAATCAAAATATTATTTTTACTCTTACTTTATATCCATTTTACCAAAATACCACATATTTTATCACCTAAAATGGGTCCCACTAAACTAAACTACCAATATTACCCTTAACTATTTCACTTTTCTTAATATTTGTGCAAAAAGCAATGGGGCTATCTCATTGAAATGGAGGGGGAATAAAATTAGAAAAAAAAAGAAAGATATACTCCGTATTTCACTATTTTTTTACGATTTAAAAGAATAACATAAACTTTTCATGAAAATATATACTCAGCTCCACATTGTGTAATATAATCTTGGCCTAAATTTACAAGTTTGCACAGGCCCCGTAAAAGTTAGGGATGGCCCTGCGGAGGAACGGTGTAGACGTGTAGTATATATTCCCTCCCTTCAACTCCATTTACATCGAAGAGAAATTTGCCACTATTCATCGAATTGTAGAAATTGTGGAATTTTTTGCAATATATAAAATCAAACATAGTTATGCAGAATCTTGAATGATACATATTTATGCGTATAATAAGAAAATTAAATTTTTATATATTTTAATAATGTGAAACTCTAGATATTCTCATTTCGATATATGTCTCGGCATATGTGAAAAGTATAAGAGATGTAAATTAAGACTTTTTTATTAACTTTTCACATTATTTTTTTCTTATATAGATAATTGTGTATTTTGTAAATGTAAATAAAGTATATTTGTGGTCAAAGATACGAACAAAAAAGTAGTGATTGACTTATGTGGTGTGTAGTTTAGTTCTGTACTTCATAAATGCAGGGATATCAGGAAGAAATCCATTAATCCATTGCGGAGTATATATTTTTGATTCAATCATTCATGGGATAGATATCCAACATACGTGGACATTACTCACTTTTTTCTCTTCTAATTAGGGAAAAGTCTACCGTGTTACATTAATGTACTGTCTCCGTTAGGGTGATTTATTTACAGTTTGATTTTTTTATAATCGGAATTTGAGGGAAGTGTAAATAAATAACTGAGACAAAGGGAGTATGCAATTTTCCAATACAAACATAATGTATTATTAGACGTTTTTATTAATAAAATATTCATTTTTATTTAAAAATATAATAGTACGAGATAAATACGATGGAGTATATTTTTGCATGGAAACTTGGTGTTGAAGATCCTTTGCTGAAATAAGACGACATTTTTTTGACGTATTCATCACTTAGTTGGGCACGAGGGAACCCGACACTTGTTTCCACCGCTAGAGACCACAGACAATATGATATGGCATGCAAATTATTAAAACATTTATACAATTAGAATATAATCCACTATTCCACTGTTACAATATAATTTCTCGAGGGTTTAATTATGAAGTCTTAGACGGTCTTATAGTAAATTAATGTGAGATTAAAATACAAATTATAATTAAAATAGTACAAAGCTATGAAATATATTTAGTAAAATCACTAAATGATTACTAAACAATTTAGTCACAATTATCATAAAATGGATACAAACACTAACAAAAAAAAAGTACTCCCTGTTTCAGTCATTTATTTACGTTGGGATTGCGTCATTGACTAGGTTTCTAACTTGTAGGGATTGCTTCATTGACTAGGTTTCTAACGTCATTCTCCTTGTTGCTCTTGGGCTTTCAGCTTGACCCAGCTTGACCACGACTACTTGGGCCTTCCACCTTGACTCGTTTTGACCATGCCCTTTGGGCTTTGACTTTGACTTCCGTTGACCGGGCTCCTCTCCTTGACTTGGGCCTTTGTTTTGTACCTTGGGCCCATGTGCGTATTTTGGGCCTAACAATCACTAAAGATGATACAAAAACTATATATAATCGAGTACAATGAAACAGTCTTACAATAATTTTATTGTAAAACTGTCTGACCCAAAAATCTATATTAATTATATAAAACAAAAATCATGCCATTGATTTTTTCCTCGAAGTTTCCATGGGCTTTTCCCATTGATTTTTAGAACACTTCATAAGTTAAAGTTTTGGTCATTAAAGTTTTAAGCCCATATTTTCAATGAATAACTTTGTTTAGTGTTAAGATTACATAGAAGGCACAAAATCAATTTCTCATCATTGATGTGTGTAGAAAAGATGTATATATACACATAAGACTCTCGGGTAAAACAACCCAAACTTACGACACTTAATAACCGAAACTAAATGGGCCTTAGTCCAATACGAAACTTCGGCCCAGTCCCTCCCCCCCCCCCTCAAGATGGTGAGTATAAATTACAGACACCCATCTTGTCAACTAAACTAACAAATTGTGGAAAGCCAAACGCTTTTGTAATAATGTTCGCGATTTGTGCTTTAGATGGTACATAAGAAGGCGCAATAAGTCAGTTGTGATGGCAGCGTGAATAAAATGACAATTCACTTCAATGTACTTAGTCCGTTTATGAAAGACAGGATTCTGCGCAATATGCAACGTAGATTGACTATCGCAGGATATAGGAACAAGAGTCGTCTGGTCAACATGCCATTTGATTTCACAGGTAAGTGATGCAAGAGAACGATACTCAGTCTCAGCAGAAGATCGTGATACAGTTTGTTGCTTTTTCGTCTTCCACGAGACAAAGGAGGAACCCAAAAACACGAGCTAACCGATGAGAGAATGCCGAGTGACAGGGCAGGCTCCTTATAACTAGTATTGCACGTATCTAGCGTTATTTTGTGAAAAATGTAAAGATTTAGCCTCCAAATTGACACTTTAAGTTGTAGTTATACGGAGTATTAAAGTCAAATTGGGGGTTTTTGCCTGGAATGCCCAAAATGCAACTGCTTGTAAAGGGGTGCTATTTGAGGTTAATATAGCGTATAGAAACCATCAAGTTGAAATTTTGACGTTTGTAGAGCGGTTTTTGGCATAATTGTGAATTAAGCTTAAAAGGCTCTATGAAACTTAGTGAAAGGCTACTTTGAATGAACGAGGTTTTGTATTACCCCAGAGTTTTTTTTTTTTTTTTTTTTTTTTTTTTTTTTTTTTTTTTTTTTTTGTATTGTAAAAGGTAAATATCATTAATACCAAAACATTCCTTTGTACAATACTTACACCTCTTAGAACAACTTTCATCCTCCGCTACACAATCTCTTAAACCTGTGGAACCCGGGGCTGCGGGGGACCCAACTCGGCGTCTTGCATAAGGGCGCTTAAAATTAAAAAGATTAAGTTAGAAAAACCTTTGAAATTGTTTTGGAGTCGCCACCTAATTATCGCGGTAAATAGGAACCTGCTAACATGTCCTAAGCTGTAGAACACGTCCCTGATTTTGAAGCACGCCAACACCCCTAGATCTAGGTGTATGTGATGTGTCATATATTTACGTATATATAGCCCCTAGTTCACGAGCTTTACTTTGCGTTTCTCGTGCTTTTACATGCGTTTCGCTTCCTATTTCGCTCCGTTTTGGCCCTGCTGCGTTTTTGTGTCTATATTGCAGGTAAACACGCATATTTGGAGGTTAGGATGCTATTCGGGAGGTTTCGTGAAGTTTCGTAAAGTTTCGTGAAGTTTGGAGGTGATTCGAGTTGGTTTCGTCGCGTTTCGCTTGCGTACGAGCCTCGTTTCACTAATTGAAGGTGTCCCGGGACCTTGGGACGGGATTTGAAACTCACGTGATCATCCTAAGCCTTGTCCCTACCCCTTGGGACGACGTAGGCCTCGTCCCTATGCCTTGGGACGAGAAGAAAGCAAAGAAAAACTAAGGAAGAAAAGAGAACAAAAGCTGAAGTTTTCTGAACAGCACGGGACAAGTGTTGTCCCGGTCAGGGTGAGGTGGTCCCGGACGGGAGGGCCATCCCGGAGCCCTGGGACGGGTCCCGACTCCTCGTGTGCTTCATTACTTCGTCTATTTTAAAGGGGTTTCGTACATCATTTGAGGCTAGACTTTTTACAGCATTTTAAGCACTCTTTAAACATTGTTCTCTAAAAATCTTAGGTTTCATACTTTTCAACTTTTGCACTTTCAATTCCCGACTCGGATTACGTTGTTTTCATCATCTATTTGGTAATTGTTGGCTTAGTTCATCCTTTGCTCCTTTGGTTTTTCTGATTTTGGTATTATAATTCTTCTCCCTTTTGCTTGTGATTTCATTTCTTGTTGTCCTTAATCATGTTTTCATTATTCTCCATTGCTTTGATCGTCGTTATTATCATGTGTGAGTAGTTTACTATCTAGGGAGAAGGGTGAATCATGGGTGTTGGTCTTGGTTGTGGTTTGTGATCATTTGAGTTAGGTTTTCGCTTTTGCTCTGATTGTTTTTGCTTGATTGTGTTTGTTGAACCCTTGATCACGTTTTAGCAAACTTTTAGCACCCCCGAACTTAAGATCGAGAGACTAGTTCGAGGAGAGGCGCGAGACAATCACTAGGACCCTCAATTGTAAGTTGCGAGAGCCCGCTTTTGAGACCTAAAGGTAGCTTAAGACCGAGAGGACGAGCTATATCCTTAGCATGCGCGATTCCCTACTCTACCCGATCATCATCCTTAGCCTAGACTTACCCTTGCCTAGCCCGACTTCCTAGACTTTTTCTCATAAGTTTAATCCCTTATTTCCTCGCTCTAGTACTTAGTAACCAAACCATACTCGAACCGAGACTAGAATCGTTCAAAATAACCAACATAAACGACCATCTCCCTGTGGATTTCGACCCGACTTACCCTAGCTACCTAGTGTTGAGTTTGGATTTATCTTTGATTAGGAGAGTGCGACCAATCCTATCAGTATGAAACCAGATGGATTCGGGGCGAGGGTACTTTTCCTAAGATTAATTCAATTAATGATTTATGAAAACCTTTTAGAAAAGCCTATTAGAAATAGCCTCTACTGGCCCTTGAACAATCCACGTTTAAAAGATATTTGAGCTAATGTAATCGCTACGTACAAGTGCGAAAAAGTTTGTAAAAGAGTGCAAATGCATATGCAAAAACATTTATTAAAACCCTCAGTTTAGCATGTTTAACTTGTTAATGAAAACGGTTCAGTTAATGTCGAATTCATTGTTAAGTTGTTTAAATGCATAAATAAGAAGGGTGCAAGATGCATACAATTAAAATAGAGCTCAATTGTCCATTGATTTATTTTAAGAGGTCGGTTGCTTATGCGACTTCGGCGGTGTCATCGGATATGGTTTGTACCCGAAGTAATAAGACCACTTGACTGCAAGCGGGCTCGGTGCCAAAGCCGGGGGGGGGGGGGGGGGGTGCGCTAGAGTGTGTAGTCCCCTTTGTTAGTCCATAAGAAGATAAGAAAAAGCTTCGATCCAAGTGGATCGATACCTACCTTGACTCGACGCTTCAAATTCGGCAGAGCTTTGCTTCTTGAACTAAAAGGATGAATTCAACACGAGATGGTGTGTTGAACTCAAGAGTTTGAGTGCTTGAGGCTTTTGTGAGTGTATGTGTGTGTATACCGTGCTAGACGGTGTTTTTTGTGGGACCCATGTGTGGGTGCTAAAACCTAGGTAGAAGGTTGTAAGAAGTTGTGTTTTTCTTGTGTGGAAAACTTGTATGAAAGGGGTCGTGCATAGGGTGTATATATAGGTGAAGGCCGGAGAAGATCGCCATGCTACGAAGTCAAATCACGAGCTTCCGACAACGAGGAGATGAGTCCTTGTTTGATGCATGGGAGCGCTACAAAGACCTTCAACGTCAATGCCCTCACCACGGTATGGATAAATGGTTTATTGTCATGCAGTTTTATAACGGTCTTTACAACGAGTCACGCCAAGTGCTTGACTCCGCGGCGAATGGACGCTTTGACAATATTGATGTGGAGGAGGCCATTGATACGATCGAGGCAATGGCGATACATAATGCGCAATATGGGAGCTCTCGGAATGTCCCTCGTGTAGGTGGTAATAATGATGGTGATATGGTGGCTATGCTTTCGGCCAAGATGGATGCTATGACCGCGATGATGATGAGTCAAATGCAAGCGGGTAGTAGTTCTTCAAGCGCGGGTGGGCAAACGGTAGCGGCAATGCACACCTCTCATGATACGCCTTGCAATACATGTGGCGTTTCCGGTCACACTTCTCATGAGTGCCGAGGTATGTATACTCCCGTTCTTGCTTTTCAATCTCAACCACATTCACAAAATAACCCCTACTCAAATTACTACAATGAGGGATACAAAAACCACCCGAACTTGAGCTACAAAAGCAACAATGTTTTGAATCCTCCGTAACAACAACCATACAACAATCAACAACAAAATTTCAGCTACAATAATCCAAGACCATACAACCCTCCGGGCTTCAATCGCCCTAATTTTCAACCACAAAATGCTCATCCCGTGCAAGCCGCTCCGTCTTCGAGTGGCGACCCAATGATGAGTGAAATGCGTGCCATGATGATGCAAATGGCAAAGACTCAAGAGACGATGATGGCTCAAATGCAAAAGAGCGATCAAGCTAAAGACGCGGCCATCAAGATGCTTGAAACGCAAGTGGCCCAACTTGCTTCTTCTAATCCTCAACGGAAGCCGGGTAATCTTCCATCGCAAGGCACTCAACCTCAACATGAATCAATCAATGCCATTTCTTTGCGAAGCGGAACAAGCTATGATGGTCCTCCTATGCCAACATACGATGCCCCACCCGCCAAGGTAGTAAGTGAGGTAGATCCTTCCCTTTTTCCTAATGGTTTTAGTGCTTTTAGTGATAATGGTGCAGGTACAAGCCAAGGAGCGAGCACGAGTGAAGCCGGGAAAGGAGCAGAGGCCGTGAGCCAAGGTGGGGGAGGTGGAGCCGTGGGGTTTGATGGTGGGGCAGCCGAGAAGGGTCAAGGAAGCAAGGTGGCCGAGAAGGAGAAAGAGAAAGAGAAGGAGCAGAGCGCAGCTAAGCCGGTCGAGCCGCCGATTCAAATCAAATTGCCGTTCCCGAGCCGAGTGGTAAAATCAAAACTTGACTCACAGTTTGGTAAGTTCATGGAGGTCGTCAAGGACCTAAAGGTAACTGTACCCTTTACCGAACTCGTTACTCAAGTCCCCGCATATGCTAAGTTTCTCAAAGACATACTCACTCGTAAACGATCTTTCAATGAGGTCGAGACTGTTGCTTTTACTGCTGAATGCAGCGCACTTTTACAAAACCAGTCTCCTCCTAAATTGAAAGATCCGGGTAGCTTCTCTATCCCTTGCACCATCGGTACTACTTTTATTGACAATGCTTTATGTGATTTAGGTGCAAGCGTGAGCGTCATGCCGTACTCGGTGTGTGAGAAGCTTAACATGGGACCTTTGAAAGTAACGAACATCACGCTCCAAATGGCGGATTGTTCTGTTAAACGCCCTTTGGGTGTTCTAGAGGACGTTCCTGTCAAAGTCGGTAAATTTTTCATCCCCGTTGACTTTGTTGTTCTTGACATGGTCGAAGACTCCCAAATTCCTATTATTTTGGGTCGGCCTTTCTT